>CM073771.1:40993229-41323229 GCA_037158775.1 Hetaerina titia
AATGTTTTCGACTGTCCCAAAATGAGTTCCCTTGAGGTGATTTTTCAAGTTTGGGACGAGAAAAAAGTCACAAGAACTCAATTTGGGCGAATAAGGAGGCTAAGGAGCCACAAGAATATTTTTACTGGCCACAAACTACTGGTTATTTTGGTCTTGCAAAAGGTATTTGCCTTAATTTCGATTGTGAATTTATGCAGTTTATATAGTTCTAGCCTTTGTGGCATTCGTAATTCCTTGATACAATTGGCTCTTACAGATATAAAAGCGCCTACTCAATAGATTTGAATCTTGAGTAACATAATTGTGTTATAAATCTGTTCATCCTTATCTTTGTTCGCAAATTACCCAGAGGAATACAATTATATGGATTTAAAAACATTGGATATTGAAATCATGATTTAAAAAAATGAGTTATTAGCTTATGTAATTCTGTGTCTCATTTTCAATTAGTTCATCTTTTATCACACAGGATATTTCAAATTAGGAAGCTCCTAATTTATCTCCCAGGTTTAAAAAACAGCGTATTGACGGTTATATGTTGCAAGTCCGGAAAACTATCAATTGTAATTACTAGAAATGAAAGTTTTTTTCACCCCGTTGAAAAATAATTCATGGGCATTTCTGGTTTGACAAATAAACGACTCTTAAAGAACACTAGCATCAGAGAATTCACTTTTCTCTTCCTTAAGTTTCCTGAAATTTAGTGCAAAAATATAATTCGCTGAAAGCTCTTGCTATCCAAAACCTGTGAGCCACAGGACTTGGAATGTGAAAACATTTTCTGCCTCCAGAAATATTCCTGTTAATTATAAGAAGACAAAATTGTAATCAAAGGTTTTTGAAGTTGTACAGTACTATTAATGTATGTAAGATTGGCTTTGAATTTTCAAAATGTTTATTTTTTTAATATCCTTGTGGCCTAAACGCCATAGAAAGCATTTAGAAATTGAAAAGTTGGACTTTTAATAGTAGACACTCATATTATGTATTTACATCTGTCACAAAAGGACCTTTGACTGGGCCTATGATGGTGTTTGTTATACCAAAAGTTCAAATATTTCAAGTACCTATGATGAATAGGAAAACAAGTAGTTTTTGGTAGGTCTTTTAGTAGTTAAATATCATACATTTATTATAGAATATGTTGGAAACTCATCAGCACAAACAAAGGTCGAAGACTTTCGAGCTAGTGTTTGTATGGATATTTCACAGGATCAAAATTGAAAGGACGCAAAAGTTGTATAAAACAATGAAAATGTTCTCCATTTTGGATGACCTAACAAAGAATATCCGCCGAAATCGCAAAGACCAATTTCTTCTAGATTTATCTCATTAATAGCTCCGGAAGCAATTTCCTGGCTGGCCTCTCAAATTAGCAATCTTTCATGGTCAACTTTTGGAAATGGAATTTTAACCCGCTTTTGTTTGTGATCAAATTTGGAAACACATTTCTTGTTTTCATGTGATTCCGAAAGTGCCTAGCCTTTGCAGAGCAGCGGTGTCAACAGATGAAAGCGCAGTGTTCCAAAGCCAAAATTGCACAATGACCTTCTTTAACCTGACTCGGAAAAATAATTAAGGTTATCTCATTTGGCCACTCAAAGGCATTCGCCATGGCCACCAGAAGTGCGTCTTTCGGTGAAAACCAACTCCGGATACACTTCCGGGAGTGAAACATTCTTTTATTGTATGAAAGGTTTGGGTAGTTGCCTATTTGAAGACAAGATCCACGAGCTTTCATTGATGATTCGCCGTGGGCAGGGCCCTGCGGTTTCCCTTCACAATGTCGGTCGACGATGTAAAGGAAACATCGAGGTGGAAATGGTGTATTGACTTGGAGGTAATTACGTATAATACCGACGGATATAGACCAAATGTCATGGAAACACGTTTTTATTTACTCCTTATATTGCGACGCTATGAACAAAAATTATTGATCTTCTTCCGTTCTACCGGAAAAGAGAGCAAGTTATTTTACGTTTAGGATAAGAAATTCATAAATAAAATAACGTTTTGAAATTTTGTTTGCATACGTATAACCCTCATATCTATCTAGAAAGAAAATTTGGTTGAGTTTGAATGTACAGCTGAGGTTATATAGTCATAAAAAATGCTCATGGGTGAGAGGGGAGGAAAAACAGTTTTTTTATTCACTCCCTAATAGAGGCATTATATGTAGCCTCTCTTTGAGAGCGTCCAGCGGGAATAGAAACAAAGGAAATATGGATGTAAATTACATTTTAACCGGTCCATGCGATTTATTTATGGAGGATTTAAAACTCGGGTAAAAAAGGTAAAAAAGTCTGATATCTACAATATCGTCCAAATCGTCAGTATCGTCAATTTAGTCACTTTTGTCAGAATCGGATGTCACTTATAAAGATGTGTTATGTCGTATTTATTGCCCGTATCATCGATATTGTGAGACAGTCACGGTTGCCACATAGAAGGCTTTTAGATCACTATTCTATATTTGAAGATCTACCACAACACCCAAATTATGCACTCGTACATATTATGTGCATGCACAAATAGTATTCTCCACGTCAAATATCCTCGTGTCCACGATAACACAGGCCAACAGTGGTTTTGGTGCCGGAGCTTTTAATGCTGATTTAAAGAACAATTGGGGTGCTAAATCCAATTATGACACTAGTTTTTTCCTATTAGCTATAGTTTTCAAGATACAGATATGTTGTTACTTTCGTAAAAAAATCTTCTACATGATGATATGGGAATATTATATTAATAATAAAACCCACTAAATATAAAGACTTGATTTATTTCTAAGGCTGTTAAATCACTCACAAACACAACAGAATTTTATAATACAATTGAACACAAATTCTAAAATTTTTTACTGTAATAAAAAAATTGAAAAGAAAAAAATACATAAAAACATCACTCAACACATCGGAAGCTTCTTTTGCGCGATTTTCTTGAGTGCACTTTGTTTAAACAGTCTCGTTTTAAGCACCAGCAGTAATCTGCCATCATAATATGGTTATCCCATCTTCCTTGGTAGCGAGCTTCCATTGTTTTTATATCCTGGTGAAATCTTTCATGTTCTTCACTTGTGTCTCCTAAATTTCCAAGAAAATTGTCTAAGTGGCTGTGTAGGTAGTGAACTTTTGTGCTCATATTACATCCAAGTGATTTGAAGTTACTGAGCATAATGTTTACCAGCTCAATATAATTTTCACTTTTGTGATTTCCTAGAAAATTTTTTATGACCTCAACAAATGACATCCAACTAATTTTTTCAATCTCATTCATTGACTCGACAAAAGCAGGATCCTTTGTAAGTTGTCTGATTTATGGCCCCTCAAAAATACCAGCTTTAAGGTTTTCAATACTTATATGGGGCATCTTTAGTCTTAAGTAGCCGAAGCATGGTCCATCCTTGTCAAGAGCCTTTACAAATTGCTTCATTAGGCCTAGTTTAATATGTAGAGGCGGTAAGATGATTTTCTCTCTTTCAACTAAAGATTCAGCAATGATGTTTTCTTTCCCAACAACCAAGTTTTCTCTCTTAGGCCACTCCTTCTTAATCCAGTGGTTTTGTCTGTCCCTGCCATCCCAGAGGCACAAGAAACAAGGATATTTTGTGTAGCCACTTTGCTGCCCAAGAAGAAAGTTCACCATTTTTAAATCTACACAAATCACCCAGCGATGTTCCTGGTATTTTATCTTCTGTAAGATCAATGCTATTGTATCGTATTTTTCTTTCATTTTAGTTGAATGAGCGATTGGTATTGCGCCAAACCTGTTACCATTGTGAAGAAGTACACATTTTAAACTACACTTGGAGCTATCAATAAACAAACGCCAATCACTAGCATCATATTGTGATAGTAGTCCCATTTTTTCCAAAAGACCCTTAACGTCTAAACAAAATGTAAGATCTTCTTGAGTAAAGAAGGGTAGCATATCCTTTTCCCTTGTGCGATAAAAGCTTATTTTTGTACCGGGTTGCAGTAAATTCTTTTCATACAGTCTTGATGCTAGTAGTTCGGATGCTTCCTTCGATAAGTTCAGTTCTCTAGCAAGATCGCTTAGTTCATCTTAATTAAATAGTTGAGGAATTGTTGATACCCCCTCGTAGTCACTTCCACTATCGTCAATAGAATGAGAAATGTTTTCAAATAACTCAAATTCTTCCTTAGATATATCTGGTAACGTCTGAAATATTGGGATCGGTATTTCTTCTGAATGGGGTACCGGGCGTCTAGCTGAAGGCAAATCTGGATATGTCCACTTGTGGCGATTTTTTCGATTAATTCCCGAAACATTTACTATGCAAAAATAACAGTCGTCAATATGGTTCACAGGTTCTCTCCTCACCAAATTTTAGACTTTTCCTTTGTCCTGTTGTCCATTGCCGCAGATGTTCAGTACATGTTTTACACACAAAATGTTTTATCTTGGTCACCAAGCTTAACACCAAAATATCCCAAGTATGCACGTTTCACAAAGTCTGTAATATTTTTCCTATTTTCTTTTACCATGTATTCCCATGTATACTTATAGATTTATTTAACTTTGAAAATTATTTTCCGGAATATATCAAATATTAAAACAACTAATCGTAAGATGTGCCATATCTAATAAAGTAGAGCTGTTAAATAAAAACGGATTTCATATTTGGATTCAGCTCTACACATATAGTTAAAATCATCACAAAGATTCTCGGCACCAAAAAAATAATTTTATTTTGTAGGCCTGTGTAATCAATGGATCGTCGGTATATCTGTTCCTTAAAATTATTCTTGTAAACTTAGTTGATGATGACGATTTGGTGTACTTACCGGTATGCGGTACAGCCCGAGTTGTGGGCAAAAAAATTAGCACACAATGTGTGTCCGAGGGTATCAAATGGTTGATTGGATGGAGAACGGTAAAATAAAATTTTGCTCCTAGTGATTAAATTAAAAAAGAATAATCTTTTGATAGGAAAGGGTGCGTAGTGTTGAGCCCCCGCGTCGAGTCGATGATGGAGAAAACGCACAAAGTTATTTTGTATCTAAACTTCCGGGGACCGCAAAATTTCACAAAACTCGTGTCTTCTCCAGGAAACCAGAAAGGTTCGCTGTCCATCATTCGTGAACCGTGACTAATAACCGGCCATGTGGACACGCACTAGTCAGTCTTAAGTAAGCTGTGTTATGTTGTAGATATCGTTAAACGCCGAGGGAACAGCTCTTCGCCACATATCATGTTTCCGTTCGCAAGCGTGAATGATGTCAATGGAGATGTTGTGCATTTGTCCAGGGTGGTAATGTACGTGAAATGTTTAAAGGATATTTGGTGTTAAAAGGCAATGCCAAAGCTCGATGTGGTGAGGTGTTTAAGGTATTTATCATAATGTCCAGCTCAGGGATCAAACGGTACAGACTGTGGATTTTGGAACGAGGCAATTAAGAATGGAAGCTGGAAAGTGTACGCACCATGAAATTCTTTCACCAGAACAAACGTTCGGATGTTATTTCTTCAGACTCCAATGGCTTTACGCTTTCCTGGGAAACTTGTAAACAATTACGATCAAGAAATGGATAGATCATGGTGATATTAAAATTTAAAGTGAATATTTATTACAATGCAAAATGGCCTCAGTAATGTTAATAACTACAATTTTTGATGCACGGTTACATTATGCACCTGAACATTTATTTTGTCCGAATTACGAATCATTAACATTATATTAGGTGATGCATCAGTAGAGAGCCAGAAGGGGTCAATTTGAACCCTTTTTTGATGTTTCCTATGGCATGTTTTCATAATGTTTTTCGGAACCCGTTGTGATTTCTCTTGACATTTTAGTATTTTTTAAACCACGCAAGAAACGGTTGTCGCAGACTTTACAAATGATAGATTTTCGTATTTTTTGCGAATGGTTGTTCATCTCTTTATTTGACGGCTAATCTCCCGAAGAGATCTTTTTTTAATTTTGCTGCATAAAATCAGTCCTCGCAATACACGTAACGAAAACACGAGGTTCTCAATGATTTGGACGCACGTGGCCTTGTAGACGACACACTCCTCTCCTCGCTGCGGGGGCCGACAAATTTGTACACGGTGTTGGTTCGCTGACTTGATGCGTGAGGGAAGCAGAGGAGTGATTATTATATTTAAGTGAATTTTGAACTAGGGAGGCCATTGCGTGTCCACGGCTAAATGATCGCTATCTGAAGCGCTATTTTAGATGAGCCCGATGCTTTCCTAGGGATCTGGTATGCCAGTGTGGAATGTGTTCTTCCGAAGAATTCCCTCTATTGCAAGAAGCGAAAGCGGGGAGATCTCTCAAAATAGGTTCCTTGAAAGTGTAATCTGGTTCTATTTAATACGTGGGTGGTCTGAAAAGTTTCCGACCTAAAAAATTTCAGAAAATTAAAAAGAAAATGTCTTGTATTCTTGTTCGGTCGGAAACTTTTCAGACTACACTTGTATATCTATAATCTTTAAGACCCGAACCCTTGAAAAGTTGTAAATTCGTGTTGACTTCATAAATGAAACGAGTCAAATAAAAGTAAGTTTATTTCAAGCTGTCAATTATATTACACCCGTGGTGGATGTAGCAAAACACAAGCGAGATCGTTCCCCCATCCGAAATTGTTTGAGGTTTAATGTCGTTTTTAGCATAAAACTCTACTAAATATGGGAGAAAATCATGGTTTATTCGCTGCCTAGGTATATCATAAATCCATTCCTTTTCCATCGATTCAGTTTATAAGGAGAATGTTAGTTTCTTTTAATCATGATTCAAGTTATCACGTCTTTATAAACATCCTTCCAAATATTCTGGTAGTATGGAAGGCTTGATTGGGATAATTTTCATTATTAATATCAAGAGTTAACGTCGGTATCTAGTTTTTTTTTACCTTCACTCCGTACTAGCTTGTTGAAAAAACCCACAAAAACTAAGAATGGAAATTTAAGTTTCATTTTAATCTTGCTCTCACGCAAGATTCTATGATCGAAAGAAGGAATATTCGTCACACATAAATTTCTTCTTCAACTGAAAGGAATTATTCGAGTAAAATGAAATTTATTCGCGAGTATGATCATCGTGTGAGTCTCCGCAAAATGATCTCATCCAGAAAGATCTTTATTTTTTGGTGTTTTTAGCGCTCGTAGCCCCAAGGATCGGGAAGATCTGAAAGAATTTTTGAAATGGCTTGATGCTCTAAAAAATACTGTACCGTAACCTGTACCTTTTGCCCTTCATCACTCTTCCTGGCTCACTGTGACCCCTCCATCTCAAAGATGAGCCTTACTCCTTAGGTCTCGCTTGGCATTTGGCTCATGCTCTTGCCTTTCCTGCAATAAGCAGTCGTAGAGGTCGACGGACGTAATTCCATTCCGAGAGGGATAAATTTTACGACGCGTTTGCATTCAGCGCCGAAACACGTTTTCAAGATGAGCTAGGTGGAAAGATGATATTCCCTCGTGAGAGGTACGGGCATGGTTATTTATTGCCTCTCAGAGGAAAGATTTAAGCCCCTGATTATTAAGTATTGGCCTGCCAAATCGATGTGGTAATGGTAAACAACGTCAGAATAATTGATATGGCGAGGTATTTTTCAATAGTTATAATGATAACGTGTGTGCTTCAAGAAAATAGGAAATTTTGAATTATTTAAGAAAAAGGGTTAATTATCCTGCCAAATTGTCTAATATTGGTGATAATTGAACGCCACTTTAGATATTTGTTGAAATATTAGTCTATGCTAAATAATTTTTAAATGATTAGTATCTCTGTTGTTTCTGCTCCACTCTCTCCATTTCGAAGCTTCCTTGCAGTAAAAGGGAATGTTATTTTGCAGATATCGTCGTTTGGCTGAAATTTCCTACTTCATCTATCATAACACAGAACAAGAATGTTTGCATTTACAAAAAAAACCAGTCTTGAGTTCGATAGCCCTCATATACATTTTCCATACATTCGTCGAGAGATTACGTGCCGTTACTGTGGCAATAAATGCCGTTTATTATCTCATCTCCAGTTAATGAGATTAATAGTAATATTTGTCGATTGTATTTTCAGCTTATGCTTTTTTGCGATTTCGTTGAATTGGAAGGTTGCTACCCAAATTGAAGTAATATTTCATTCATCTATTACATTGTACTGTGGTCAAATATGGATTTTTTAAAAACTGTATAATAGTACAAGGACTGTGTTGTAGAAGGAATGAACTTAACGAATTTCGCTGTAACGGTTTTTGTACAATACAAATTATTGAACACCACGTAGATATATTCGTACTTGAGCGCGCGACATCATCTGATCCAGATGTCCGTGGTTTTAAGAACTTGTGATTTTATTATTATTTGAAACCTTTTTAATAGAGAAAGGATTACCTTCAATGTTAAAGTTATTATAAAGGTCAGTACCCCAAAGGTCTTTCTTTCCCTTAAGTTCATTTGGGAATGTTACCCATTGGTAACACTAAGGTTGAGGTGGCTTATTTCCTCCGTTCATAAAAATCGAGCTCTTTTTGGTGCACTGATTCATTGCACCGGTGGTAGACCACTGAAAAATTTTAAATGATACATTGTTTGTATCCTCTTGTAATTTTGTCGTTTTACGTAGGGTAAATGTGTAATTCGTAACCAACGATTTGGCAAACGTACATGCTAAATTAATGTAGCGGATATTTCGTGAGCACAATTCGCGTACGTATATTTATATATTTCACGTAATCGAGCGAAGTCACAGACGCCTAATTTATGAATGGTTTCATCTTGTGTACATCCTGATTTCTCGTCGACCTTCAAGTTTTTGGAGACAAATAAACGTAACCATGCCGGGGCACTTCTACGCAACCTTATTTGGCAAACATAACCCGCGCCAAGGTTTATAGGAATGCGTAAAAAGTGGGAAGATGGAATAATTTGTATTACTCTTACCAATGACGACGAGACCTCGCTCTCATGACATTTCACTGGGAGATAATCCCTGAGAGTGACACGAGCTCTTTTCGAATGTGTATTTTTCTGGGACCGAAGCTCCTAGAGGTGTTCCAATTCATTAATCTCCCGATGATCAAACACATGCCCCAAGTGTGCTGTGCTTATGTCTCAAAGTCATATCTCGAGACATAGTATTTGACGTTAACGTAGCTTGAATGTAATTCCATTAAATCGAATTATTTGTGGGTTACAGGAGATTTGGAGATTAGGTTCCAAATCATAATTTTTCTGTAAATATAGCCGCTTTCGTGCTGAGTTAATGTGCAATTGTTTTTTTATTTTCAAAATGACCTTTAGCTCTCAAAAAGTTGTTATCCGTCTGATTGGTTGCACGCTTAGATACCAGAATATTTTGCTTGGTCAAATGCCAATTATTTGAACTA
The DNA here is from genome assembly GCA_037158775.1 of Hetaerina titia. Classification (NCBI taxonomy): domain Eukaryota; kingdom Metazoa; phylum Arthropoda; class Insecta; order Odonata; family Calopterygidae; genus Hetaerina; species Hetaerina titia. The sequence continues at coordinate 41,002,583 of CM073771.1, forward strand.
TGCCGATACGTATTTTTGAATATAAAAGTAATTACAATTAATTATGTAAGAATCCATTAAATTGTCTGTTCTTCATATGTATGTTTTGATTATCTTCCGTTTATTTGTCAACGCTCGCATAAATATACGATGCTCATACTAATACGGGAAAATATCCAGATCAATAAACCTCCCTAAGTCACAGTGACTGAGTAAAAATTTTTCTGCTTATCCTTCAATGTCCCTTAAAGAGATATAATAGAGATAGCATGGAAAGCCAGTGCAATGCACAATTTAGTGAATGTATTTGCACTAAAAGAGGTATAACGGTGTAAAGAATACTGGTTACCTGCGTATTTTTTCAGTTTGAGAATAGTCTTTCAATCCGATTCATGAAAAAATTGTTTTCATGTCACACCGATCCTAAAAATACGTTTAAATGGAACTATTTCCTGGTTAAAGTAAAAATTCAACAAATTGGTTACTTTTGAAACCAAATCATACTCCTATCTTCATAAATCCTCTTTTTAAATATACATAACATTATGTTCTTTCAGCGACAGAAAGCTATCTTCTAATATACGGTTACGAATATTGGATTTATTTGCTCCAGTTTCTCATTTTGTTAACTGGCGGCGCACTTTTATTTAATTACTTGATCAATTATATTTTTCTCTAATGCCCGATTTATATTTAACATTGATACAGTTTAGGATAACAATGGAATATTTTCAAATTCATACAGCTTAAAGAACAATTGCCCACGTTATGGCGATTAGAAAATTAAAAGCTTTTGTGATAGCATTATTTTTCTTTCTCTTTACCACCCCAGTAAACACCTTAAATCCACGTAATTCTAAGAAATTGGTAATTGTACCAAGTTCCGTCAGAATTGAGCAATTAATTATGTATTCATATTTCTCACAATGATTGAAGCGTCGTAATCGTATGCTTTTGCTCACAACCACACATTAATGCATAAATTTTGAAGAAATTCTATCAGTTTTTATTCCGGTTCGTGATCCCCGAAACGAAAAAAAACGGAGACGGAATCTCCCCGTCCTCGGCAGCCATAGCAAACAGGCAATTCGATGTAAGGTAGCATTCCTTGTTTCTATCACCAATTTTAATTGATTACGTAAAATTTTAGAAAATGTCAACCATAAAATACCAAGTAATACCGGTATTTATCAATAAACCCAAAGAAAACCTGTATTAGCAATGAAAGACCCTTATAACGGTAACGAAACGAATACGTTTTTCTTTTATATTTTGGGATACCGTTTAATACGGAAACCCTGAAATTTAGTCTGAGGTTTCAACCGTTAGTTCCCCCTGTATTTAATGTCAAATAAATCATACGTTGAAGATAACTTTCAACTTAAGATGCTCCGGCTGTTCATTTCCTCTACTGTCGTGTATCTTAATCAGAAACAACTCTAGAGGGCTGAACAGCATGAGTCCTCTCGCTAATGAAGTAACAGTATTCGAATCAGCTGGGGATTGGGATGGTACAGTGAATAATGCGCTGACTTCCCACCCAGAGGGACTGGGTTTGAATCCTGGATTTGGGAAATCTTTTTATGTGGTATCCCGATCCCTACTTGAAGTGCTTTGTGGAGAGCAATTTAATTGAGTTCGCCATCCGACGGATAGGATTTTAATTTGTGGGTCTCTCGGCGCCTTTCGTTAGGATTGGGTTAATGCCAACGCCGGGTTTCTTTCCACCCTTTCTCCTTTTCCATTCATCCCGAATAGGGAAAATGACCTCAGCTTCGATCGCATCATCTAAATCTAACTACTGTTCAATAATGGCGTGAACTGTGGTACAGATCCCCAATAAGAATTTGTTTTTCCCTCAGTGGATATGTTTACAGAAATTGCTCTAGATTTCTACCTGCATTTGTTAGCAAAGTAATTGATATGTTACAGCCGTAAAAGTTACCAACTTTTGAAAACCTTTATGATTTTATCTAAATTCAAGAAATGGTGTATTTATAAATAGTATATATGTGTGTATTCTTTAACGTGTAACCGAAGGCTTAATTTGGGTTCTTTCCAATTTTTATTCAGAGCTATTTATTCAAAGTCATTCTCCAAAGTTCGAAGATCTGAACTCGTATTTAACCTGTTGCTGTTTTTGTGGTAGTCCTATGCTAGTCTTATTTAGAACTCTGCCTGTGAGTAACCTTCAGTCTTTTCTTATATAGGCTGATGAATTTCATATTTAATAAGTAAAGATATTAATGTTGAAGCCGTACCTATTTGCTGTGCTTAGAGTACAAATTATATTCTATTCCAGTCGAAGATTCTCGAGCCTACGTCAAAAACGTCAAAGTACGTCACCAAAAACAGTTTAAAATTTTTTTCAGGAGCATAGATTCCATATAAATTCATTATTGCACTATCTTCTCGCTCATAGATAACATCTGCTGATTAGACTCTGTGAAAGAGTATTTATTTTCCTATAGTCTCGTATTTCACCTCATAAATCTTTAAATTCAATACATTTATCCATTTTCCTTACATTTTCGTTTCTGGCGAAGTTTTTCTCTTTCAATCTCTAGTTGTTTTCTTTCATTCCTGCCTTCAGTCTTCTCCCCCGTCTTAGATACCGTAGGATGAGGATCGGGATGATCGGGATGATGGGGCTGCTTCTCATCAAATTAGTTCCGCCAATCGCCTGAGGACTACTTTACGATGCTGACGCAACCCTTCGCCCACATAAACACACCACTTCAGCTCAGATTTTGACGGTTAGCCACGAAACCTCCAATTCGTTTCGGAAATTTTCGTTCAATTTCCTGAATGAGCTCAGTACTTGCGGAATTTCCTCCGACTACCAGTTAGGTTGGAGCAGCGTTAGTCACCCAGCGCGGGAGGAAAATTATCGACTGAACCTCACGAAAATTCCGCATAAAAGGTTCGAATTAACACTATACCGGATGGGAAGGCTTTGAGAACTTCTGCATACTCAGGAAGGTGACGCATAAGAAAGCATTGTATCTTAGGGTCTACCTTAAAATGCTGTGGTAGAATTCCTATATTTTTCAGTTGACTTTCTTGACGTGTATGTGGTATTGACTTGCTTGGCATCTTACCTATCTGTTGTGGATTAATAATTTTTATTTGCTGTCATTAGCGTATGTGATACTTCCATTTCCGTGATCTTAAATTTAGTATTACGTTCAAGGCCACATATAACGTAGCCAGTAAAACTCCTTTATCTATAGTCATTAGGGTACGTCCAAAACTTACTTTTAAGTCGGCAGAATAATTTGAATGAATACAGTAATGAGATAATATAGTAGTTTATACACTAATGTTAAAACTTATCTGCAATATGGAACTGATTTCCAAATACTATCATTCTTTATTTTTCAATCACGAACATTAAAATTTAGGATATTTTTTGCCACGGTGGTTCTTAACAGTCGTAACTTTAACAAATTTTAAGATATTTTAAGCTTGAGCAATTGAGGTTTTATCCTCATAGTTGCTGTCATGAAAAAATATCTATTTAAGTTTACGCAGAAAGTCTCATTACGGTTCTCTAATGAATATACGTCTCATGAACTTTATTTCTCTAGTCAGGGTTTGTTAATTTAAATATTCTCCTAAAATGACGGCAATGAAATATAAAATATCTTTAGTTAATTTCTACTTATTTTTTACTTTTTCGAGGAAGCGTCATCGATATCCAACAAAAATAAGAGGAATATAGGAATTTGCAAAAATATTTTATTTATAAGTTGAATTTACATTGATAGTATACTCTAACAATTTTGGGAGGAAACTTTGTGGTGCTTGTTGCCTCTTTAGCTTGCAGGTGTTATTCGGTAACCCATCAATCCACAATAATCAAACCCGAATGTTGATTTTCATAGACGGGGAGAGTAAATTTGACTCTGAACTAAACCCTAAGGCGTGAGAATTTCGCCCATTTAGAGTAAGCGGACCAGTTTCTTACCGTACTCTTTACTGATATAATGCACGCCTATCATAGCGTTGATATTTAAATAAAGTTTCCTTGAAAAATGGCTGAAGAAATAATTTACAAAATATAAGTTAATGGTAGAGTGTTGAATAAGGATGTCAAGAAACGGTTGGTCAAACATTTTATGCAAAGTGCGGTTTTGTACAACACCGAAACATGGTAATTGAAGCAAGATGATAGGAGTAGACTATGAGCTATTAAAGTGAGTGCGGAGACGGCTGAGAAAGGTGAATTGGACAGAAAGGAAAACAAAGGAGGAAGTGCTAGTCATGGTGGGGGAGGAGAGGGAATTGTTGGGATAAAATCCTTAGTAGGTTGGAAAGGTTGATGCAGATTATTTTGATGAGATTTGATTTTTAGGTAAATGAAGAAGGGTAAGGAATAGAGTAGAGGTTTTGGACGGAATGAAAGGTGGAAGGAAGTATACAGAGTTGAAAAAAGGTTTATTTTAGTGACGGATGTCAGGTTGAGTTTTGTTCGGAGACGCAAGAAAATGTATCTTTGTACTAGAAATTCTTTTCACGAGATTTTTCGCACTTGTCACTCTGCAATTCCACGAGATTTATCGCACTATGTAGCCATGCTTCATTCATCGTAAATATCTTTACTTAACGTAGTATTTTAATGTCAATAAGGAATCATTCGTATCCGAAGTACATACTGGACCACTGTAGGACTATTAACGAAGGAGTCATTGTTGAAGCATGAAGTGCATATATTTTTTAAGATATGTTTGCACATAATTTCGCCAATAAATCAAGTTTTTCGCCAATATTGATTTAAAATGGGCTGCCTCAGTATTTCCTTTAGACGCTAGAATCCCAAATTAGTGAGCCCAAGCGTGAACTTCCACCATCGTTGTGTCGTGAGTGGCTCGAAGCTTCTTGTCGATATCGTGGTGGAGTAATGAATACGGAAGGGATGCTCTTCCTACCTTTCTCTACTCACTACCCCACACGAAGGAATTGAGAATCCTTTTCCCTCTGCAATTTCAACCAAGGAGACGTGAATAACGCAAACGACTCACTCTCTTTAGCGCGTGCGTAATCACCGCTTTCCTCTCCCCTTGGATCACCTGCCACTCCCTCTCGCCTCGAATGAAACTGGCTGGGTCCCGCCTCTCGTTCCTTACCCTTGTTATCCGAGACCGCCTCGGCGTTATAATGCTAAAACTCCGACTTGGGAGTAATTTTCCGTCGGGCAAATTGATCGCCCCAAAGCGTAAATATATCGTTACGCTACCGCATCCTCGGCTGCCTTTATGCATCGTTATGAGGCGTCGGTCGGTTTCCGAACGACTTTGAAGATGCTCGTTTGGGGGGGGGGAGTTCGGAGTACAGGTATTTCGTTCGAGGCGATGCCGACGGCTTTTTCCATCATTCGGCTTCCGTTATCACCGAAGCGCATTGAGACACGATATGCTGACCGCTATTTTTCTTTTGAAATACAGAAACTAGAAAATGAATAATCAAACTTTCCTTCTTTCACTTCCAAAATTTATGGGACTTTCGAATGACCATTTTTGTGTCCAACCTAACCTGTTTTTTCCGTCGAATCTTCCATTTATACTCTGATCATTTTGTTTTGTTTTCTAAGCTGAAAATTTCTCAGATTAAGTTTATCTTCTGCTTCCTAATTATTAACGATTGTCTTGTCTTAATCGAGATTTCTCTTTCATTTTTCTATTTTGGTACATTATGATCTTATTGCGAGTCAATATGATTTAACACCATGTGCAAAAGAAAATTTACTTTTTTTCTTCGTCCTTTTTATTTTTAATGTAGATCTAGAACCTTTTCCAACAAAAGATTTTTTGATATGTCGCATTGCCTATGAGCAGCAGGTATATTTTTCGTATGGCCAAATAAATCAACCGTGCGGTCTGCAAATTTAAATGTTTTATATATTTACCCAGGAGATATATTTTTACAACATTCCGCGTATATTATATTGCATATTATTATGGGTACGTTGAAAATGACACAATTCAGGATAAAAACAAAATTTATTCGTTCTAGAGAAATACGGCCTTTGAAAGTTCACTCGTAATAACTCATCTCAGAGGCTGGAGCATCTGGTGTTAGATTGCATGTCGTACTGTGTGAGCAGAGTTTAAGAAAGGGGAGAAACTGAAGAATTTCCTTTTAGGCTTCTATAGCTAATAGAGTTTTATGCTTTTGATGAGTACTCCAGGTTACACTTGCAAATTATTATTATTATTATTATTATTATTATTATTAAAATTTACATGTGCAAATAGACAAATGTCAGGTGGCACACAAGTCCCAAGTGTTACAATAAACTTGCCTTGGAAAAATAACATGGTTTCTGAAATACAATCAACATCACAAAAGATAATAAATAAAATAAGTCTGAAAAAAGAAAAAAAAATACACTAAGGAAATTTCCAAACACCAATCTGTAGTACTTAAAAAAAATCCCCATTTCATTAACATTTGTTTCCCAATCAACAAGAAAAAAAATTAAGCTATTACATTTAATTTTATACAACACATCAATCAAATGATTACAGAAGTTGTTTACATCTTTTCTTAAAAGTTTGGACTCTGTTAGGAAAGGGCTTAAAAATTTTTGCAGGTAAATTTATTCCAATCAACAATTGTTTTATTTAGAAAAGAAAATTTCTTTTTATTCGTTCTTTGTGCCCGGCATTTTACCTTAAAATTGTGGTCATTTCTCCCTATAAAATTCGGGTTCCCCGCCTCTTTCCTTAGATCTGCCCAAGCCTTCTCCCCATTCAGAATGCGGAACATTCCACAAAGTCTGCTTACTTTCCTTCTAGTTTGTAAAGGATCCCAGCCCAACGTTTTTAGCATGTCAGACACACTATCCATCCTCCTATGCTTCCCCAGTACATATCGGGCAGCCTTTCTTTGCACCTTTTCTAGTTTTTTGATTTGTCCTTCTTCATAAGGGTCCCATACTAGAGAAGCGTACTCCAAAATTGGTCTTACCAGGGTCTGATACGCCTTCTCCTTAGTTGCTTTATCGCTCCCTTTGAGGTTTCTCATGACCCAATGAAGAGTTTTCAAAGCTTTCTTAAAAATGTAATCCACATTCAGCCCCCACCCTAAATCCTTGGTTAAATATACACCTAAGTATTTGCAACTATCACTTCTAGGAATGACATTTTCTGAGAATTTATATTCCCTATTGTTTCCATTTACCTTGTTACTAAAGGTGATGGATTTGCATTTGCTAACATTAATATCCATCCCATTTTTTGTCACCCACTCCGCCATTTTATTAATGTCCCTTTGAAGTATGTCGCGGTCTCTGTCATTTTCTATTTTCCTATAAATGATACAGTCGTCTGCAAAAAGTCTAATCTGAGAAATAATATCTACTGGGAGATCATTTATGTATATTAAAAACAAGAGCGGGCCAAGTACGCTTCCTTGTGGGACACCCGATGTTACCCTTGTCTTTTCAGAATAGACTTCTCCCAATTTGACCCTTTGTGATCGACCTTCCATGAAATTTTTGACCCACGAGATTACTCTTCCATCAGTGTGCAGTGGCAATTGGCCCATCTTTAGCACTAAGAGATCGTGGTCAACTTTGTCAAAGGCTTTTGACAGATCGACTATTATACCATCCACTTCTATTCCCGCATCCATAGAGTCAAGCATTTCTTGGCAGAACCCTAATAGCTGAGTTTCGCAAGAGTGCCCTTTTCGAAAACCGTGTTGGCGACTATGCAACCAATTCTCACTCTCCCACAAATCCCAGAGATAATCAGCCAATATCTTTTCTAATAGCTTGCATACAACAGATGTCAAGCTTACTGGTCTATAATTATCAACTTGAGCCTTATCTCCTCCTTTGAAAATTGGCGTAACATATGCCTCCTTCCAATCATTTGGCAGGGCGTTATTGTTTAAGGTAACATTGAATAAGTGATTTATATAATTTGAAACTACACTACCACCCAATTTGAGCAAGTCAATTGAGATACCGTCGGGCCCTTTTGATTTATTTGCCCTCATTTTCGTTATTTTTTTATAAATTTCTGCGCTCGTCGTTTTAATACTTTTGGTGTTTAATATTATCTCTACTCCTTGTTTACTCAGAGATGTATCTACAGGATCCTTTTTGTTTACCATCACCTTAAATACACTTGCATACCAATTATTAAATGCATCAGCCTTTTCCTTATCGTCAACGATTAGTGTTCCATCCCCTTTTTTTAAAGCTGTTATGTTTTCCCTGTTGTCTTTCCTCATCCGGAGGTACTTATAAAATTTATTTCCATTATCTATCCCAATTATTTTCTGTAGAAAACTTTCTTTGGCTATTTTCTTTTCTCTATTTAATTCACGAACTAATTGTTTGTAAATTATGAGCCATTCCGAGCTCTCGTTCCGTTTTTTGTGAATCACTCTCAGTTTTTTCTTCAAGGATCTGATTTTGCGGTTGTAGAACTCTGGGTCCGTATTTTCTTTAAGAATTTTTTTCGGGACAAATTTGTTTAATCCCTCCTCCATTATCCCCTTAAATGTTTTCCAGATTTCTTCTACATTCTGCCCACCACTTGCCCATTCCGAATACTTTTCCCTTAAAAAGGTCTGGAACCCTTCCCTATCACCACGTTTATATTGCCAAACTGTCTTTTTGTTTACTAGCCCCTTATACTGAGCCCCCTCCCAATTCAGGTACATACGCACAGCTGAATGGTCACTTATTCCCGGAAGGACTTCAACTTCCCCTACCCACTTTTCCGGTCTCACAAGTATGACGTCGAGGATGTTTCCCCCGCGCGTGGGTTTTCACATCCAAGAAGCTGTCTAGCAGCTAGTTTCTCACCACCTATGTCCATTAAAAAAAACAAAGTATTCAAAGCCTTAACAATATTTTAAGGGAATTTTTTTCTGAATTACAGAGATTTTTCATGGAATTCGATCAGGGACCCAGTATAATTATAAAGCAATGAGATACTTCTACCAACAGGACCACCTTGTAAATTTTACCTCTTTCCACAATACATTTATGCGACTTTTTAATTGAACGAACGTATGTCGACTCATTCGGATCAATCATTTTCTGAATTTGCATTCTCAGAGTGATCTTCGTAAATTTTCAAGCCGTCCAATGACGTGGTGGTTTTAATACTTACAACCTGTTTTCCGACTCGTAGTGTCATTCCTCTCGATGACAGTTGAATACAAGAATATTCAATTATGGTCCCTTTCACTTGGAAGAAGCTTACCTAATGAGAGGTTCATTCACACCGATTTTATCCTTTAAGATGCCTTTACATGGTACTGAAGACCGCTAAGAATCTCTCAAAGGGAGCCTTCAACTTACACACCTGCTGTCTCCTTGTGTCCAAATTAGCGCTTCACGTTTTCTGTTAACGATTTAAAATTGTTCCGTGTAAATAAGGAAGAGAGAAAACTTCCGTATTGTAATTCAGTGTTTATATGACATTTAACAAGCAATAAAGTTGTTTAGTGACTGAAAATGAGCCTTTTTCTTCAGCAGAACGACTGGCTCAGATGGCACAAATTGCAACTTAATAATTCCATTTCAATGTCCTGAGCTTTCGCCTTATCCGACAAATACTTATTTTTTTAATGATCCGAAAATATTCGTTCTTAAAATTCTCCAAGCGTCCATGATCAATTTTTTATTAATTCATCCATTAAAATGTATTCTTAATTGCTATATAATTTTTTTTACTGTCATATATCTTCCAATATCTTCATATTTTTTATTTTATAGAGGAGTTGAAAATTGAGAGGAATATAGAATACAATCAGGACGTTTTTGCCTGTTTTGTAGATTTCGAAAAAGCGTTTGATAGAGTGAATTGGGAAAAATTAATGCGTGTACTGCAGAAAATAGGAATGGATTGGAGGGAAAGGAGACTGATCCGCAACCTGTACATGTCTCAGACTGCTCAGGTGCGAGTGGGGAACGGAGAGTCCGGATGGGCAGTGTTAGGAAGAGGTGTAAGGCAGGGTTGCCCATTGTCACCGGTGCTGTTCAACGTATATTTGGAGGAAATGATTAAAGAGGCATGGGAAGAACTGGAGGTAGGAATGAAAGTCGGAGGGGAATTGGTAAAATCGGTTAGGTTTGCTGATGACCAAGCATTAGTTGCTCAGTCAGCCAAGGGGTTGCAAGCATTGCTGAGTGAATTGGAGGTTCAGTGCGATAAATATGGGATAAGAATCAATATTAATAAAACAAAGGTTATGCGATTTTCCAGAAAGAAAAAGGCTAAGCTAAATATTAAAATAGGCGGGGAAAAAATAGAGCAGGTAGAGCAGTTTACATATCTCGGAAGTGTTTTGGACCAATACGGTCAAAGTGGTAGGGACGGAAGGAGAAGAATTGCGCTAGGCAAGGAGGCTTTCTCAAGGAGGAGTACACAGAGATGAAGAGGGACCTGATATAGATTAGGTTGTTGGATTGGGTTTTGTTTGGAGTTACAAAATGTTTATTTGATAGTTGTGTCCATCCAAAAACCTACCTTAACCGGTAGATTACCTAATTATAGAGGAGTTGAAGTTTTACCTAATTTTATTTATGTCAGAAAACAAAACAACCTTTAGTACTTTACAAAAGCAAATACCTTGAAAACCGCCCATTCCGGTTGCCTGGGTAAAAAATTGACTCACCCGTAGCATTCAACTTTTAGATGGGCCTCGAAGCTTTTTGAGTGAACACAGTTCTCAAAGAGGCAAGTCTATGCTTCGCCCATTTTATATGGCACGGAAAGTGGTACTAGTGGTTATGCAAATGCATTACAGAATTGGAAATGTTTATAGTGTAAGGATCGTAGATGCAGGCGCCATGTGTTTACCTTAAAAAACTTAGGTAATTGTTTCAGAGCTGATTGAATGTTAAACTATTTTTCGTCCTAGACTCTATGTGAATAAGAGATCCGAAAAGAATATTAAATTGTATCGGTTACCAAGATGTTCGAAAATTCTAAATCTCGATAATTCTGATTTCGTAGCTCAACAAAATATTTCAAACATACAAGGACTGTCCCAAAATTAGTATGACTTATTTTTTCCCGGATTCTCTGGCCGGGTTCGAGGGAGGAGAGTCTCAGGAAAGGCTGTAGGCCGGTGGCAGTTGGCCCCCAGCCTTTGCGGAGTGCAGATCGTTCCTTTGCGAAACCTTTATAACGTGACCTCGTTTCGCTCCGTCATGGACCGGTTATTGGAAAAGCGCTACGACATCAAATTTTACGTGAAGCTGGACAAAAATGGGAAAGAGACTAATGGCATGCTAAGTACAGCTTATGCTTATAACGCTATGGGTTGATCGGGTTTTTTGAATGTCACGAGTTGTTTTGAGAGAGTAGAGAGAATGTTGAAGACGCTGAACGTTCAGGACGCCCTTCGACCTAAAACAATTGCGAAAGTCTAGCAAGAAGGAATGCTTTGTTGGGTAGGGATTTCAGATTAAGTATTCGCACAGTTCAGTATGAACTTGGTATCCCTAATAGTGATTTACTTTGACTGAAAACATGAGCATGAGAAAGGTGTGTGGGAAGTTGGTGCTGCGAGTGCTCTCGGACGAACAAAAGGAAACTCGCCCACGGATCTGCTAAGAGCTTCTCGATTGTGTGAGTGGGGATCCAAATTTTTTAGACAACGACCCACAAGACTTCTTGCTCTTCCTATGCCTCAAATCCGTGCTGAAAGAACGTCACCACGGTTCAGTGGAAGCGTTGTAACAAGCCATGACGAGGGAGCTTTGCAGCATTCTGGGCGCCGCCCTCCAGAAGGTGTACGAGGCGTGGAAAATCCGCTAGCAGCGTTGTGTAGACGCACGAGGGTCCTACTTCAAAGACTTTTAAGTGATTGTATCAATTTTGGTAATAGATTTTTTAAATCAAATCAGTCTTATTGATTTTCTGACAGACTATGTATTCAATGAGTGGCGCTAAAAAACCCGGGATGAAAATTAATAAGCATAAATTATCATAGTATTTTCGTTGATTGTTCTCTTAAGTTTTTTGATACACATTAAAAAGGTCTTTCGTGAGCAATTAATGTTTTTAAAAATAAAAATTATTCCAATTTATTTAATATAAACACAGTAATCAACCCGAAGGTCGGTTTAGTAGGTGATGGTAGAGCTGACCCATGTACTAAGCCCGACGACGTGTGAATATTCACACATCAGGGTAGGGGGGCCAGTTCCTTTCCCTGTGCCGGTTATGGTTTCCCAGGAAGATCTGGTACCCAAATTAACTAGCTAAATTTATTATACACAAGTTAAATTAATTTTAATTTGCCACTAAATAAATCTACTTTGAAAAACTGGATAGTCTTTGCCAATCTGGCAGATAGGGTACTGTTAGAATCCGTGAATACGATAAACATATTAAATCGTGGGAAATTATGAAATTTACTCATAAATGAGAAGTACAATCTTCGCGTGAATGTACTAAGGTGTACATTTTTATCTACATCCACTAAATAAAATGTAACCCCACTTGTGCCTCAACGCTCAGCCTTGCGAAATTTGAGCCTCGTGGTGTGTTTTTTGGGTGATTAAAGTTAAAAAATTGAAACAATAAAAATGTTGTTTTTGAAATGTTAGGATGAATCTTACTTCTAAATTCCTGGGCGTGTGAAGTTAGTGCATTTTGATTAGGGGAGACAGACCCTATACTAGTAGAGCCTGAGGTTTCCTTTTAAGTTGTGATATTTAGGAAGCGCCATGCTTAGATTTAGGGGTTGTTTAAAGGCATAACCCGTGATTTGAACCAAATTTTTTCACTAAAATTCACTAACTGAACGCTCTAATTACCAGGTAACTCCACATTTTCATTGCATTGATTTATTGTTCGTAAATTTATATGGTATTTGTTTGAACTATTTCATAGGATATACTCACTGTGTTTATACTATTTCCTCAGCGCTACAGACCTTGTAGGAGGACCCTGAACTCTCTGTAATTTCCAGCCCAGTTCTGAAGGTCTTTCATACGCATCCTCAATTTTTCAATCCCATCTTTCTTAGATCATCGTCCGCATCATCCAACAATCTTTTCCTTGATCACCCCCTTATTCGACTCCCACCATGGATTCCTCTATAGACCTATATGAATAATCTATCTTCTGGCATTCTCTCCACATGCCCTCGATCTGTTTCTCTTTATTTAAAAAAAAGTATTAGGGTAATCGTGAAGGTTCTCCAATCCTCTTTTTCGTATTATCCATTTCCATTCCACATTGATTGCACAAAAAATCTTTCCCAGTACCTTTCTCTCCCAACTCTTAAAAAGTTCTTCTTCTGTCTTGGTAACTGCTCATATTTCTGAATCGTATGCTACAATCAGTCTTAATTCTGTTCTTTTAACCATTAGAGTCAGGTTTAGACTGAGATTTCCATGATTTGAACACTTTCAACGGATCTAGATAAGCCCTGATTCCAGCTGCAATGTCAACTTTAATTTTCTCTCTAATTTCAATATATAATGTTACCACTGCTCCCAGATACTCTAATTTTTGTTATGAATCTATTTATCTTTATGTTTGCATCTTCTACTACTCGTATTATACATTGTTTCTCCTGAAAGATGATAAATCCTGGGTTTTGGTGCGATTCAATTAGAGTCCCACTTTTCCTGCCTTATTTTCTAATATATTCAGCCCATCTTTCGGATCGTTTAGCATTCATGGTAGCATACTTGTTGCGTTTATATTTTATAGATATTTTGCCTTTCGTCGAAGTACATCCATCGCTTAGGCAGTGGAACTTGCTGGAGACTTCAACGCTCTTCAACCGCGTCTTGGCATTCCCCTGGGAGGGATCATTGTGTTGGAAGGAATGGTTTAAGCGAGATAGAGAGAGAGAGTAGCAGCAGAGAGGACAGTGTAATGAGGAGGAAGGGATGCTGGAGGTGGTGGAACCAGGATCAATTGGGGGGAGGACGGGATCTCGAGGTCAGCAGGATTGTGCGGTCGAGGCTGTTGGCCACATGGCGTGGTCATCCACCTCTGGCAGGGAGGTGCTAGAGGGTGCCTGCGGAGGGTTGGCGATTGCTCGGTGGTGGGAGGAATACTTTTATGGAAGGATGACCTTTAGTGTCTTTTCATTATTCGGATCCCTTGAGATATAAAACAAGAAAATCGTTCCGCCAAAAAATTTTGCTCTCACAATTAAAGGCACAGCCTACACAAATTTAAATTGATGCAAATCGAGGGTTATTTTGTCTCAGGCATTGAACCTCTGCTTTGAAATAACAATGGAGCCTTAAATTTCTACGGGTGATTGCCGAAAGAGAGGCTGATAAGGTTGAGCTACTGGACTGCAGGTACTAGACATCAAGTTCCATTCATTAGACAATGTGATGCTAAAATCGAGATGCACAGAAATTCCCGATTACTTTTGTGACCTGGCGTGGGCCTTAAGTGATTTCTTCTAAAAGACCGTGATAAAGAAGACGTTTGCTTTCATTTTTAGATATATTTAACTTGGAATTATTAAGTATCAATAGGTATTTATCCTTAAAACTCCCCTATGATGGTTCATCGTAGCTGGATAAATATTTTATCTTCGGACTCTCGGCGGATGTCTGTATTTATCCCTCTATGCGTGTAGGAAAGCTAGAATTTATAAATTTATGCTATTTTGATTACTTTCAAGCATTATTTTTAAGTCCTTTGTGAAGGATTTGGTAGTTTAATTTAAAGAAAATGGTTCATACAAGAGATTTTTCTCAACTCTAGCAGTCATCACCTATGCTCTCCTCTACGAATGTTTTAATAGAACTAGCGTAAAGTGCGTATTTATATAGGATGTGAGAATATTATATTACAAAATGGCGGATAGAAAGTTCTCTGGTACTTATCAGCCTTCAAAATATCTGGCTTTTCTTGAATAGTTCTACGAATAGAATTGCAAGTGTTTGAAGATAAATTCTTGACATAGTGCATTCATTATCCTGGATTATATATGTATTTGCGTTGCGTTTATGTGCCTGTCCCGTACAACACGCCAGAGCGAGCATGGAAATCTGGATGGTGCGGTGTCTATGTCATGACTTTCCATCCGAAGACCTGGTTTCGAACTCCGCAGGTGGCAGGATTTTTCATTGTTATCCCGATCCATGCCTGGGATGATTTGTGGAGAGCACTTGAAGTGACGTACGCCGTCTGTCCGATGGGTCGTTAAACCCTATCGCCTATCTTAAAGAGTGAGCTAATGCTGACTTCGGGTTTCTCTCCACCTTTCCTCTATACCATGAGCGTCCTATCCATAATGCCATGCCCACCTATCCCTAATGGTACAAATGACCTTAGCTGTCAGTTGCCCCTCGTAACAGCTAGTAGAGCGAACATTCAATAAAATTGAAACGAAAATATTGACTTTGAATTTCGCAACTTTATTTAAAAACACAAAAAAAATTCAATAAAAAATTGGAACTTGATACCTTTGTTTACATTTCTTAATTAAGCACAATTTGGTATGATCTCGCGAAATTGAGCCGCGTTTTCTTTTCGTGCACTCCTGCTCACAACGTTACATGCGGATACTTTGCATAAATTTAAAACACATTCTTAACCAAGATCATTTGATTAGCGATTATCACTTTATATATAATGCTTGTATACCATATCGCCGATTGCTTGTACCAGCCATTTATCAGAAATAATGTTCGTGCGACATATTATCTATTCACATCTTTAATGGATTTAATAAATATTGTTAGCTTCTGCTATCTATTTATTTCCATCTCGAAAATTGAAACATTTTATCGGTATATTCTGAAAGTGTTTCATTATTTCTATTTTTACAACAATTTACGTTGATGGGAATGATTCAGAAATATAAACATAAATGTCTTATTGAAATACTCGCTAACGGTTTAGTCAAGTGTTTTATATGCCAAATGGATGCATCGCGGAACATCGCGCCTAATATCCATAAAAATGCAGGCAAAACTATCCCCGTAATCCATGTTGCCGAGCGTATCTTAGTCGCGTTCGCTATCACCCATTGACCTACTAGGAATTCCTAGTGAATGTGGGCTGCAGGCCCTCGGCTATCGAGCGTCAACTCGGATGCAGGTAGATGGAGGCTATCATCATCAGTTGCTGGGTGGGGAGCCCTTCCCACGCTGCAACGGTGTGAGATGGGCGGGGCGCACTCGCTGCCACCTTTCCTGCAATGATTTGAACGCCTCCGTGGCCTTCATACGTCCTTCATTCCCCTTCTGCGCGTTCCCATACTCCTGTTTCTGTTTCCTACGCATTTCAATTTTATTTCGGCATTTCGAATCTCTCCCAGCCTCCGCAAGAAAATCACATTGCTCAGGTCCACGTGCAACTCTTAAATCTTTCTTCGGCCGTTGAGAGAGGCGTCGATTGCTCGCGTGTCAAATTACGCCCTTCGCAATGTTATTTCCTCTCTGGCACCTGAAGTCTCTGATCCCTGAGGGATGTCGGTGTCCCTATTATTGAGCATTTTTCACTCATAGATAACTCTAATAAAAATAAAACTGATATTAATTTAAATGCAAGCTCCAATTTAATGGGATTTTGAAATTTATTAGAGAGAAACCAAATTTATTGTGACAGATAAGTCGCTGAAGTACTTACCTCTTTCTTGGACCAAAGCAAGACGTGTTGCATCGAAACGGGTCGGTCTGAATGAAGTCATGTGAATATCACGTGTTCTCTATCTTGCAATATGAAGGTTTTCACTTTATTGTTTAGTTTAACAAAAAATGCAATAGACACTCCAGATATTCATACGAATTGGTGAAAAAGTTCTCGAAATATTGGAGCCCTAAACTTGTGACAGGTTTGCCTATACCAAAATGCACATGGGCTGAAATACGAGTACTCTTTGTATAGGGTCAGTCTTTCGACGCAGTTTCATTGTAAGATAAATACAAATACAATAATTTTGAGTGGCTGTTTTACTCATCTCACGTCATCGGAAGTACTTGTCTGTGTTTTTCCTGTGACGTTCTGCAGTAACGATTTATGAAACGTTACAAACGTCGAACAGGGAACGTTGTAGTTGGATATTATAACTAATATATGATTTAAGTAAAAATTTAAAACTCTGTTATTGTTTGCAAACTGAATTTTCATACATTTTCAACGAGTACTTCACTGCTGATTCATGAATGTTTACACGTTCCTGTACCCCGAAAATTTCCATTCGAGCAACAGGTGCTCAAACAAAATTTTCTCGTAAATGATTTATCACTTCCTGAATTTTTGTTATCTATTTAATGTGAACACCATGGGGAGTTTACCTTTGACCCAAATTATCATGGATTGCAAAGAAGTTTGGCTACGCATAGTGATTTGGAATGGAATTAATTGATTTTCATTTCAATTATTTTGTAATCAAAATGGTAATTTTTCCAAATCGAGTGATTTGAATTCATTAAAATGAAAACGTAATCAAATGGTGCTTATAATGCATCAACCCATTAAGATTTTTTGCAAAAATAATCAATCTAATGCAATTAAGAAAGGACGCTGAGGTAGCTCATTCTCATTACACGCCGGGGTGAAACTCCTTGATGTCAACGAGCAAATTCCACTTTTGAGATTCCGCGCGCGGTTGTTAGTTTGAAGATCACCTGACTGCTCTCAGTCAATAGCTTTTGCGATTGTAAATACGGAGCGCGGCTGCGCGCCTAATAGACTTGAATGCTCGCAAGGGGCAGGAGGAAGAGGAAAGGTGGCAATGACTCCAAACGAGGGGGGGAAGAGTGGAAGTAGTCGCAAGGAAAAAGACGAGTTGCCGCCCATTGTGTGAAGAATGCCTCCCAAGGACTTGATTCGTCGAGTGCATGGCTCATCGCCAAGCAGCCGTCCTCCTCCGCCGGCAACCGCAATCGAATCAGTGTCCACTGTGTCGTGCTCGGGTCATTTCTCCCACCAGACTGAGATACAGGAATGCTATCAATTAGGAAGAAAATGCGACGGAACGGAATTGCGAATTCATTCGCAAGAAGATTTCGAGAGTATGAGGAAAGGGGGGATGCCTGGTTGCATCGACAAAAAGACAAGCTTATTGCGGTTGGCTGTGGAAAAATTAAATTTTTCCGTTAATAAAATGCATATAAATATATTTTTTGGATTCCAAATTTATCGCGCATCACAGATACAGTAAGTACTGCTGTAATATACCAAGATTTGTGCCATGCGTGCATCATTTGCAGCAACTATTCATACGCCTACAACAGCCTACGATATCTCTCCCGCGATATTTATTGACAGACGGTGTTTGGGAAATTTACTGTTGCACTGAAACGTCAAAGTGTAAGTTCCGTCAGGAGACACAGCTTTATAGTTTATTTGTGCTGGGAGAACTGTAATCTCAATAATAAAATTATTTTGACTTTGACGACTTAAAATCCTAAAGATTAAACCAACTCTTTCGGTGCTACTATCATTTAACATATGCCAATTTTTATTTTTTTAGGTTAATAATACATAACATAAGTATGTTCTAAAAATACTACTTTTATGAAAGCGCGCGCGGACCGTGATTTGAAGGACTTTTGAAAATATCAGACTAATAATATCACGCTCAGCATTATAGAAATTGATATTTACGCCGTAATTTGTGAAATTTCAACTATTATTATTATGTTTATTAATGGTTAACTACATCCATAAAAATGATTTGAAGATTAAGATTCTCATCATTTTTTAAATATGAAAGATCATGTCTTTTTTTCCCCTACATAAGATGAAATTAATTAATCACTAAGAAAGTAACGTTTTCATCTGCTCGTATGCATTCCCATGTGTTGAAAACACGAAGAGATTAAAGGGGAAGAGGAAATATTGTTCATGATGATTTGTTTTCGTTTGGTCATTGAGCTGAGTAATAGCACCGTCTTCGTCATGGGGACTTGCGTAGCGAACGTCGATTTTTGAACTCCGTCATTCTTGCATTAATTCGTTTTACACGCAATTCTCGGTTGTGGCAAATCGTGGTTGAGTTGTTGAATACACTACCTCAATTTGCTATCTTTGAAACTCTTTCCCCACCGTGACACAAATGTTTTAAATTCCTGTCCTCATCCTCTCCCTCCCTGTCCCTCCTCCTCGGGTGTCGTAAATAAAAACACGAGGAAACATTATAATGCATCTGTAATTAACATTTCGCATCATAAAATATTGTCGTTCCGTGACTGAGTGGACTAGGTGCTTTTCCTGTACGCCGTCTACCTCTTGGAGACTCCCACTTTCTTTTCTTGATGTGTGAATCGACGGTAAAGTTTATGGGCACCTCATGTGTTTGTGAGGATTTAAAAGTCTTCATTTTAGATCTACCAGGAAATTTATTCTTTGAGATTCCTATCAAAGTTGTCATTTTTTTAGCTTCGTGAATGAACATATATATAACGATATTATATAGATCAAAACCAACCTCCAAATTTATCTCACTAACTAAATTTAACCTCCTCTTATTTATCGAACACTAATGGAATGCGGAGTTATTATTCTCTTTACATTTTAATTTTTTGATCGTGTTTTAGTGGACCCATGTCGAGTGACTCGGTGCAAGCGCAAAATGTAGCGAACGATTGAATGGTCGAAAATGAATGAAACTGTTGTCACCTGTAAACAACAACGCGGTGAAACCCGAGAATGCAGAATCCTTCAAGTCACCGCTGCAAATACCTACGCAGCGATTGAATAGCGATACATCATCAAATTTTATGTTGGACTGAGGAAATCGGGTACGGAGACGTTGGGTATGATTCTCCAAGTGTTTAAGAAAGCATGTCACAAACTGCAGTTCAAGTAGCACTAGGTCTTCAAAGATGCCTGAGAGAGTGTGGAGGACGAGCACTGCACTGGACGGCTGTTGACGTAAAGAACCGACGACAACGTGCAACGTGCGTATGAAGCACTGGACTGAGACTGTCGATTAAGTGTGCATATGATTGCAGATCGTATTGCCATTGAAAAGATGACAGTACTCACTATTTTTATTGAAAATTTGGCGATGCGAAAGATCTGAGCTAAACTCGTCTCGAAGGTCTTTACGGACGACTAAGACCAGTGTCGAGTCTGGGGAAGACCATCTTAACTCCATCGCGATGATTCCCCAACCCCCTTACAGTCCCGACTTGGCAACAAAAGACTATTTCCTACTCCCAAAAGTGAAATCCTCCCTCAAAGTACACCCGTATGTGACCCTAAGTGCCGTCAAAGAAGCTTGCACATTTATCCTTAAGAACCTTCCTGAATCGGCCTACCAGAGAGCCTTGAAGAAGTGATGAAAGAAATGGAAGAGAATCAGTGGTATTATTGTTAAATTCAGGTACTCAAAGGTTTGATGCGAATATTTCAATCCTTGAAGGACAAACGTTGACCATTTTATCAATCCTAATTTATGTCGGTCGCCATTGGTACCATGCCCTGTGAGCCTCCACATAGATGTGTAGGAGTGGAAGCCTATCTTTATGTAATCCTGAGAATCATGCGAGAGAAAATTAGAACCCTTTACCAAATTATTATGGTCCTCTATCTTGGTTTTTAAAAATCACTGTTTTTTGTGTGGAGGGGGGAGGTACTAATTTAAATTAATCAGAGCGGAGGTCTACTCCCTCTATTTCACCTTTAAATATATTTCCGAATCTTTTTACGACATCCACGTAATACATCACGAGCTAAACGTTTGCCCTAGTAATTCTTCGGTATTGAGTTTAGTTGTCCTGCACCTTTATTAAAGTCATTTAGGTTTGTAGATTCTTCACCTTTTGAGAGTTACTTAATGCAATTCCGTGCACTGTACAAATATTCCTGATTTCATGATTACCATGTCTGACATTTTTAAGTTCATTAGTCTTTATTTGTGAATAACTATGTGTTCACTGTAATTCACAAATGCCATTTAATTAGAGCAGTCCTAACATAGCAGTCCTTAATCGTGTGAAAGATACCACAAATCTACCGGTATTGCTATTTCTCTGATTGTCGCTGTCATCGGATATTTTAATGACCTTCTACACATGGAAACCGAGATCGTTTCCGTAGATAAGAAGTGGAAAGAGCCCTAATAGTACTCTATCACGACATCGAATGTCACTCCTGCCACCTTTGAGCCCATGCCATCAACGACTACTTTTGGTCACCTTGAGATAAAAGGTACCCAAATCAAATAAATTCCTTTCTTATGAATGAAAAAAAGGTGACGTTATGAGTCGTTATGCTTTGAGACATCTTATCAAAGGTAATTTTAAAATCTAAAAATATACTAGATAATAGAATAATCTATTTATGTTTTTATATTATACATGCTTATGATTCACGGTACTCTTGAATTCACTAATTTTGACATGCTTCGTGTGAAAGACTGCATACAGTGTTTCTAGTGAAATTCTTTTCCTAAATCCGTTTAATATATTTTAGTATTCGAGAAAGGATATCATATTAATAGTAAGGTAAAGAAATATTTTTTTCATTTTACAAAGGTTAATTATTAATGAATTGCTGAGATCTTATTTATTGCAACCTTCGTCGTATGGTTTACTGTGAACTAATGCTCAAAGCGGAATGAACAGCCTCCTAAAAGTTTCTTGCCTGTTTCTCTTCTGGCCCTGAAACATTATTTGTCCTGATGTTTTGGGATTGCTTGAGTTTTCACTTACGTACTCTGTCACTTAAAGGTTTATTGGAATTCATTTTAGAGATTTTATCCATTGCGATACTATTTTTTAGATGCTCGGGGAATCGGCAATTGTAATTTTTGCATAGTTAACACTGTTAATGACTATGTCATCCCCTTTTATATCAAAGGTATGGCTGTCTCTCGTCTACCTATCAAGACATCAACAAAATGAACCTGCGTTATTCCCTACGCATAGTCAATTTCAAATAACATCTTACTTAATTTCATTCACTTTTCCCTCTTTACTTTATGTGGTCTATGCAATTCTCTCCGTTTCTCACATCTGCTTCCTTTCTTGACCTTCATACTTTGCGTTGATAAGAAAGTCTTCTTGAATTTGAAGGGGGGGGGGCTGAGAATTACGAGCTAAACATTAAAATGATTTGCATTACGATGAAAAATATTGAAAATGAATCGAGCAATTGATGTAATGAATTCCATATCGGAAGCCTATTGAAACTATTATTCATCAGTTGTGCACTCATACATAAATCGGAGGTACAAACATTTCCAGCTTCAAAGAATTAATCAACCATTAATTGTCAGTCTTCTTATGATCTCGGAATATATGTACTTGCCATAAAGCTATTGGTGATTCAGTAAGACCTTATTTGCTAATTTCATGTTCCACATTGAGCACAATAGTCAGTAACGTGTTAAAGACAGTAGTGGAGGAAGTTCTTGAGGTTAATTCGAAGAAAACTGAAGAGATGGATGGAGGATTTAACGAGGAATAATTTGATTTTTACTTTAGTAATGGATGGTAGGTTTTTTAGTACGCTGAGGAGTCAGAGAGGAGACATCTGCATGAGTTGAGCCCATCAAAAACCAACATCCTCTACGTATGCAGCCTACCTATGACGGCGATGATTTTTATTTCTCTCAGAGATAATAGCGGATAACCTGAGTATATCAATCACAGCAGTAGGTATATGTTATACAGGCGTAGAAGGACACGAGGAATAGTCATGCACAAGTTCATACCATCCAAAACCTAAGTCTTAATAGATAGTCAACCCGTAATGGTGATGCTCTTAATTTCGTGAAAGTACCCTAATTAAAATTCATTATCGTTTCGTGGTCGGGAGGCTCGATTGGAGAAAGGTTGGAACCCAAATGGTCGCGAATTCGCCATTGAGTGGGGTCGTTTATATCCCTGACACCCTCTCAGTCACCTCCTCTTTCTTTCTTCTTTCCCTCCCGCTTCCCATTCTCCTCCCTCCCCCTCACCCCATCGCTCATGCTCGGAGCCCCACCCTACCTTCCCTTTCCCCTGTGCTCTCCCTCCCCCACACTCCCGCCACTCCCTCCGAGAGAGAGAGGGAGAGACCGAATTGCGATTTTTTCCCCTCGGCCATTGCCTCCTCTCTTCTCCGCGACCTTGATCTTCAAGAAGAGAGAACGAGCGGACGCAGTCAACGAGGGTGGCAACGAGGACGGTGCGCGGGTCGCCGGGAAGAGATTGAGGAGAGTGTCGGACTGCGGCTAAGACTGGAAAGGAAGAGGGCACCAAACGTTCGGCACTCACGCGGGGGGAGGGAGGGTGAGTTAAAGCAGCGAGTGAGAGGGCGGTGGGATTTGGCTGGACATGAGGGCCAACTGGTGGGGGGACCGGCTGGATGGTGTGGGGGAGAGGGTAAATGGAATGGGAGAAGAGGAGGAGTTGAACGGAAGAGTGGTCAACACTGTACGCGTAGAGTGGGGGGGAGCAACCCTCTCTCGTCCCGGCCCCAGGTCAATGGCTCAGAATTTGGGGGTGTCATCTTTCTTTTGGCTAAAGGTCTCTGTGGTTGTCCTGTGTCCTTTCGAGTGGCCTCCGCCCACACGCTCGCTGCCGTTAAAAACTACGGTAAATAACTGTAAGCCATGCAGTTTCTTTGTTTACTCGCTCATAATGGGATGTCCCCACGTTTTCGGGAAATGTTTTAATTGATTCTTTTCTGCACATTATACCGGTGTATGTTGCTTAGTTCTGAAAACTGTTCTTTTCGTATGAATCGGAGGAATTTTATAAACAATTATTGGTTGTCAGCTTAAATAATATTTTATCGCACCCTTCCTATAAAGGTGAAATTCAGTGTTCTGATTTCTCTTGGCGTAGGAAATACTAAAAAAATAGCATTGCAAAAGCACCAGTAACAGATGGTTTAGTAAGTTTGTTTAGTTGTATTTAATTATCTGAGTACCTATTTAAATAAGAAAAAGAATAAAAGTCAACAAGGGTATAAATGTATACATTTTAACAGTAAATTGAAAACTATAAAAGAAATTTGTTCTAGGTTTGGCAAATGATGTAGGATGAATAAGAATGGACTTCTGCGGTCATTTGTGCTAGACTTTACGATTAACGATTGTGAAATGTTAACTGTCTTCATCACATGGCATTAATTCCCAGTGCGATTTGGTTAAACTTTTTAGGGACTAAATGCGCTGTCTTTTGCACGTCGTAGGGAGACACCTGCTCTTTACGTAATATCAAACCAGTTTTCAAGCTCACTTGCTCTTATTGACGTCCAACGACGTCCCAAATTGGAAAGCTTTCAATTTTCCCAACCTTTAATAAAGGCCATGGTACTGTGTATCATTAACGAGTGTAATATTTTCCATGCATCTCTGAAAGATGAATTTCGCCTGTCAAATCAATTAACAAAATGATAAAAAAATGTCGTAATACCTCACTAAATGAGTTATCGAGTAACTAACGTAGTTACCATCATGTAAAACAAGCTGGAATTAAAAAAATCACCAGTACGAATACGATTAAAGTACGCGGTTTCTGCGTCGAAAATATTTTTTTTTAGCGATTGGTGGCTCTGCTTTTTGGTATTGTAGTGAGAAACCTGAATTGTCATTTACGTATTCTCTATCGTTGAGCCGTCTAAATGTAGTGTAATTATTTTCCGGGAATCTAAATTGTCAAGCAAATACTCGTACACTGTACCCTCCAAAATCAGGTCATTTTTTAAGCTTATGGCAATGTGCTTAGAAGCCATTTCGCACTGAGGTCTCTGCAAATATTTTTAGGTGTCTCAAACATCGATTCCTAAAATTTTTCGTTACTTTTGGTTGAAAATATCCCTTGATATTAAAATATTTGCCATATAATCAACATTTTACGGTACCTATTCTTTAGTTATCAGCTTAACTAAATAGCGATTTTAAGTTTTATCCGACACCGGACTCAAGGCCCAAAGTCATGTTTGGACCTTCGACCTTTTTGCCCACCAGTTAGTTGACTAAAGAGAAGTACCATGAAACTAGAAATGTTTAGGAAGAGTAGTTGAATCTATATTCGTGCCTACATTTGAAATACTGGATGTAGATTTCATTCCATATTGTCTGGACACAGAACACAAATGGAGCTCTTGATGGACGCCTATTTATTTTTTATACTAACTGATGCAAGTAGGCAAAAATGAGTGGGCTGCGTTCATGTCAATTGTCGCGACAATGCATTTATTTCCCAACAAAATTACAAGCTTTACTCGGGAATAATGCTCTGTTTAAATAAGACAAAAGATAAATCATTAAATTAACCACCATTGTATGTACATATTGGTCTTTTACGTCTGGTGCGGTCAAATATTACTTAGGCCTGTTTTCTTTTATTTCCATTCTACATGTTTAAAGCAATATCTCATCGTCTAAGAAAACCCGGAAGTTTGTTTTCTTGATTTACTATTCAGCTCTCATGTTACATGCCAGTTTGGTTCCCTCTTGCGTTTCGATAAGCATACATGTGGCTGTAAACGACGCAGCCCGTGTCCGGTCTAGGTGAACTTGGTCATTTTCGGCTTTTCAAGATCCCCTCGTAAATCGGATTTTCCCTGACTCTTCATTGGAGATTAACTAAATGGCTGGGCATTTAAACAGGTGGAGGAGTGGATGTTTATCTGCCTCGAGGACGAACCTCGAGGAAATCCGACGTCGGCACTCGCGTTAACATCACTCTCGACTCTATGTAGACGAAATAAGAAAAGAAAAAGAAATATCTGGTGGGCGACGAATGGCCGGAGAGAGAGGAGGAGAGTTGAAAGAGGGGTTGGGGAGGGGGGAAGGAATGCTCTTTCGTGAGTGCGTGCGTGCGTGTTGCTCCCGTGCGTGCACATGGGTTCAACGACCTAATCGCTCCTCCGCCCCGTGCGTTTACCAAGGACGCGAGCTCGGGTTCCTCGCCGTGGCCGTGACATTGGCGCTGAAACGAGACCGGCCTGCTAAGTCACGTAGCTCACGGACCGAGGAGTTGAGCAGCAGCCCGCCTCACCTCGCCCGTTTCGAGGGTGGGTTGGGATGGACCGTGTCTTCCGCGGAGATCGAGCGTGACTCTACGACGCTCGTGTACGCGAAGGGGGTGAGCGAGGGGGCAAAAGAGGTCCACCGTGTTCAGGTAGATGGGAAACGGATAGCGGAAGTACTGCGGAAGATTTTGCACGATTTTGACCATTCGGAGGCAGCAGACGTACCAAAATAATGGCGGAGAAAATGAATGAATTTTTTCGCGCACTTAATGCGTAAATATATTCAATAACACCTACTACGTTCACCAGAGTATTGATCGTATTTCAATTGGATTCAGGTTTCAAATGGTTCGCTACATATTTAGAGGTTGTTCATTTGAATTTTTGCGAAAATGATTGCTGCATGACCGATCCCAAGTTAAACGTGAAGTAAAAATATCATAAGAATCAGACACAACGGTACAAGTTTCTCGTTGTCAGATGGTGAGCGAATGACTGTACCATTTAGAGAAAATTGCTTTGATCTGAGCTGGTGATCGATAATTGAATAGCACTGTACGAGTACATACTCTTTAATCTTGGAAGTTTTTACTATTTACAAATCTGCATTTCAAATTTTCCATAAAGGCCTCCATTTCTCTTTGTCCATCATTCTGATCTAGAAAACCGGTCAGAAAACGCCTACCGACTGCCAAACTCTTTTCTCTCGAACTTGGGAGTATCCCACAGCGCAGTTCACAAGCGTGAAAATCGCCATTAGTGGTTCACTCTCGCTTTCTCATCAGGTATGAGAAAACAGCAACTAGCTCATCAACGTATCATCCCCCAAGTGGTGGCTTAAAACCAGCAGCATGGGAAGATGAGCCATAACATGAAAATCGACTGTTGTCTTTGGATGCCATAAAAGGAAGTCGATTCACTATCATTAACCGAACGGCGCGGCGTGGTGAGATGACTAAACTGCGTGAGTTGTAATCTTCTTCTTCTTCTAATTTGTTCCGCGAATTTGAATTATTCTGTGACCAATCGAGTAAGAAAGTGGGGAGGTTAAAGAGAAGAGGAGGTTGAGCAATTATGAAGTTTCAAGGAGGAAGTAGCAAAACAAGCCATAATTATGCGGCGTGTAGAAATTACGAGAAAGATTTATTTCATCTATTTTAGATTATGCGCTCCGAATTAAAATGCTACGAAATTTCTCGTGAGGACCTAATTAATATCTTCAGATACTTTGATACTTAATCTTCTCTCTTTCTTTTCAACGAAACCGTTGATTTTCTTAACGATGGAAAAACTGAAATTCATTAGTTGACAATTCTATTTTTTTTGTTCATGTTGGAGGGTGGAGCTTCAGTCAACGATGATTGGATCGACGATCAACGAAACTTGGTTAGCCACATTTTTCGTCTTAAAAATTTTTAAACAAGTGAACGTTTTGAGATCCATAGCTGAATTATATACATGTATTTATTTATTTATACATTTAAAATTAAACAATAGTGTATTGTTACGCTCTCCATTCAACAGTTTCATTTTAATGCTGAAACGTCATTTCCCGTCATCACGGGAAATGAGGTGTTGATGTCGAATTGGTTGGCATGGTAACACTTTGAGCGTTGCAGCGTGCCATGTTTTTTTTTTAAATTTTAATCTTCAGCACTACAAAACTTTGCGCCAGAAATAAAAAGAAATTGTTTGATGATCGGTATTTTAACAATTTACGCGTTGCGTAGTGTCATTTTTTTGTAATTCAAGTTTCATAATTGCAAAAATCCAGACCAGATATTAAAAAACGTGTGCCGTCACTATTTTTATCGCCAGCCTGTCACAAGAAAAGACGAGATAAAAGTTGTCGATTGGAGGGAGAGAGAGTCATTTGGTCGCATCAGTTGCCCCTCGTCGAATGTGCGAATTCGTGAAGTGGCTTTTTTTTATTTGATGGGCGGGGCTTTGTTTCGCTAAAAAGGGTCGAAGGCCTGGCTCTTCTCCTGGTTACCATCCTCTTCCCCCATCTTCTCTCTACCCGCCCACCCTTTACCTCACACTCCCTCATTATATCATCAATTCGGCGGCTTAGGTCCCCCGGCGGCGAGAGATGCCGAATTCATCCTCGAAGCGGACGAAAAGAGGAAATATGAACCGAGTCGGGTGGAACGCGTGAAGAAAATGCGCGGTAACATTGCAGCTTTTGGGGAGATCTCTTCTCAAAATGATTTCACTTACGCACTGAATTAACGCAATAACCACACTCTTTTGTCTGCACAAAACGTCTCTCCACTAACATTTCGCGTATTTTCCACGAGAGGAACCAATATTAATCCAATTCTTATGAGCTTACGTATTATTATATCCAATCATGGCATGACCTAATTAAATGTTAATGATTGCATGTAATTTATAAATGTGGCTTATGTTGTCCAAAAATTTTGGTTCATTAATTTGCACATAAAATACCTATCATGATTATGAAAATGCTTTATTTTGTTACACATCATGAGAGCATCAAGTGACAAAGAAATACGATGAGGTACACAACGGGTAAAGTTTTTCATTCTGTTAATGATATTATGTTTACCAGCTTTGTGCCAAACATAAAATCGTTAAACTATTCAGTTCTGTTGAATACCAACATTGAGCTAGGCAAAATATAGATGAAACCATATTTATTCTTGGTAGTTCTTTATTGGGTGTCAATAATTAAACTACAAAATTACTTTACATGCATGAATCAATTCTTTTCTTCGACTTATGCTAATAATTTCACTTCATCCGTAGCCACATCTAAAGCTTAATATTCGAATCCAGGATATTTAATTTATTGCTCTGAGTGCTCACTTCTCTGGAATCTCTAGTCTATGTCAATTTCCATAAACGTCTTTTCGACATATTCACTTACTTTATTCCCAATCTTGGCTATGTTCCTTTGGTAAATGCTACTTGGTTAACGCTTTTCATTTCCTGATATCCTTACTATTTACCCGTTATCGTAAAAATGTTACTTAAAAAGGAGAACTCTTGCAACTTGCAACTAATTATATTGTCAAACTTAGCGTTCCTTTAAAGTTAGTGGCCTTCCATACTTTCTTTTTTTACGCTTTATCTTCATCCCATTTACTTTGTAATTTTAAGTCTCTCTCCAATAATCTCATCAGTTATTGCAAAACTATTGCAGTTAGTTTAAAATATCATAATATTACTTCAGGGATCATTTATCTACAGCCTTCGAATCCCAGAAACCCAATTTTGGGAACAGGTAACATGTTTAAAGATGATACTTCATATCGTTATTAAAATTCTTAAAATGCTTAATTTACTACTTCATCAATTACTTTCATATTATTTTTGCATTGAATATTGTTGAATTGTTAAAATATTGTTTATAACTTTCAATATAAGGACTCAATTATTATTGATTATGCAGTATAACGTATGCTATTGATTCCGCTAATATTTGAAAGTTGATGCATCAATAACTCTCGTGGATTTTACTGTTCGGGGCTATGTAATTTAAAATATTAATTATTGTTACATACGGCTTATAAGTATATTCTCTTCCATGTCGGTACAACATCAAGCATAGAGACTCATAAATATTTAGATTTTGATAATATGATTATTTGGAAGAATATTGTTCGTAAATTCATTCTGTCAAACGAATATAAAGATCTTTGCATTTATTATTTAAGTTGATTTCGCTTCTGAAGTAGCCAACCATGTTTCGTATGCTCTCTTTCTATTTTAATTTGAGAAGCCACGAATTCCACAGCCTTAGAGGACTAGATTCACAAAATGGCTTTCTTGAAAAATATGCTTTACGCGTAAGTGGAGAACTCACAAGATGTGTACAAAACGTGAGACTGTTGGTTGGCTGTATTGGTTATATTTATTTTCGCATTTCCTTTATTTTCGGTTAATTACGGTTGTGTTATGATTTTGCCGATTTGGACTGAAAACCGTTGAGTATTGCCAGTTGTGACAATACTTTATCCAATTCTTATCGAGTAAACGAAAAGGAAGTATTAATGTCATTGCAATTATATTTCGCCCCTCGTCTCTAATCTTAAGTGTTAACCGCATAGATAGCGGATTATATTTTAGGAAATTGTTTCCTTCCTTGGAAAATTTTCGGGAAATTAGTATTGATTAGCTGATTATTATGATGCAAACCTTAGGCTATCCTGCGACAGAAACAACTTTGCAGGGTTTAATGATTAAGAATAAAGCACAGCAATAATTTCAGAATATAATACGTTTCAAAATTAATATGCCTCACTATCTCACATTTAAATTGAGTAACTGGTTCTTTTCCTCCGACCTTTGCAAGGTTTCTCGAATTTCCCCCGGCTGAATACGCTACCCATTCTGTCTGAATCTTCTCCGCCCATTGGCATTATTGTAGTTTTCTTTTTACGATTCATCCCGCAAATTGTATCACCCTGGATTCGACGTCATTCTTGTGTGGTATTGCATCCGTCGTACGACGAGATAAGTGCTCCCGAAATCATGAAAATCCGTTAAGGAAATTCAGCGTTACACAAAAAGCTGCTCAACTGTTATTCCCCGAAGGTATTCACCGCTCGCGAAGGACGTCGGCGGTACTGCCACGTAGACACCGTGAATTCCGTGCGAATCCTCTTCTTTCTCTCTCTCTCTCTCCATGCCTGCCTCTTCCTGTCTCTCCCATTCTCTCTCCACCTCTCCCCTCCCCACCTTGGCACCATCCCCTTAAAAACAAGTCGGGCGAGATCTCTTTTCGCTTTCATGTCTCCCCGTCTCTTTCTCTACCATCTTCCTTAACCCCTCCCTACTACCATCACCCCTCCCACGTCCCTTGTCTCTCTGCCCCTCCTCCCGTCTCTCCGGTGGCCCCAGGGGCCTCAAGGAGCGGACCAGTTGGCTGAACCAGTTTACGAGGGAAAGATGGAGAAGAGGGGTTCGTTGGGGGGGGGTGGGTGGAGGTGTTGGGGGAAGAATATTATAGGGTTGCGTAGAAGATGTGGTGGAGATGGTGAAAAAAGTAAAGGATGAACGAAAGCAAGAGTTTTATTATTGTGCCTCGAGGGAAAGTCGGGAGAGTGAGGGATGGAAAATAGGAGCAACTGAAGTCCGAGCGCTCTAATTTCCATCCTTGGGAAGTTGCTGTGCGTGCTTCGACGCCCTCAGACGACCCGGCCGCTCGGGCACTTTCTGTCTTCGGTAGGTAGGTAGGGCAAATTTTGGTAATGATATGGCTGTGCGGTGGAAGTTCGTCAGCGACGAAAATATTGTGAAGAGGAAAAATAACTTTTGATATGCGTCTTTTCACGGTGAAGACCAGGGTGGACTTTAATGTCATTTGAAATATTCATGACTGATTTGGATACAATGTGATTGATTATTTGAGCCAAATGATCTAGAATTTAACGGAAAATGGTCCTTATTGTTTGCTGGCAAAATTGTCCATTGTTTCTTTAAAGTTCTTGGAATTCGCTTTTTTTACGACTTTTAAGGATATATCCACTGTCATTTTTCTCAAGACGCATTAAGTGCGACCAGAGCTTACTGGCAAGCGAATGTGTAAATTTAATTCTTTCATAATTTTAAACTTAATAATTTTAATTGTAAACCTCATTCTTTTATTAATGTAAACTTAATTTAATTTTATTGTCAACTGAATCAGTTTTTCTTGAATTCGTTGTTTTTTTCCTGCAAACTAAATTTTAAAACATTTTTATCCATTTAAATATTCTTGGATTTTTTCGAATTTACAGAATTCGAAACTTTGACATTCATGTATGTTCGATTAAAACAGTGTCTATTTAGCTTCAAAGTAAGATCAAAGATGAGATTTAAGTTAATTAAGAAAAATAACCCCATTCTTGCCAGCTTGCAAGCGGTAGCTTAATGGTTAGATAATGACATAACAGAATGGAGGTTATCCATGTGCATACATTACCCTGCAAGACGTCGGAAGCACGTGTGGCAGGGGGTGTTACGTCACCAACCATTCTAATTTTACACCACTACCTCAACATACATATACGCATGGGACCCCGCGATCCACCGAAAGGACCCGTGGAAGGGGAGCGATTTCACTCTATTTATGTAGCATTCGTTCTGCAGATTACGAATATTACACCGTTAGAACTAGCACACACTTAGAACAAATTTCGTAAGGAATACAAATAAGGAAATTCATCTAAAATGGTGGGCTGCCATGCAACACAGTCACTCACACACAACGTAGCGAGAAACCGAAATTCATGCGAGCCATCACTTAATATGCTCACTACCCTCTCAAAATACGAAAAAGTTAGAACCCTAACCGGTAAAAAACAACATTAATTCCTTTTTGATACACGACATTGAATAAATTAAGTAAGGAAAAACACATTAAATACCGGTGTAGTAAAGTTTTTCGAAAAGACACGAGAAAAATATTAAACAAATCGCAAATAGACAAACAGAATCATGCTAAGCGCCCTAACAAACTTTAAACGAAAATTTCTCTGAAATCACTTGGCAGGATGAACTTAGGTTTTCTGATCATGTGCTAGGGAATTGTAAGGAAAACATCTAAGTATTCAGTCCCTTAGATACTATAATGGTAATTTATTTACAAACAGCACCAAAAAATTGTGATGTTGTAAATAATCTACTTTAAAGCATTTTTATTCAGGACACAAGCATACCCAGTGAAGGAGAAGTAAGACCCTTTAGAAGACCCAGAGAAGTAAGACCCTTTAGAAAGATGATTGACATAATTACGCTCATAGAGATAACTCAGCAACTCCTTCATCTTAATACAAACAAATATTCCAAGAGAATATTCTCGCAAGAATACGGACAGAGTGAATATTGAACCCTTGTTATAGGCAGTGTACAAATTTGACGAATCGATTTTGGAAGGCATTGTCCACCTAGTAAGACCCAAGTAATTGTCGATCAATGTTTTTAACCTTGCTCTCCAGTAAAATCACAGTACATATTATAGTTAGCAACTTCATGGTATTTGTCGACACACACCTGATATCCAGCAAACAATACGGATTCAGAAAAGAGAGATCATTTTAAACTCCGGTGGGAGTTTTAATATACGATATTCTGCATTAGAGGGAAAGGAAAAAACAGTAGATGCGATTATTTGGATTTTAGAAAGACCTTTGATTAAGTCTCACGCATCAAATTGTTGTAAAAGTTTCGAGGGTACAGAATAAATGTTCATGTAAAGAACTGGTTTCAGGCATTCTTTATTAACCGTCAACAGAATGGGGTTTCAAAGCAAATACTCAAATAATCAATGTGCAGTTATGCTTTTCATGAAAAAAACGCTATCATACTTTATCAACCTACACACTCTGAGGTGTTCAGATGAGCGTTGCCACGTAAAATACTTAAGTGTCCCCAATGCACCCGGTTTTACATGGGGAAAACATGTGCGCACTATTTGCGGGGGTCCCTAAAGAAGCTGCCATTCCTCAAACGCGGTGAGCATGTGGGATCCATCTCAAAAAACACTGATAGCATAATTGAACAAACTACTGAGAAGAGCCGCTAAATTCGTTAAAATTTCGGGCGAAAGAACAGAAATAGTCACACAGCTACTACTGGGAATTACTTACTACTAATCTTGGGTGGGAACCTTTAGATAGGCGAAGACTCAGAGCAAGATACCAATTGTGTGGATCCTACAAAGATGATATAATTCTGCCCTCCAATTAGATCGCCAAGACGGACAATTCTCACAAAATAAGATAGATAGACTGCCGAACGGATAGATTCAGACGTTCATTTTAACCGTGCATAATTTTTTATTACAACGCACGTGGGGATATTCAAGTTACTTACCCAATCAACTGACTTCATCTCCGGCGTCTTAACGCCCCACGCCAAGCGGCTCCTTGGGCCGGATGGTGGGGTGTCTTTTAAATTAAGTTGTAGAGCTAATTTGTTTGTGAATTGTCCATCCTGAATGAGTGCAATGATATCTTATAGTTACTGACTGCGTTGCATGTCAGCCCGCCATTTTTAGTGGATATCCATTTGTGTTTTCCAAGTGTGGCAGAAATGGAGCAGTTACTACCGGTAAATCAATTGTAATGTGATTAACGGATCTTGCATGAATGATATTTATTTAATTTATTTAACGAATTTGATTGGGGTGAGATTGAGACTTTATAGTCCCTTCTTCCACCTAACCCTTGCACATTTCATTGAAAACGATTACAAACACTCAGGCCCTTGGTGGAGATAAAACCCACTTAGGCGAGATTCGAACCCACGACCTCTGGGCTGGCAGGCGAGGACGTTACCTCGCCGCCACCGAGGCCGGCAATGATACACTGTCGACTTCCTTCCACGCGTATTTTCGGCGGATTACGGGCTGCATTTTGTTTGTGGAAGTATTGGAGTAAATGTAAGGTACCAATTGCCCGAAAGCATTCCACTCATTCTGTACAACATTTTCGAATGTTGCTTGAGTTAATGTTTATTATTTGATGATCAGGGTCGTTCGCTATTTCACTGCAGATTAAAGTTCCATTGGCAAGCAGTCATATGATTCTTTTTATTTTTAGGTGCTATCGTTTATGTAAATAAGAAGGAGCAATGGACCTATGACACAATTTGAAGGACGCCAGGTGTTACTTGTACATCATTAGAGTTTGAGCTATCTATTACTGCTGTTTTGGCGTTTAGTAAGGAAGTTCTGAATCCAGTTTATACGTTTATTCTGTACCTTCGAAACTACGAGTAGTAAATCAACAAGGTGTGTCAGATTTTATCAAAGACCTTTATTCAATTCAATAAAATCATATCCACTTGTTTGTTCCTTTCCCCGATCTAAGAGTCAATGAATGTCTACGAATGTCTGAAATTCTCGTATTATCCATTGGCCTCAAAGAGTTATGTGAAAATGACTTCAAGCATTTCGGTTTTGGCACCATAAAACCTCTGAAGGCCATGGAAATTATCCAGTCTGGTAGGGTACCCTGAGAATCTTGGTTATCAGAAGGAGCGTTTAATGGTAAATGTTCGTGTATCTATTTAAATAATGGTACCTATTTATGTTATTCTTTTGCTAATCAGGTATTAAAATTTTGTTTCAATCAGTCTCTCGGAAACCAGTGGACTAGACAATTTGCAGCTAACTAAGATAGAGATGTAGGGAGTAGGTGTAGAGAGTACGTACAAAATATTCAGCCCAGAAACTCAACCTGCCGATAGTATGACAAACAGTCCTAAGAAGTTTAGGATTTCACTTGCGTGATTCAACCTTGACTCTGTTGAATCACTCAATTATAAATGCACTGTGTTTCTTGGGTAAGCGAGTACGAAGGGAATGCCAATTAAACGAGAGCTGGGATGCAATGCTCTATCACTCAAGGTAATGATCGTGTACAGTGAGTATCTAATGCCACCTTGGGTGTTTAGAAATAGGAATAACCTCCAGATTTCCATACTAGAATAATGATAACACCACAAGGACAAGAGTATGGTTTACTTTACTACTATGGTCTACTTTACTACTACTATGGTCACAAGGATAGTACTAAGATCTGAGTTAGTGAATTTTATTGGTTTTATGTTAATTTTCAATGTATTAAAACTCACGCAAATTCATGTTTTACTAAGATTCCGAGGTTTGTTCTGTCCGCTTGCGTATAGAGAGGCTACATCGTCACCATGGTAGCCTAGTGTACCCTGAGTTGCACTCGATGGTGGTAAAAGTACTTGTAAATAATAAATTATCAATATTAAGCAGTTTTTCATAAATGTACCCTACAAGCCACCGCTAGGGTGTGTGGCAGGGGTGAATACATATCAGACTAATTTTTACCCGAATATAACTCTACCGCGATCGGACAATGTTATTCTGATCCCTTATCGTTCGTGGAATGATGGCATCCTAAATCTATCTATTCTAGACTTAATCTCTCCTTCTATATTAAGATGGGGGTAATTATACATTTTCAACATCACTGCTAAAGAGACGTCCTTCCAATTTACGCAAGAGGTTTTATCTGTGATTTAAAAAAAATTATTTGCACTGAGTAATACAAGTATGATCATGATTTTTGTATGTAACACAACAAAAGTTGTTAATGTGATTACAGAAGAGTTTTTCTAGTTCACCTCGGCAATTGCAGATGTAGAAATATATAAAATTTTCCGAAGATTTGCAAAGACACAGAAAAATATCAAAACTCCAACAAGAAGAAAATCTAGGAAACTTGAGCTCTATAGCCTCGTAAATTAACGAATTCAAGGAAAACTCCCATAGCCGTAATAAGTTAGCACCACTCGTCTCGCAATAAAAATAAATTTTGTTGCGGTGGTTTGTGGTAAGAATCAAAGTTAAGATAAAAAGACATGGTAGACGACTAATAAAGGTAAAAATCGTTAAATATTGAGACAATTGTTTAGAACAAACGACCAAAAATGAGAAAATTCAGAGTCCCTATGAAATAATAAAATCTAGAGATAAAACAATTAAGGGCTGCAGTGATAGATTCCAACAACTGTTAACTGATACTCAACTATCAGAGTGGTGTCTTGTTAGAAGAGTCGTCAAGGTGACTTAAGTTTGCGTTCACAATAGGACATTGATTGTATTTTAGAGGTCAGTTTCACCTACAGTTTTATAAAATCGAAGACTGACTTTCACCCAGGAGTTATTAAATATTTTGACGAAGAGTCAGTAAACATGGCGTTAAATTCAAGAGTATTTATACATCGATGCGATTTCGAATTCACTAGCATCGCAAAAAATTAATAATGTTGATCTCAGAGAACAAATATGAAAATGTTTGTGTTATTAATCTTCGAGATGCCACTTCTCAAAATGGAACAGAAGTTTACTCCCATTAAAATAAATGTACTTGTCAGGATAGTGATGAAAGAAATGAGGGTTTATTGGGACCTAATAAAAGTAAAAAACTAAGACTACTAGTAAAATACTATTGCCCTTTGACTCATTAGCGTTAGACGCAGGGATTGATTGAAGCTCTCTTTACAATTTGAAACGATCCTGTTGCACCATGGGCAGCTAAACATTGTTACATTGAAATTAATAAATATTCACGATTGAAATTAACAGATAACTGGTTGTACATACTAAGCAATCTTCGAAAATTTTCAGCTGCACTAACTTGGCCTTTTCCATGATTTTCCTTACGTCTAATTCATGGAATTGGTTGCCTACCACATTTCTTAGACGTGAAAGTTTTCTTCTTTCGCTATATATATTTCATTAATTCGAAATACATTAGTTTATTATCAAAATAATCGGCCACCATGAATAATTAATTATCGCTACATTTTTTCATAAGGGTCTCACTTATCAGGGCCGACCTATCTTCGATAAATGAAAAATGGGTTAGACGGAACATATTATCCTAATGTGCCCTGGTGAAATCGCAAATATTTTCAAAACTTCTTTGTGGGAAATAACGAGTTATTGCCAATTAAATTAAGGTTGACGAAACTATTCATTAGTATTTGATAACTCTTTCTGAACATCAGTATCAAGGATTAAGTATAGTACTCCGGAAATAGCTACGAGCTTGTAATATACACCGAGCACTAAACCATGGATTCACTGTGGTTCAGTTCATTTGACCAAGTTCAGTTTGTGGGAAAAATATTTTTAAAAGATAATAAGTTTTCCGATTTAGATATAAACCCCTCATTTATGAATCTTAATGATTTTTTCGTTTAAGTATTCATAATTATTATAATCTTAGTTTAAGTCGTAATTCATGAGATGAATATTTATCATAATAGGGTACGTAATGCATTATGGGCAATCTTTCAACCAAGTATTTCTCTTAAGGGTATATTAAACTGGTGATTCAACACATTTGTTACCTGTTTTATCCACTTGGAAGACTTTACGAGTGAGGCAATCAGCATGGGCTTACGAATGTACCGTTTCTTTCTTATTGGATGACTTGTTACTTAGCATATGTTTCTTCTTGATTCGCTTCTAGCAATAAACGTTGTGTCGGACTTGCTGGTGGCGTTGGCGATTGATTGAATAGTAGAATGTTGTTTGGAAGTTGTGTTGCCTGCGGGTATCATCAGTCACCCCATAGATAAAATGTACACTGTCCAGTGAATATCAAAACTGAAAGCTAATCTCAAAGATGGAAAGTTTATTTTAATACAGTCTTCATTGACGTGTACGATAAATAAAATAGTTTCCAACAGAAAATGAATAACTGAAGCGTGAGTAACTAATTTTTAAGGTTATCTTCTGATCCCTATAACGAGATATCCGACTGACTATTGGGAGACGTTACTTCGAGAAGTTAAAAATTGCATTCAATGATAAGGAAGATGCAAGTAAAAAAATGAAAGTTATAAATTTGAAAGTGCACATGGACGTCACTTAGCATACATGTATATTATAAATGTACACATTGTGTGTGCCCACACCAGAAGAGTCAATACAACAGTATTTTGGCAAGAAACAAGTGCATGATAATTAATTGATTTCTGGTGCCCTAACACTCCCTATCACAAGCCTGGCCTTCGAACTGTTGTGTAGATGTAAAAAGTGAAGTTAAATCAAGTACTCACCCTTGAAATCAATACTGAAGGTAAAACCTTCACAATTAAAGTGAAACTAATTGGTTGACTTATTGGGCTTCTCGTTTCGTCTAAAAATGTAAAAGGAAAAGGCTTAATAATTTTTGAATACTTTATACAGAAATCCATTTAGGAGAATCCTTGAATTTCTAATGTGAAAGATTTTCCTTCGTTCCCAAGCGGTGTTGTATGTAGGAAAGAAATATTTTAAAATTATATCTTGCTTGATCGCTTTCGCTTCATCATATAGGATGTCTGTGAACAGTGGCGCACTGCGAAATATGCATTAATATATGCAAACTCAGCTCTTCAGTTCTCAAATCTTGTCCTATTCTGGCATGTAAAGTATCGACTGTCACCCAAGTCTCATTAATGATGTAATGGTTCAAAAATCTAAGCATAGTCTACAAATTTCTAGACAATTATAACCCTAACAGACTAGGAGAAACAACTCTTTCTGCCAGCACCAGTATCCCCATTATATCTACGTCTTCTCACCCACACTTACCTTATAGTGAGGTGATTTCATTTTTTCGTAGCCTTATCAACTTTTTATTTAATTGATCTAAAAAAACTAAGATAATATATTGCTAAGAAAATATAACCTCTTTTTTCGAATGCTTAATGTAACATTCTTTTCTCTTCCTCGTATTCTTATTCTGTTATCATTTTTTTATTTAATATTTTTCCTCTTTCATTCATTAATTTCGTATGCATGAATAAATACAGTTATCTCACCCAATACTAAGTCCAACGGCGTGTGAAATTCACATATCAATGTAGGGGACCAGTTTCTTTAACTGTGTCGGTTATGGTTTCCCAGGAAGATCTGCTACCCGGCAAATCAAGTAGCTTGGGTGAAACTGAGAAGGCTAAGAGGCGTGGGAATTGAACCCGGACCCTGCTGTCAGTAGTCTAACGCTCTACCCCTGGACTACCACATCTCCAAGTATATGCGTATATGTATATGTGTGTGTATATGTATGTATATACATACATATATAGTATGTATGTGTATATATATATACACACATATATAGACTTTAGACTGGACCCTGCTGTCAGTAGTCTAACGCTCTACCCCTGGACTACCACATCTCCAAGTATATGCGTATATGTATATGTGTGTGTCTATAGTATGTATGTATATACATACATATTTCGTATGTATGTGTATATATAAATGTAGTTACGACAGTTGTTTATCAGGAGACATTCTAATTAGGATATAAATTATATGCTACTATTTGAAGGTAATAAGACTGATCATATCTTGGGAACCATTAAACAAGGAATTAAATGAAAGCAGGACTATTTTACTGATAATAGTCATGCTCAATAGCAACAGTTTCCATTTGAATTCCAAAATATGTTGCTAGAAGTTTTCGCTTAAAACAAAACATTTTGAAATTGAAATGGAAAATTTTATTATTCAGCATGACTATTATCAGTAAAATAGTCCTGCTTTCATTAGGAGACACTGAGGTAAATCATACACATTTTTTATGAGTTTGAACAGGAAGCTGAGCCTTCAAATAACATTCTGGCAGAGGGAAGGAAACCAGCTTTATAAGTCATCATGCCCTCCTTACTACTCACGCTTGGCCATTGAATAAAGAGGGAATTTGGTTCCTTAGGTGTGCGCGGAAACAATTGGCCGCTAAGTGTCACCTCCACCCCCACTCCCCCAGCGCACGATCACCAGAATTGCATCGACTCTGGGTTATTTTTCATTACGAATCGTGGCTGATGGACAGTACGGGGAAAATATTTTGGAGTGAGTCAGCGTGGCACGATAGCCTCAATAATGAGGCGTCAGTTCATCGGGGCCGGAGCCGCTCGGGGATTCCTGTCACGCGTCGCAGCGAACCGTAAGTCACAAAGCAGAGAGGATGTGGTGACAGCTCTTCCAACCGGTGGGAGAGAAGCGTTGTGGAAGTGGGCGGGGTCGTTCGGCCTGAACGGAGGTCGGAACTGGTTGGGAAGATGTGGGTGGCGGGGGAGAAAAGGTTGGTTATTATTGCGAGAACTACGGAGGTCGGGGTCTCCTCTGAACCTTTCCGTTGTCTGGTGGCGCCGAGAGTGAAGGCCCTAGGTGCCCTGAAAGCGACTCTCGTCTGCTGGCCGCTACATAACCTTGTGTTGGAAGCATCGGAAGCCCATCCCAAATGCAGTCGCGGACGAACGATTTGAATCGAAATGTCGGCGTGTCTAAAGCCTGCGTATAAAAATACATTTCGCCTTCCGGAAAGGTATATTTTTTATTTGAAATAATCATCTACTCGAAGAGATTTAGCAATTCATCTAGCCGAAATTCATTATTTTGGGAATTTGACGAATTTAATGATATTTGTCTTCCCCTGCGGATTATCCACTTCGACAAAATATCTCTAGGACGAATTTGCCGTTTTAGTAATATCAGCATTTAGTAATGTTTACTGAATATCGAAAATAATATTTCTATGGAATACAACTGTAAAGTTGAGATAAATTATCCAAGATCGATCATGTGTTGAAACTATAACTAAGCGTCGTAGACCAATAAAATTCACACGATACGAGTTTACTTCTCAGGTAGTGTATCAATAACACCTTTCAAATATTATCTGACCTCGCTGGTTTTTGTAGCTCCTAAAATGTATTAGTCAACTCTCTTCGTTTGGTTTATATAACACAATAGGTTAACTTACTTATTGAATGCACTGCTAGTGCACTTGCAGAAGGAGGGTGGATTACATATAAGTAGTAGTGTATTTAACTCAATCACTTTTCCCTAATGTTCAGAGTAAATATCAGATTTCGGTATGCTGTATATTATGTTTCCGGACATTCCTTTTAACCTAGTGTGTAGAGCTGTCCTCCACTGATCGGAGGACCTAATAAGGAATTAATGTTCGTTTGGTACCCGAGGAGACTCTCAGCTTAAATTCAAATCGTGTAATTTCTTGCGCAACTTTCTGGGAAACCGCTAGTGGCACAGGAAGAGGAGCTGACGCTCACTTCCACCGCGAACTTCGCGATATCACAGATTGTAGGGATTACTACGAAGTGAAATTTCTCCAAAACCAAGCCTTAGGGTTATTCCTGTTATTTTATATAGCTTTTTTGATTTGAAATATGGAAATGTTGCAGCAGTAATTGGAGAATCCCGCGTGTGACGGTAAAATTACAAAATTTCACAATTTCGATTTGTGCGTATTCCCCAGGTCCTTGGTCACTCAACTATTTGCGTCACTCGGGTCTGTGTACTGGACCGCATATGATCAGCTAACTAGTGGAAGCCCGTGGATTGCGATAATAGGGTCGCGTGCCGAGAGTAGAAGCCAATGGGCGGTCATTACTCACTCGGTCGCGTTGTGATGTAACGGGGATGATCTTGGCGGTGAGAGAAGATTTCTCTTTTCGAGTCACTCAACAAAGTGTTTCAATGTCTTTCGTCGACCTTAACCGCGGAAAGGCTTTGTTGTATTCAAATCAGGTTTTTGTGTCCCAGGTGTATTGAAGTCATACGCAGCCTTTAATTGTGATTTCAATTTATTTAGAATGAATGGAAGTCCGTCTCCAGTTTCACTTGAGCATTACGTCAGAAATGAAAATCGTCGTTTCACCAGTTAGATTGGATTAATTTCAAATAAATTGTGAATCCCTGAAGTCATATTATCTCTACATTCATTGCTACGATGCATCTTATCCCGTTAACACAATAAGCTCTATGGACAACCACAGCAGGTATATTTGGGTAATTATTCGATAACAAAGACAGGTAATGATGTGAAAATTCGTGTCTTGTGCACATTCATAATTTGTTAATTTTGTTTCAAATATAATTGTTACAGACTAATTGATCAGCGAAGGGGCTTTATGAACTAAGGACAAGCGTCTCCGATTGAAATGCAGCTGAGCGTTTCAGTAGATAGTGGTATTTAAATATTTCAAAGTTTTTCGATAGGCACGATCTTCTCCCTCGTAGTAAAATATCCAAAAGCATTGTCAGACTAAAAATCATCAAACGTCATGGGCGGGAATCGAAATAGTGATTCTCAGACTGACATTTGGCGGTAATATACCTCAGTATAAATAGTTAGGATATAAATAGTTTTCAGGATTCATGAGTACACCTTTGTTTTTAAAATCATATTTCTTCCTGCGGTTACTTTAGTATTCGAACGAGATAATTAACCGTGCGGATTATTATTGATGTCTTCATAAGTCTTCTACGGTATTATTTTTCATTCGGATCTCCTCTCTGCTAATCTCACTCTGTTATAATATTTATTTGATTTCTTGACTTGCTTCATATACCACATCCAAGATTTTCCTTTATAGCTATTACCGTTCATTCTTGTTCTCGTCAAGCTATCGGGCCTCAGTATTCCTTACTTAGCCCTTTCTTATTTCTTGGATTTTTTAATTTTAGATTCTTAT
Source organism: Hetaerina titia (assembly GCA_037158775.1). Classification (NCBI taxonomy): domain Eukaryota; kingdom Metazoa; phylum Arthropoda; class Insecta; order Odonata; family Calopterygidae; genus Hetaerina; species Hetaerina titia. Next base: position 41,045,440 of record CM073771.1, read on the forward strand.
TTAGAATATTATTTTAGGAATCGCGTTACTAATGCTGTTTTGGTAATTATGTACTTTTTGCTTTTTATCCTGCTGGTGATTGCTTTCCCCTCGTAAAATATCACCACTTTTGCTTTTTTTATTATTTAATTCTATATCTACATTATAACTTGGAGCCGGAAGCTCTCGCAAAAGCGTGTGTTAGATCACTAGTCATTTATGTTTAAATTTGCCCTCATGTATGCATATGAACATACACGAGGGATATGTGAAAAGTTAAGGCCGTTTTCTTCTACTGAAATAACGATGGATCAGATCAAGTTTGCAACGCCATCTATTGATTATTTCCGAAGCCACTGAAGTTTTTGCTTTTATTCAGTAGTCTTTTGGCTGTCAGTGAATGCAATCAGAGTGCATTAACAATGTCCGCGAAAATCGTTGCACCCACCAGTTGCGCATTGGGTGCTGTGATTCGGTTGCTGTTTCCAAAAGGATCATCGGATGCCCAAATTCATCGGGAGTAGTGCCATATTTTATGAATGTACGGTAATGAATAAAGAAAAGGTTAGACAATGGTGTCGAGACTTCAAAAATTGCCCCAAAAATGTGCATTGTGAAGAGCTGAGTGGCAGGCCCAGTATCCAGACCGACAAAATCGTTCAACAAGTTGATCATGAGCTGCGATCTGATTGACGATTAGTGCTCTAGCTGATAAATGTCCTCTTGTTGGACTTACTACTATTTATACGATCGTTACGAGACAGCTCGGATATCACTACTATGCGTAAGATGGGTACCAAAAATGGTTACCTAACAGCGCAAAGAGCCGAGAATGTAGAAAAGTGGACGAGCGACTTTGGACCGCTACCTCAAAGACGGTAATGACCTGACCTTTCACCTGCGACTATTTCTTCTTCTTCCACTCAAAACAGTGGCTTTATAGACAACGATATGAAGACGATGACTCAAGACAGTCGTTGTCAACTGGTTCAATTCCCAGGTGGCGAACTTCTATAGGTATGCTGATGGATTAAAGAGGCTGGAGAAGGCTTAGAAGGGAACGACGATTATGTAGAAAAGTGATGTAGGTTTGTAGAAAACTAAAACCGTCAAAAAAAACTTTTTTTAACGAATATTTTTTATGAACTAATGTCTCTTTCTTTGCAAATATGCGTTATATTTGCTCGTATACATTTAAAATGTACATTTAAAAAATTTTATATAGTCAAAGCCATTATCTTGATTTTTATTTGTCTTCAAGTTATAATTGTTCATTACTTACTCCGTTTTAATAAATATCCTCTTTGAGTCTATTTTCACCGCCGCTACTGAAATTTTATCCACAAAATGTAACATACTGACAAAATTTAGATTTCATGCGTATCTTCGCTCATGTTTTTTAACTAGAGTACCTATCAATACTAATTTACATTGCGAGCAAAATCCTCTCCCTTATCCCCTTTCGTTCCTTTTTCTAGCTCATATTTTCTAATTTCTTTGTCTTCTTCGGCGGATACATTCCAGTCTTCTATAATCATCATGTTTTCCTCTTCTTTTTTATATTTTGATTGCTTCCTGGATATCTTCTCGGAACCAAATTTACTCTTTCAGTAAACGGCGTAAAATATGTTGTTTTTAATCTTATAAAAAATGAGACTATAAAACTATATACTTAAAATTATTTACGTGATAAAAAGCTGAATGCGTAACCCTGTGCTGTATTTACCCCGCATGCAGTCATAAATGCTTCCTTTTCGAAAGATATTCCGAAGATAAGACACATACAATAATTTACAAGCGCAATTTTATATTTTCAATTGTTTTTAGACACTTCTCAGTTTTTATATTTCTTTTGTTAGCCAAATTTTCCTCTCTGACAAAATTTCTTTTGGTAAAAACTGGTCGTAAGAGCCCCCCCCCCATGCCGTTCAACGTTTATACTTGTACTATACCGAAAATCAAAATTGAACTGTAATTTTGATTCAATAGATGAGGGTAAAGGCAATCTCATTACTTTAAAAGGCCCATTACTTCACTCGTGGAGACTGAAGACTGGAGTGCTCCATTCCTTTGTCCCCTCCCTGGTTTCCAGATAGTTTTGGTCCCCAGAATATCACATAGCTTGGATTTAACTTAGGAATTCCGGAGGCACTGGCCTGATATGAACAAGAGACCCTCCGGTCAAGTATTCGACCGCCCTCCTTAATACACCGTGATGAGAATATAAACGATGGAAAATTAAATAAATTGCTCTCCTCACGAAAAGATGCCCCAATGATGCCGAGATGAGATCGCGTGGGGTGGGTGTGCAGGAGGCACAGCCGTTTTCGCGGAGGGCAGGTGAGGGGCCGTGAGGACGAGCGAAGGGGTTGACGGGGTGTGGAGGCTGCGGCGGCGAATTGGGGGTGTTGTTGTTGGGGAGGCGTCTTGAGGGGGCGGGGTCCGCGGGAGGGAGGCGATGGGTGTGGTTGCAGCCGGCCTCAAGGTCACTCGCGGCGAAAGAAAAGGGGGGAGGGGGTGTGGTGCCTTTTGGATCCACACTCTCCTTCGCGAGCAGGGGAGAATAACCGAGATGGATGAGGCTGACAAGTAGTGGCGTAGTGGGAGGTGAGGAGGCACCTCTCTTGAGAGGTGAAGAGCAAATGGCAGGTTCGGGAGCACATCCGAAGAAGAACGAAATCTAATCAAGTTTCGGCGCTACCGAAATGTGTCTTTAAGTGTTGCACTGCCCCACGTCCAGAATGTCTGGTGTTCTTTGGATTTCATTTCGCCCTCGGACGTAAATATCTTGAAGAGCTGACATCGTTAGGAGAGGAGCTACGAACTTCGTGATTAGTAAGGTAGCAATGCATTCCTTTTTGATAACAAGGAGATTAAAATATAGCTCATTCGGGCAACTATACATGAAAGTTTGCGCTAAAGGTAATTAATTTGCTTCGACTGTTTTTATCAAATTTTTCAAAGAAGATGTATATTATACTTACAAACTATACGTAATGAATTCAATATCACAAGGCTGCAGCTGATTTTAAAGTATTATATTCTAAAGGGGGTGACCTAAGGCTGATGTCATGAGCACCGTTAGTAATAGGCTGGCATTCTGTTGGGGAGCATGGCTTCAGGAAGCGGGGGAAAGGCATTAATCTACTTGGTGTAGTATACCAGCAACAGGTGACAATTGTTTCACAGTTTAGCATTTTATCCGACAGGCCTTGCTTTATAGCAAGTGGTTTACACGCAGTTCCACCGAAGAAGTACACTTTACTAATTCGCTACCGACAGACTTTTCACACTTACTCCATCAGCCGCGAAAATAAAAAAAATAACCGCCTACCTGTATCAATCTCTTTTTCTAATTCATGAATACTTTGGCCATCGTATACTAGATAATGAAAGCAATTACTAAATATTTTATTGCAACTATGTAATGTTTTCTAAGTAATCACCAGTGAAAATACCCACTGGTATCTCTCCAAAAGGTAAAACAAGAATAGGGAGAAGTATGAGGAAATATTTTAAGAAGTAGTAAAATGATACAAGGAAATTTTCAAAGATTTAATACAGTGTGGAATATGCCGAATCTCTAGTTAATGTTTATAGGAAGCGGAAATGATTTATCATCTATTGACGACCTAATGATAAAAATGATTTATATCGTATGAAATAAAACATTAGCATTTCTTTCACTGAAAAGGTAGTAGTCATCTATCATTATACGCTCATAATCGGGCAGATTTCACGCCAAGAAAAAAGTCAGGCGTCCAACCCACTCCAGCTTTTCATAAACAATGGAGATGTTCACCCTGGTCAAGTGAAAATACAAAAAAAAGTTTTTCCCCATATACATTCCCCCTGTAAGCCTTTGTGAGAGTGTGCGGGCACCAATACTTACTTTTTTTGATTCAGTATGTTTAGATTTACAGTTTGTTAGATACAAAATGATGACAATAATTCCATTTCTCCTTGAAATAGTTGCACATCAGAAGGGCAAGTGGGAAGTCAAACTCAAATCTGAATACGTTTTGAAGCATTTATGTAAATATTAAGCTTAAGAAAATGATCTAGGCAACCTAAGCAACGTTTGGGTGTATATTTGTTTCACAATAGGGCGGACAAAGCCCCTTCGGCGTCTTTTAGAGGGCGATGGCAATGACCCAAGAGGCGTGAGCGACTTCTCGTTAGCTTTCCTGTTGGGCGTCACCTTATCGCCATATTCCGACACGCAACACTTCTAACCTGAAGACCTTACTACTGCTTAATCATGTAGTTCTCGTCTTTGGATGATGGTCTTTTACGTCTTGGTTGAATAATAATCTATCGTTGAAGTCGTTGGTAGACAGTTGGTCAATAATGAAATGCCATTATTGTGTAATAATGTTAGCCTGAGCACTTACGATGGGGGACAGAGTTTCGTGAAATATATTTTTTTATTTAAGTTCTTATAAGTAATAATTGCAATGCAAACCATAATTGGTAATGAATCATTATATGAAAATGTTCTATTCCTGAAGATTTGAGTATTCTAATTAACTAAATACAGCTGTATAATGTTATAAGGTCAGCGAATTCCCCATAATAGAATTCCTCAGTATAACTTATCTCTAGTCAGGAAAGATTCACCAAACTTGGCATGAGCATTTGTACCCGGGTCCAGCTCGTAACTATATCATTTTATGCGTCTCCCGTGACCTTGAAAACTCCATGGTCAAGGAGAGTCTTACGAAGATCTTACCTATAAATACGTTTGTATAGGTTTATGTGCATTTACTTACATAATTAAAGTGCCTTAAAACACAAATGTTAACAAGACATAGAGGTATAGAGAGAAAATAGATGCTTGCTTCCATTATTATTATTATTATTCATAATTCTTCCAATATTAGCCCTATTATTTTCTCAAAGACTTGAATTTTAGTAAAACTATCTCTCAATTACCCCTTCTCTATCCTTCCTAGCAAATCCCTTGTGGTTCTACAGTATCTATTCCATGCCATGCTTTTTGGTTTAGTGCTCTACAAGGTTTTTCCTCTTCTGTTCTTATTTAATTCTCCATATTCATTGAGTGGAATTTACCGAGTAAATGCTGGAAAATTCAATTAAAAGGAGTCACGAGTTTTCAATTGATCAAATGTACATATGGAATGTTTCAAGATAAATGTTTTCTTTGTCATTATGCTCAAAAGAATATATTTACGGTTGTTATTAGTTTCAATATAGCTTCGATGTATCGAATTTTAGTACTTGGAAAACCGTGAAATTAAAAAGTGCAAATGAAATTAAGGGTATCAGTAGCCAAAACAAGGAAAATACCGTAAGTTGATTTCAAATGAAAAAAGGGAATGATACCCTCGAAAAGTAAAAGAATTTCAGCGGTGGAATAAAGAGCCATGGAAGAATCAAGAGAGAAATATTAAGTAGAATAGCCCGCGCTAAGAAAGCTTTCCCTCGAAAGTGAGAAATTTTCTGAAAATCAATGAAATAGACGTTCAAAGGGAAGGAAATCTGGTGCTACTGAAGGATGATGAAAACATGAATAGATCAAGTTGCTAATGAAAAATTTGTACAAAGATCAGGCGAAAGAGAAGCCTATGGAGGACGCTGCTTAAAGAAATATGAGATGAGAACACTTTGAAACATTAGAGTTTACCTGAAAGCGTATTGGAAGGGACCATAAAAGGAAAAAGCAAATAGTGAGGCCAAGGAAGGATGAATTATAAATATCACGTCTTGAGATTAAGACGTCCACGCAATAATCTGTGAAGGAATTGAATGAAATTGATAGGTAACGGAATGGCTTGGAACGATTTTAAAAATCAATCCCGAGATTCATATCCTGCGACGATGATGATGCTGCCTATCGTTGGAATTAAGAAGATAATTAAGTTATTATTATCGGGAGGCCTTTAAATTGTAATTCCCTCTCAGAGAGGGCTGCACTCTCTTGAAACAATTTCGGACGAAATACCGTGCAACATTCTTCAATTCCTCGTTTGCATGGAGAATGGGCCACCTGGGCCGAGCCAACTTGGCGAGGGGCCATGTCACAACGGGCAATATCGGTGCGAACTTGATTAGTACACTATTTAACTGTCGATCCCTAAATACTGTCTCTGTGTATAGAACTATGGTTCTGTGAGCTGTTTGAGCACTTACGCCAGGAAAACTATTAATTTTAAATTGAATTATGCGCGAGTAAAATGGGAGACTACCGATGAGGGAGTTTTCCTAGGCGAATGGCAATTTAGTACCTCTTCATGTGGACCCCGTAGCATGTGATAAACTTCTCCCAAACATGTTTCAGCTTTGTGAACCCTTGGATTCTTACATTGAAATAGCGAACTAATGCCTTTTTCCCGAATGACTCGAGTACCCAAAGAAATCGTCAGGGCCAGCCCGTAGCGTTGCAAATGTTCTTCTAACGGGCTGCCGCTGGTTTAATTTTTTGTCAGCTGACTCTTAAGGGGGCAGAGCGCTCTGCGACCTAGCCTTATGCAGTTTGTCTGCGTTGATGACATTCCCACAAAAACATGTCGAGAGTGGCATTTCAAAATGCCGCAAGATACATCCCGCTGAGACAGTGCCTTCCCAGACAGGCGTTATACTACTTTTCTAATCCCTCTCGTATAATGCTCAAGTGGTGACTCGACTGCTATGTTATACTGTACCAGTGTACGGGAAATTTCAAAGAATTTTGGCTGAATTCGGTTGAGAGATTTTGGTGTCTCATCCAAAGGGATTTATTTAGTAGACTCAAGCATAATTCAGTGCCAAAAATAACCATAACATTTGCAAAAATATTGAAAATAAAATATCTATATGATATTGATGTTCCAGCATGAAATTTTATCCTCAACAACTTTTCAAATGTCTTCAACAAAAAAATTTCTCTGGTATTTTCTGACTCTCTTAATGTGCACCATTAATAAAGTTAATTAAATGCGGAAGTACATTTTGTATGTAATTAGAACACGAAGTATGAGTACTTGAAATGCGTATTAAATTGTTTCCTAACCCTGTAACGAGAATCACTGGTTATCCTTTCCTCTCTTTTTATGCTGAAATAGTTTTATATCCATCTCTATTTTTTATACATCTACGCAAATAATGCATTTGATTATTATTATTTGACTACACTTCTTGAATGCATATTTCATACCATGAGACTTGCTTTACTTAGAGGACCAATTAGAATTTAGAATTAATTTAATGTGATTTACCGTTTGTTGAATCACATTTCCAGCGTCTGTTAACGTGTACCGTTTTGGTGTCATTAGAGTCGTTCAAGTTATTCTCAAAGTCATTATGATCCTCGAGTTTAGCCGTACAACTGATAACTAAAGAAAAATCAGAGGACGTCGCTCCATAGAGCACGTGGACAATATTGTGCCCTAAGTACTGGTTTACTTTCTGATAATTGTATTAAATTTTAACGGCTTTTCAACTTTGGGACACCTAAAAAGGCGTACCGCACTGTGGGTGAGGGAATGGCCCCTCTAATGATAACGATTCACGTTATTACGACAAAGAATACTAACCCCTCTTGCCAGCAATGTAGTAATCGGGATATTTCTTGTATTAACGAATCATTTCAGTCATCATTTCTGACTAATTACCGCCAAAACAACATTTTCCATTCTTTTAATTTATAACGCAATGAATTTGAAATGTTGATCGTTCCACTACGGAAACCCCAGATGTGATTGCATATTTCTGCATGATTAACTGGTGTCTTAATTCCCCCCGCCATACGCCCTTGCGGTGGCTTATAGAGTATTTTGCAGGTGTTAACTATTTGTATTAGCCCACAATTAATGGGATATGTCACCGTGATCCTTTTATAGCCCCAGCCTTTTTTCTTAAATAGCCGGTGTTGTTATTCTTTGTGAGTGCGCTGATTCGCATTTTCTTTCCCTTTGAAACTATTAAGTGATCTCTGTCTCGAATTATATGGGGTGAAAGAGTTTGGTCTAGCCTCCAATGGTCTTCGAAACAGGGGCCAGTCTTCAGAAGTCCGTAGGTTATTCCCCTGACTTGAGCCTCATCCCTGTCGACCTACCCACCCTCCTCCTCCCATCCGCGATTCTCCTTCCAGCTGACCGCTGATTTCGAGCCAGATCACCTCAACCACGATCGTTCCGAGAGAGGCTCCTCTGATTGGCTGGGTGGTGCCGTCGGTAGCAGCCTCCAGCGTGAGGGTTCAAGGTCGGGAGGGAAGCAGCAACGGCAGCGCCACAGATGATAAAGGGTGAGGAGAGAGGGGTAGCAGGGATTTTCGAGTGTCAATTGTCGCACCCATCCATACCCCCCTCCACCGCAAATCTCCCCGCCACAAGACCTTCTTCCTTCCCTTCTGATCCCCCTACGCGCGAGACAGCCCCACAAAAAGAGTTCTTGGGAAGAGGGGAGAGAGACTTCCTCCCCTCCCTATCCTTATAAAAAGGCACCAGAGGACCCGCTTAGGGCCCCAGTCGCATTGCACGGCCTCAGCCTTCCTCAACTGGCTCGTGTGCGAAGAAGAGCGCACGAGGCGTACCATTGCGTGCCAGTGAGTCTTCCTTCCTCTCTTTTTCAGTCGGTCGTCGACTAGTGCGTGTCTGTATAGTGTGGCGGTGGGAGCTCCCTTGGAAAAGGGGAAGTGACTTTGTTCCTAGAACCGTTAAACGGAGATTGTCGTCTCTTAGAGGGTCCTTTAACCCTCGAGCCATTGAGTACAAAAGCTGCCATGACTGTTCAGTGAGTGGGTGGACTCGAATAGTTTCATTTCTGTGAGGAAGGACCGGATTTTTAGTGCCCTCGGCAAGGAGGGGAGAGGAGAGCAACAGGAAAGGGCGTGTGCCCAAAACAAAGGTAGGGAAGAAGCGTCATTCCACTCCAACTTCCATAAGGAGGGAGCGATTTCCGTTGATAGTACTCTCGTTTGAGGTTTTTCACGATTTAGAATGATCAAAATCTCTTTGCCGGCTAATGTTTCTGTATACATCTGTGTAAAACTCAATCCGATTATCAAACCCGCAGTTCGTCCTCTTAATACCTGATTCAGTGTGTTCCGGTTCTTTCGGAGTTTTATTCCATTTAATGTTAGAACGGCTTTGTATAAGCATTTGGAGATGACATCGTTTTTGGGTTCTTTGTACTCAATCTGTGCTTTCATCAGCATCCACACCTTGTTTTTTCGGGCAGGAGTATTTCGTGGAGCTTGAATTAATGGTCGATATTTATCGGTGGGAGAAGTTTACAAATACACAAAAGAAAATTTTAAAACTACCCTTTATAACAAAATTACCTTCTCTCTCAAGAGGTGGAACTCTGTGGGTGAATGTATGTATTGGTAACTCATAGGGAAGTCCCGGAAAAATATGTTTCGAATTGTTAGACATAAACTGTATCACTTTTAGCAGGAGGTATTAAGTGAACAGGTCAGCTTCAGGCGTTAAAATCTCCGTTCCTTATGAGTGATTTACGTGTTCCGACATAGCATAAGAAGCTTAGACCTGACTCCCTAATGGGATCGCAGCTTATGAGAGTCTCGTGACTTAACTGCCAAGAAAAATGATAATGATTTTCGTTACCATCTAAAGCGGCTTCCCTTATCAGAAAATAAATTTACCAAAGTAGATACGATGTATGACCGTAATCAGTTCAGTCGAGGGGTCGTTATGCATGATATCTTTAACGACGGATCCCCGTACGGCGCCAAGGTGATTCCTCAATTGTTTACCTCAATTCTACAATCACTGTCCTCCGGTCCAATGTTCTGTCGGGGTCGGAAACTTCAATCAGTTTGGGTGACGTTTCTCCTTGGACATTTTTCTTCGGATGGTGTAATGAACGAGTAACTGATGTTTCCGGCGAGTTGACGAATTAATTATCACACAAAACCGTAATTTTCTAAATTCAGCCAGGTCATAAGGATGTGGGACCCTTGCAATTTTATTAATTTTACAAAAGATTTATTCTAAATTTCATTATAAATAATTATTGTGTTTCTGCGAGTTTTAGTTTGGATGGGAATATTTGTTTACTAATGCAATAGAAATTACTATAACTTTCGATTATGGCGTCGTTATCTCCGCATTTTCTCCTTCGAGTTTTCATAAATCTTGAATATTCTTTTGCTATGAACATATCATATTTTCAACAAACGTCAATTGATGCAGGACGCAAAGTATGGTGTCTTTCAGAAGTTTTGCGTTGATATATTTATTTTAATGGATCAGTAATCACTTTTAGCCGGCGCACTGTCTTATTTAAGTGGATTATTTCACTATTTCCGCTGAAAGAAGCATTTCTGATTGACCGTGAGGAATAGTATGGTTATGATTTGAAAACTTGAACAATAATAAATAATTCAGTATCTATTTTTAAACGAAAGAGATTCGTTATTTATTTTAATTATAAGACATTAATATCCCCTTTCTTGGTTTTAAAATTCATTATATTCGCTTTTATTATTGACATTTCCATTCCAGTTGATGTTTATGTAAGGGGTCATAACCCCGAATAGACTTATGTGCTTAGATTCGAAGGTCACTATCCTAGCTCGGCACGTAATTTCTGAGTAATGAAGTCTTTCCGTATTTCCGATCAAGCGTCTGGGGGATTCGGGATGGGTGATAAGGCACGCCTCGAGCTACCGACTCTCGTGGAGGACGCATTCCCTTGTCCTTATCGGTCGCCTTCCTTCCTCGGCGAGCGTTCTTCGACGTCAGGACTTCCGATGGCTTTGAGTCTCACTTCTGCCGCTTCCCTTCCTCCCGTTACCTTTCCCCTCTCGCACAGTCGTGCTATAGTGTTGTGGGGTGAATCAAGAGAGCGAAACACTCGTTATAACAGACAATCTTTATTTAGATGATGTTACCAGCACTATAAAGAATGCATAGCAGCTGAGCAAATTGTTGGTCATGAAACTTATAAGTAAATATCCTGCATGCCCGAATTAAATTTAAAATTACGTAGATTGTGATAGTGTAATCATATTTTCAATTAAAAAAGCAATGAGTTGGTTCACGAAATTCCACAGTTCAAATTATGCATCGCGAAACCTATTTTTCATGCGCAAATATTTCTAATAAAATTACCGATATATATTAGCTAAGGAAGTGTTTCTAATATGTGATAATTTTACAAGAATTTGTTTCCCGAAAACGATTACGCATATTCAGTACTGATCCTCTCTCGCCACTTTTCGTGCATGTCTTATCGGTAATAACTTTGAATTACGATGTCCTGTTTTTTTGTGATTCACTAACCAAAATATACGAAACGTTTCTTGGTTTATACTATATTTAAACGTCTGAGGACTTAGCTAAATGTTACCGTTTACCCGTGAAGATACTAATAAACTAGCAAAACTAGGTTTATATATTGCGTTATCAATATGCGTATTATGGGAACAATATGGATTAACCTGTTGGGTAACTCACCCGTCTGCTAACTCAGAAATTGCTGTATCTAATCGTGGGAGCCAAGAAAAACGTTTAGCCTTCGCGTAAATAATATCTCGTTTACATGTGCCAAGTATCAAACTTAATGTAAAAAAATCATTTCATTTTCTGTTACTGGAAAGAAATTCAACCGATTACTGGGCTCGCCTATTATGATTTCTCATTGGTGTTAGAATAATTGGTGAGTGGAATAACCAACTATAAAAATACAGTTTGATATAAATGATTTATTATTTTATTAAAAATATTCATGACGTGAATATTTAAAAAAAATATTTTACTGACTGTTGCATATTTGTAAATTGTGCTTCTCTGAGTAGCTTTTAAACTTTATATCAATTCATGCATCAAGTTTTCTGTTATTTTTGTCTCTTTATGTACTCCATATTATTTCTTTTTTATTTAGGGAGTCGCTGCTTTATGCCTGAGAATCATATCTCGCTCATGGGCCACTCTTTTTCCGTCTTTCATTCTTACGATAAAATTGAGGGCTGTAAATATTCCAGCCTATTAAATTTATTGCTTGGGCTAAAAAGCAGTATTTTTTCGCTTACTACTATACTAGGAAGTTGATGTTGTTATTCTCTTATCAAATGTATGAGTGAAAAGTTGCTCTCACCACACTTCTGCGAAGGTCTAGGACATCTTATTCGACGTAGAAGGCTAAAATATTTTGTTGATCCATGTGTGTAATTTTTAAGTGACAAGGTTACAACTAGTAATATTAACACTATTTTATATACGTTTGTTGCTTGTACAATTTTATGATTTAAAAATATTTGCGGCATTCCCCGTGGATTCGTTTAAAAAAGGCAAGTGTTTTGAAATCCAACGAAAATTCGTTTCCTTATGTGTTTTAATTTGAACGGTTTTATAAATGTTTTCGTATAGAAGTATAAAAATCATAAGTCTTACTCTTTCCAATTCAATCTATTAATTGCGTCATGATTACTGTCTGAACAAATACGGCCCTATGGTTTATGGAAATGCCACGTAGGGACGTGTAGTTTGGCTGTATATTTGAAGATATAATTTTTCGACAAAATTCCATTGATTTTTTAAACAAAAATGGCGGCGCAAGTAAGAATATCATCTTTTTGGTACGAGAAGTGAAATTTGCAGAAAACAATGGAAAGTAATGAGTGGATGAAAGATTAAATTGCAATAGTTAACAATATCATTCATCATCGGTGATCGTGTTTGCTACTCTGGCAATTGTATTATCCAACATCTTCCATTAAGAACCTTAGTTCGTGGGCATTTGTCGATGGAAGAATAAAACATATATATTAAAAGAAGCTCGTTCAATTCCAAGCTCAGGCTCTCCAAAGTATACGCCGCACACCCTGCGGTTAATTTTCGTCGCGGTGCTCAGTACTAAAACGCCGACGGTCGGGGAACTTCGCCCATTTCGCCCCCACAAGCCGCCCACCCCGTCCGGTATAATTTCCAGGCTTCCTTCCACCTCTTCTCAGCTCCATAGCTCTCTCTTCCTCTCCCCCGCCCGTCTCGTCGTCCGCTCTTTCGCTCTCATCTCCGTCATGACAACGCCCTCGGAAGCAGGGAGGAGGAACGGGGGTGGAAGAAGAGCGAGGGGGAGAGAACCGGTCCATTAGCCGCGAGGAAGGGAGGGAGCAAGAGACGTAGACGACACCGAGGAAGAGTGAAGGCATGCAAGGCGACCGTAGAGAGAGACTATTCACTTTGCTGTTAGACGAATGGATGGGTGAAGAGTTAGTGCATGAGGAGTCATTTCCTCCGACGCTCGGGTGTAAAAACTTCGACAGTTGTTTTTTAATCAAAGTTTCGTAAAAAAACCATTTGTCTTTGAAAGAAGCCGGAGTTCTTTACACTATTCTGCCGGACGCGCTCCAGCGATAATTTTGCCGTGGAAGCATCAGTACTAGGAGTCAACAATCAATAAGGAATTTTTTCAGAAAATTAAATAACCAAAAAAGGATGCAATGGGTGTTGAAATTTTGGAATCGAAATTTTAATAGTTTTTCAAAGTGTACTGAGTTGGTCTGGCTGGGGAATAGTTTATTATTCGAAATATGTGAGGTATTGGCCGAAGCCAAACTGACCCTCTCCGAGCTGGTTATATTGGCCAGACTCGGAGGAATTTCAGATGTCGACCAAATATTTTTATCAGATGTACACTGGTGTACACTGTTGGGTTTTATTTTAGACTAAACAGAACCCTCGTCCTCTCGAACTATCTCCTGAGGCTCAAGTACATTATTGAATGTATTTTAAAGGGCAGTAAAAGAGTAGAGTCTAGCCTGTTCTAAACTTTAGGGCGGTGTGTGGCATTTACACGTCAGGGTTGGAGGACCAGTTCCTTTCCCTATGCCTTCTAGGGTTTCTTTTCTTTACAAGGAAGATCTTTCAATTGAAAAATCATACAGCTTGGGAGACGCTGAAGATTGTACAAATGTATCATTACGATTTTAACTAGGATCCTCCAGTCAGTCGCTGAACCTTCTAGCCATGGCTGTCGTACTGTATGGACGTGTGAAATAATTTTGGATGTATACCCAGTTTGCAGCGCGTTTCATTTGAATGGGCCAAGGATATTTGGTAGTAGATTATAATGTATGTACTTCGGGTAGTAGATTATAATTATGGTCACTTCTCCATTTTTTTACGACTATTTAAAGCATCTCGAATCATATTTAATGGCATCATTTATTAATTATCACACTTAAGCCCCTGGTATATCGCTTAAGTGCGAAATTAAAATTGTGATCTCTATAAGTAGTTGTTGATAAGTAAAAATGAGCGGTTGTAGCCGAATGTACATCGATTTGAGCCCAAGTTACAACTTGCCATTTTAATTTGGAGTAATTTGGCAACGGGTATTATTTAAAATAACATTCCTTGATAGGGATAAGTATCTGAGCTACCGATGAAATTAAACGAGAAGGTTTCAATGTGTGCCCTGTGAATATTATCCACAGTACCTAAGGTGTTGATGCATTTTCAAACACATGTAGTAGCAATAAACAGTTCATCTGACTTGTAGAACTTCCTTTTCTTGCTTCACGTTATTGGGTTTTATGGTGTTTTTCTTCTTTGATTTATTGTATATGCCTGGAATGATTCAGAATGAAGCAGTTTTTTCTCGAAGGGTTGCTGGAGACTTCGATACAATTTCCTTTACCGGCTCCATAGTTACGCCTGTTCAAGATGGTGTTTACTCTTTTAGAGTCATAAAATTGATGGTCGATTTTTTTTAAATCTTTGAACAGTATTATAACCTCAGTAATCCAGAAGAATCCCTATTTGTTAGTCTTTTATACTTCCTTTTCATTATTCTGCGAAAAAAATAGTTATTTAGGCAAAGATGTTAAACCAAGAGAGGAGCGTGCATTCCGTAGAATTTTCATATTTATTTTTTTCTCTTTACCTTTTCCGATTTTTAACGAGTATACTCATGCCGTAGGAGCCGTCTGTTGGCGGAACTGCGATTGAAATCACATAGGTAGATATCTCGGAGAATTCCACTGGGCATGCGGGCTGAAAGTTTATTCATTTGAGTCGGGCATTGTAATACTTTACAACCTGTGCTGATATTTCCTCCTTTGATTTACTGCACAAGAATTTAAGATTTTTCTCTGCATCTGTATAATGGCTATTGACTGTTGAGCATCCGCAGTAATGAGAAATGAAGGAGTACACCGCGTTTGCTTTTCGTTATACGAGTCGATTTTTGTTAAAAAATTAAATTTAGAAATTATTTTAAGCTACAGATTTTTCCCGTCATATTCAGAACTCAAATATCGTCCTCTATAAATGCTGCTTAGTTCGTGAAATATGTGTGATACTACAGGCAACAAATCCTCTGTGTTTTAGCTTCATATTTCTTGCTGTTTTGGGGTATTTTTTCAGAAACTTAAAAACGTGTTCCAATGGAATGCCTCAATTGAGTTACTTCCTACCTCTCTCAAAGCTATTTCAACTTTCTCATTTTATCGCGTGCACTTCACCCCCCATTAGGGAAATCTTAGGAAGGAATTTTCTTCCGCGGTCTTAATATTATTGGTGTAATCAATTTTAAGCAAAATCGCTCAGAATTTCATTAATTTTGGGATCAGAAAATTACAAATATTTCTTATTTATTACCACTTGAAGATCAGTATTTTAAATTGTGATTGATGAATAACATCTAGCCGTAGTCAGCGTACTTGCGATTCCCTGATTTTTTACCTCTCCGCGGACGCCATCATACACGCTATAGGTGAGCATATCATTTCATTGTTTCGCCAAGAGTAATATTAAGTGAATATAATCATTTTCCACTATACGAGAGGAATAATTTCTCAAAAAAATATGGAGTTGTGCAAAGATAAACTCGAGGAAATATCGTTGTACATGTCCTCCTCCAGGGAAAGAAAATGACACGCTATAAAGGATATGTATTGAATGTTAATGATAGTGGGCAAATTCATAGACTTTGTTCCTGTATGTTGGTCATTTTCCAATAAAAACCACGAAATGACCGATCTGGGGAGTAAATGACGGTTGGTATAGAGGTAAGCCCTGCTACCAGGAACTAGTGGTGGCCTGAAAAGATATGATTAAATATAGATAGGTAACAGTCATAGTTCCTAATTAGATAGAATGTCCGAATTGGCCCCGTAGATACTCAAATTCCAGCTAGCATGGCGATTAGAGGTTCCAATCTGCCTGGAGTTCATTTTATGACCGCAAATTCGTGGTTGATAGGGGTGGATAACGGCAGGATGGGTGCCATAATTGATAATTCATAGCATATAAATTCACTTTTATAGGCCTTCTTTGCTCCTCGTCTAATTTAACCAGTGATATCAGTCAATGTTCAATCCCGCTCTTCCCTCGAAGCGGCGGGTCTGGGGGACCTTTCAATCGCGTGTGCGCTCGGTCGTGACTCCCCTCTTGTAGTAAGACCTCCAGGGCCCCGCCACCGTGCCTCTCCCCTCATCTTCCATTCCCGGAGTTCCTCTCCTCCTTTTGCAACGCAGCAAGAATATTCAAGGGGGCGGCGCCGCGCCAAGTGCCCACCGTCCACAACCCGTCCCCCTTTAGTTCCCCCTCCCCATTTGAATAAATCCCTGGAAGCAGAAGTGTACATTCTCCCCCTCCTCCCGTTGGCTACAACTCACCCCCTGCGTGCGACCCTCACTTCACTCTTCTTCCTTTTCGCCGTGTGCGTCTTCGTTCCTCCTCCCTCCACCGATTCCATTCATTTCCCCCTTCCCCCGTGCCGCCAGAGTGCTCTCATCCCCTCCACCAACTCCCCAAGGTCAATGCCAATGGAGTCGTGGTCAATGCAACTCTTTTAACACTTTCGCTCTCTCCCGCTCCTTGACGTACCCCGTCGTACCCCCGTTCCACGAGCGTAGTGACGCTCAGACGCGTGCACTCTCGTTTCGAGATCGTGAACCTTAAGTTACGATTCGACGACCGTAGTGGAAGTTATTTTCTCGAAAATAGATTCCGAGTATTACTGAACGAAAAATTTCAATTGGAAGTTTTCCTAGTGAGTTAGGCGCCTTTTATCCAAAATCTAAGAGATAGGAAATGATAATCTACACCATCGTATTGAACAAATCTCAAATAATCTTGAATGAGTAATTTTTGTCACCTTCGATCTGAAAATTTTACCAACTTATTTTTTAAACAGAAATAGTTGTGAAGCCATACTAGTATATTAAAATCTATGAAAATCTAATATCTCGGCCTCTCTACATGTTCTTCACTCGTTCGCATTGGAAAAAATCAGATAAAGATCGTAAGTGTATTGATCATTATAAATAGTATTTCAATCCTAAGATTGGTTTACTACAGCCCTTCATTCTTCTCTATTCAGTGCTCATTCGCTCTTCCCGATAGATTTTCTGTTTTACCTCCTTCTTTTTGTCTTATTTTTGTCCTATGTACTTGTCTCTTGGTCTTCCTCGCGGGACCCTCCCTTCAATTTTCTCTTCTGTTATATTTCTAACTGCGAGTCCACTGTATCTTGTACCCCGTCCAGTCCATCTAGTTTTTTTTGCCGTAGAGTACTCTGTATGGACTTTCCTTTTCTGCTCTTCTTCATTCCTCACTTTGTCTTTCCGTTTATTCTTCAGTATTCAGCACCATGTTTCAAAGGCTTCTATTCTTCAATGTTTCTCCTCTGGTCAAATTTTCCCTGTCGCTTAGCCGTATACTGCCTTACTCAATACAAATATTAACCCTATTGATGAATTAGCAAAAATTTCTATCAAGAGGCAAATTAAAAATGCATTTGTAGCACCTACCTTTCAAAGTAGTAATTTTGAACTTTGAAATAATTTCCGGTACGGTAGTATTATTGACTGCAGTGTGACGCTTCAAAGAGTGATTTCCGATAACAATTATTACATTTACAATTTTTTAAAAGTCTCCCATCGGTTTTTCAAAACTTGATCCTTAGAATTATCCTTCAAATTATCTCAAATCCTTCAACAATTTCTCCATGATATCAAAAACCGCAGTTGATTATTTTTAAACGAGGGAATTTAGTGATTTTTGAATGATTACATACACAATTTATTTTTAAATTATTTTTGCTACTTTGTTAAGTTTGTACTATGACCGCAATTGGATCTGTTTCCTGACAAACGTTCGTCTCTATTTCCCTCACGACCAAACCAGTCTTAGATTGACTTCCTACTACTCCTTTGAACAATTTGGCTCGAATGCAGTGTGCTGTGTCTCCTCCATCTCATCTACTATAAAAAAATTCAAGCTCTTTAAAATATTTTAAGAGAGGAGTGTCTGTATCCCATACAACTTCCTCGTAATGAAGGTCCAATTGAGGCCCGGAATCCTATGAGGTCGAAAACTCGACTGCTGACCCGGGTTCAAGTTTTCGAACTCTCCCCACAGCTGTGATTTTTAATGTACGTCATCTACCTAGGAGGGATAAGGAAAAGAACTCTTCCCCTTACCCTGATATTGAATCTCACATACCTTAAGGCTTAGTGTGAATTAAGATCCGATTCATTGCTGCGGTTTTGGAAGCTTTATAAAATGACGTCGGAGAGTAACATTAAGTTCACGGTGATTGCGCACATTAAATACCGCCGCTCTTTAAGCCAATAGAGACATTTTCTCAATATGTTCGATGTCACGATCGGCTCCGAATCAGCAAGAGGGACGAGACTTCTGCCCGGAATACCTTTGATGAATCACGTGAAAGGAAAGTGAAGTGTCCAACGAAAGAAAATTCGGGAGGAAATGGCGCGATTCCCGAGTAAGAAAAAAAAGACGAAGGAAGGAAAGAAGCTCTCGCGCGGAGGCGCCTTCCCTCCAGTCCAGCGACTCTCACCACACCCACCCGTCACTCCCACGTCCGTTTGAGTCACGAGCCCATTCTCCTCCCACTCTCTCCCCTCTTTCCGACCTCCCGTCCCTCCTCATCGCTCCCGGCGGCGTCCCTTCTCGATGGCCCCGCCACCACACAACCCGAGGCACGCATGCGCCCTGGAGGTGTTTTGTTTGTGCCTTCCGGATGAGCTGTTCTCGTGACGGAGATCGGTGCACGGTGTGACCGAGGAGGGGAGGGGTGGAGGGGTGCGAGACGAGGAAGGGGAGGGGGTATCACTTAAAATAAAATTTAAAAAAAGGGACTGGGGAGGAACAATGGGGACGGAGTGGGCGAGGGCGGCCTGGGGGGAACGAGCCCTTTGGAAGTGACCACCCACGCTAGTCAGTCACAGGCCTACCCTGTAGATCGACGAGGCCCGCGGCCTATTTCGGGAAAGCCTCGGGAAGAGACTCTCGGGCTTTTTAAAGTTTCATTGGTGATGTCTTTATTTGTCAGTTCTTGAAGTATCTTTCTTCTCTGGTAAGCAATTAGTTGTGTACCTTAAACACTCGTATACGCGTTCAATTCCGACGGTGAGGAGTGCTCGGCCCAACCCGCCGCCGCCGCAAATCAGGAAATGACGTCGATTCCAGCGGCACAAAAACTAGGATGTGGTTTTCCTTCGCTCAACTTATTTCGTGAGGACAGTTTAAATCGCTGCTGTCGCCAGAAAAGATTATTCAATCTGAAGACAAATTAACTAAAGAGTAGAAACGTTTACTGGCAAGTTTTTGAATTCTAATATAGTTAATTAGGATATTGTTATTAAATATAATTTATAATGTCCTTGATTCCATTAAAAATAATAAATCATATTAAATCTCCGGGAAGTAGTTTCATGAAAACTACTTCGGAGATAAGCATACATTTGACAGACTGAAGTGAATAAGAAGGGAGGACCAGGACTGTTTTATGCTCACAAAAGAGTTACACATTCGGGCAGTAAACTTTTAAGTAAAACCCCCTAGATGAGATATGCCGTGGTTTCACTGCTGTAATATAGTACTTCTTCCAACTAGATAAGTTTCTTTTTCCTGTTCGGGTATCCCCACCCGGAAGGGATGTTGATGGCATTCATTAGGCAGGAGGAAAAGAGTACGAGAGCAAACATTTATAGGGAAGGTGCAACTTATTGTTAGCAGGCCATGGGTTGAGGGGACAAAGGGTGTGTCGAATTCCTACCGAGAGAGCCAATAGCTTTGTTTCGCGTCCGTTGGTTTGAATTTTCGGAGAAGTAAAGTGACATCACCTTTTGGAAGCGCTCAATAAAAAAATTCTAGCTTTCAATCACTTGAGCGAGAATCGACTTGGTGTTATTAAAGTTTTCCCATTGTGCTCCTCTCTTTAAAATACTCCAGGCTTAGATTAAGGGAAAAAATGCGGTAAATTCGACATTTTTCTCTTTCAATTTTTACTCAGTTCCCAGGTACCTTTTCATTACTACACCCAAAATGTAACACCGTAGTGTTGTTAGAATATGAGTTGATCTCGGGGTGGTGCGTTATCAACCGTCAAATGAACAGCAATTAAACCCAACACAATTAGATGCACACTAATGCATTTCAATTCTTTAATTACCATTTCCTTCTCAAAATTGACAGGCGATATTAGCACTCTTTTGTAGTGTTAAGGATTTTTTTCTTTCCTTTTGGCCTTTCTTTTGCACTGGAAGGGGAGGTTTCTTTACAATTCCTCCATAAGAAAAAATGGGGTGTTATTGTTTCCCGTGGCGTGACTGAAATATAGCCCCTGCTTTGTTCATTGGGTTCAGCTCTGGAATCAAAGTGCACGAAGTCTTCTTGTAAAAGGAGAAGCACGAAATTCCATCCTCCTAGTTTTACTGAATGTCATGGAAAGACCTTGAATATTATTGGTGATGTTTGGCCAGTAAATTTTATTCAGCCAGCATTCGCGGTAAAAAATCCGAAATAATTTCCTTTTGTTTTTTCCTTTGGGAATTCTTTCTGAGAGATTTCTCGTGTACCTCTCATCAGTCGTGACGTGTTGTCCGTGCCCTTACAAATTCTATGATTCTTCCCTTTCCGTGTGCCTCAATCATTCTTATCAATAACATTTTGTCGCCACTCTTGGGATTGAATGCCTTGCCCTGCGTCTGATGCTGATTCGAGTCTCCCCACCCGAAATATTTTTCCTTTTTCACCACGAGATTCCTCCACGGAAGAGTGGAATCCCTTGTACGCCGTGACTCTCCTGAATTTTTTTCCTCGAAAGCATTTCGATTTTATCTTTCAAGAGGAATGATAGTCACGACATCAGATCAAACCTCCTACTTCCACGAACATTCGCAAATTGTCACTACTCAAGGTCGCTAGTGATGTATTGCAACCAGATTTCGGAATGTTTCAACAGCACGCTGGGTGATTTCTCATATGTAACACAATTTGTGCAAAAAAATGCATCTTCATTTACCCAGTAAGCTACCACAGGGCTGAGTGAAAGGGTATGTAAAGATGTGATCTTTGGTAAAAACATAAGGAAAACTCTTTCAGTCAAGTTTAGTAATGATTCTTCATCGCTGAATCATCAATCATTATGCAGTGAAAAATGAGCAATCAATTACTTAATATTCAAAGTAAAAAGTAACTGAGCTGATACAAGTTTTATAATGCGCTGAATGCAGCATGAATGTAATACAGTACATGCTGAGTGTAATACATTATTAAGAGCTTGAATTCTTACCTTAGATTTTCGATCATTTTGACACGTTTTCTGTGACTTATATTCATGATTATGCCCCTCTTGATATTTTCTCAAAAAATGCAGTGTTTATTTTACGTGTTTTTATAATCGGACTTTGGAATTTTTCATTATTATTTTTGAAGAATTCAGGATACGTGGTCACAGATTGAACCCTTGCTACTTCTGTAACTATTCAATTATTTTCTGTTTGCCCTAAATACTCTCCAAATATTCCCTTCTTCACTCTATTGCCTTTCTTCGGAATTCTAAAATTAAATTATCCCAGGATTTCGGATACAATAAGGTCCTTTTCCGATATGATATTATTTGAACGGTTTTTTGTTACCATTTTTAATTTAATTTGATTTCATGAAGATCTTCACTGCAATAGTTTTTGTATGCATGTGCATAAAAAACGTAATATCTTCAAAATTGTCAAATTTCCTTCCAGGACCTTTGCCAGAATGATATATTACTGTTATTTTTTCTTTATGTCGATTAGTATTACCCATGTGAACCTGATTCACTCTGCTGCTCGATGTTTCCAGTCATCTGGTCCATCTTAATTGTCTAAAGGGTGCTTTGCTTATGACTAGTGTAACCGTGGCACTTTTTTCATTTAAAATGTTGTTTTCTCCCTTGTGAATGGTAGGGTAGATTTTATTTCATTTTTTTCTAGCCAGTTATATATTTTTCCTATTTAGACTGTGCCGCTGAGAAAATTGCCTTTCTATTTTCTCTTTACTGTACAATCTCCTATAAATGATTCAGTCACTTCTTCGCTTTAATGAGATTTGCCATGGAGATTCGAAAGATTACAGATGGAAGACGGTTACCACAGAATAAGAATCCATTCATTATAATAAGTATGCCATGATATTTTATCGATGCCGAAGTTTCTTGCAACTGTGCCTATATTTAATTTTTCTTATGCTCAGTTTTTATCAATGGGAACCGCTATACGAGTTTAATTCTTCATTTAAATATACATTAGTCCTTCAGTTTGATATAACACTTCTAGTTTCCTCTAGAGAGGAAATCCCTGATGTTTCGAATTTTGGGTCTATTTTATCTACAAAATATTTTGGTGGAAATCATTCTTGTACGAAAAGTCGTAAATAAAGGGTTTCATTTGAGAGAAAACGTAATGAATTGACTTCCATGGATGTAATTGTAATTCAATGTGTGTAAATTCACAAACGATTCACCCCATTTACTCTACAGTTATATTTTTATTTCTCGTGCATCATAAAAATAATAATAAATAAAAAAGCCTCGAACAATTTTTTCAATTCTTTAAAAAGTAAAATGGAAAATACTAAATTTTGGCATGTGATGTCGAACAGGACGAACAATTTTTGGCGTCTCGTCCCTATGTAGCAAAGAATAAGGGATAAACCGATGATGTCCGAATGTAAATATTGTGATATTTGAGATAGCATGTGTAAACATTTGTGTGTAGTTGAAAAACTGCATAATTGGTTTTGCATAATTCTTACTTCACCTTAAAATTCATTCGGTAGTTTTAATTTAAGTTGTCCATCTTTTTCTGTTGATTTAGTAACTTGGGCAATTTTTGGTTCAAGTTTTGTATTCATTTTTTCTAATCGGACTATATTTAACCATAGAGATTGTCCTTTTTTTATATTTTGCTTTATTTATTAGGTCAGATAGTATTACGTTTCAATAATTTAAAACTTTTTATCTTATTAAATGGTATTTTACTCAAGGTTAGTTTTTCGGTCATTAATCCTTGTCAGTATTGTTTTAAGATATGCTTTGTGTCGGATGCAGTTCATTTATCTTTACGCGCACTTTTCTTGCTGATTGTTTCTTATTATTAAGTTAAGCTAATTATAAATTAAATATTTATCCAGTAATTAGTTTTTGTCGGTGCTTTTTAATTTTTGTTGATTTTATTACTGAGCTTACGTAGTGAAACGGCGATTCTTTTTGCAATGGTTTGACGAACGACCTATGATTACCCAGTTGGATTCATGCAGACAACTACATTTTTACTAATGGCATTGCTAAATTCTTATGTTCTCCAAACAAAATATTATACTTGAAGATTTTGGAACTTGGATTTTGGATTTTGGAAATGAAAGCACAACAACGGGAAAAACTTGGACACATATCCGTCTCCCATCTTAAAGATGTGACAGTGGGATAAAAGATGTGTGCTCACGGATGAGTGGATGGCATCTGGCCCCTTGTTCCATCGCGTCCCCTTGTGCCCTTCTCCCCTTACTCTCGATGAGCTTGTCCCTCCGTCCACGCGCCCCCGTGCCTTGTGTCCCCGCGAGGAAATTGATCACGGCTGCGTGCTCGGAAACGCAGATTTTCCTGCAGTGTCGTTTTTTCGCACTTCGTGGTGTCACGGCCGTCGCCTCGAAAAGAACGCGTTTCCATTCGATCCCTCCCTTCCCTGGCCACTATTCAAAGGTTACTACTAGAGGAAAGGGAGAAGCGGGGGGAAACCATAAGGATTTAAAACACGTTATGGGGCCACTGAGTGACGTAACTCTAGAGAGGAACGGGGTGTGGTGGGGAGGGACGGGAGGAGACGAGGCAGTGGAGCGTATGCGTGGAGTGGCGTTCAAAACGTTGTCTCGACCAAATGCTTGATCTATTCTAGTATCGATATTTTACCTTCTGCGAAAAACTTTTTACATTTCGTATAATTTTATTGAATCTCTCACAAGTTCGACGTATTGAACTAGTATTTCTGTTACAGAGTTTATCATTGTAACAGGTTAGCATTTTTGAGCATTTGTTTTGAACAACCCATAACGGGCGAATCCTGCTCCCTACGTATTTCTTCATTCCTTCTTTGTTAAAATTGATTTAAGTTGGTGCGGCGGTTAGTGTACTGGATTCTAATCTTGGGGTCTGGAGTTCAAATCCCGGCGTTGGCAGGGCTTTTCAGTGGTATCCCAATTCCTGTTTGGTTGCTATGTAGAGAGCAGCTCATGCGCAATGCACCGTCTGACAGATTTTTTTAGAAACGGAAGTTTGCCATTTACCTAAGCCGTTGTTAACCCCGGAAAAAGTATGCAGTACGTATAAGCTTTCCTTTTCAAAAATTGATGCTCAGTTTTTCTAAATTAAGTGTAATGTTTTGTATTCCGTGAACTTAGGATTTGCATTACATATTAACTCAGCTTGCTCATAAACTGGAAGCATATTTGTCGACTTCTCTACCTTCACTTCTTTTGAAGATCTCTTCCAAGTGGATGCAGATACAAGTGGGAACATAATTATTCGGGAGTAATGAAATTCATTTCGCTTAACACGCGAAATCGGTTTGCCACAAATTAATATTTTATCGTGAACATGAAAGTGTGGTGGTTTTTTCATTGAGCAAATTACCTGCATGAACTTACTTCTGATGCGCGCGATAGGACAGCAGTCTGGCGATTATCTCTCGATAAATATTCTGGGCATGGCAAATACATATATGTATGCTCGTCGCTGTCCTGTCGGTGAACACAAGCATACACACACGGTGGCCCCCAATTGGTACGATCAAATAAGGTCCACCATCTGTCCATTGTGTCGCTCAAGGACGACCTTCTGTTCTTTCTGAGCGAGTGAGTCAGGATACCGGCGGTGGCTGCCACTTAGGAGGGTCCCTTCTCGAGGACACGGGAATTAGCAACCGTCTTGGGTCTTCTCCCATGCGCATAAATAAACCCCATTTCGCCTCCCCCCGCGAAGTCCCTTCGCACTCCGCTGCCCTTTTTGCATTTGCGACGCGAGCTTGGTCTCCCTGCATTGACGCGAGGGAGTGTTTTTTTCAGTGCCTGGTCGCGGTATCACTAACCAGACACCTTGGACGTGTACATTGATTATAATTCTAATACTCTCTCCATTCAGATTTTTTTAAGTGTAAGACTTGAAATTACGTGAACTGTCGGAGAACCTCAAGGTAAATAGTCGCTTCAATTTGTGTATGAAAATACGACATATTTTTTAAAATATTTGACACTGTAGGAAGGAAACTCACCTCCCTATCCTATTAAGTAAATTTCACACACCGTAGGGCTTGACATATAATGTGATGAGCTCAACCCTCACCTATCAGCTCAATATTCTGGTTGATGTACGTGATTTGGGTCCTTAAAAATGTCACTCTCTTGATAATGTCAGATACTGTCAGGTACACGAAGTATAATATTACCAGTGTGTTAATTTTCGCCTTTGAGGAACTAATGCACGAAATACAACAGGCAAACGAGTGGCGGAAAATAAGCAATAGAAAAACACCGTGAAAGACCAAACATTGTTATTCGTAAATTGAAAAAAATTTCCTTATTCATAAACTCTGGCAAATGATTAATATTATATTATTACCTCTTCAGTGTTTTCTTATTTTTGGCGGTATTCTGGGAAATTCTTTTCTCTATGAAAATGTAATGAAAATGAAAGTGGATGGATAAATATCAATCCAGTGTTTTCAGGGGTTTTCTGTAAATTTATTCGTCCCATGAATTAAATCACTTGAGTATCTATTCTCAACGCCATTGAAATTCAGGGGTTTTACTGTAACTACTCCATCTCACTTCTCAATATTTTTACTGATGAAAATGGTTTTCTTTTGCCACCCTTCTTACAGTTGCAAACTGTCATTTGGTAATTCATTCTGAAATTATTACTCGTCGAAACATCTTTTGAGATCGGTGTCTCTCGAGAAAACATCAGGATAATCTTCTTCCATAGTCAGTATTATTTATTCTTTGAGCAGCCATTTCGTACTTCAAGATACAATTTATGA
Organism: Hetaerina titia; assembly: GCA_037158775.1. Classification (NCBI taxonomy): domain Eukaryota; kingdom Metazoa; phylum Arthropoda; class Insecta; order Odonata; family Calopterygidae; genus Hetaerina; species Hetaerina titia. The sequence goes on from CM073771.1 coordinate 41,071,712, forward strand.
TCACTGTTTCCGGTGACGCACCATGCATATTTAATGATAGTTATTACTGCAGGGTCCAACACAATATAGGTGTTTCATGTAGCGTACGCGGGTGTTTTTTACCGACCCGACATACTGTATATAATGATGGCCCTCCTCTCTCACCAGTAAAAGCTGTTGGTGTCAAATAAGTTGATGAAAAATTACATCGTTAGTAATGTGTTGATATGATGGACTAGTTTTCCTAATCATTGTAAAAAACGGCCATAGAAATTTGTTGTTCGCCAGGATAGCACGGAAAATTTTCAATTTAATTATGCTAATCCTTCTGGAAAAGTGTAATTGTACTCTTTGGTCCATGAAACCTTGGGTAATTCTTGGAGTTTCAGGAATATCATTGGAATTATAAGGCGATTCCTTGTATATTTTACTCGTTATAATCTCTGTTTGTAACTTTTGCTATGCGTGCATATGTTTGAGTAAGTTTGTCCATCAAACTGATTTAAATTGCAGGAACAATTACTTGTCGCCCTCTAATATGCTTATATGTATATAAATATATATATAGCATTGCTGAGATATAAAAAAAAGATATATATGAAAATATATTCCATGTGATTTCCTCCTTAATAATAGTTATGAAGTTTTCAAAGCTCAACTGAGCTCTTTACTATTCGGAGGACGCTTGGCTTCCCGGTGACCTTGAAACGGTCGCTCACATTCCCCATTCTCCGTTTGATGTAGTGTCAGCAGTGTGTGTCAAGGTGAATATGCGACTAGGAAAATAAATACATTTTGAGCCTAAAAAATATTTTCTGCGATATTTTTATTGCTGTTCGATCACCGGTCATATCAATCCGATTTTAACGATGTGTCGATGTTGGAGCCTTCAAAAGAATAAGGTCGTCCCTCCAGTCAGCCAAATAAGTGGATAATATGATGTTACATTTGATATGTTGATTTATTGTGACATTTTCTGACTTAAATGGCAGCAACTTACCTTCCTGTCAATCCAGAGGTCGCAGGTTCGATATCTGCTAACGTAAGCTTTCTTCCGCCTACGGTGTAGGTGTTAATAATGATTCTTGTTGTTATTGATTGATTAAAAACAACATAAATTCCAGCTTGTCAGGCTTTTTAAGTCTAAATATTTTTCCTGTAATAAATAATTATGTGTGGATATACGAAGCGGTTCTCCAGTATGAACAAACACAACAAAGTAGCGCCAGAAGAAAGGAGCCCCCCAGCCTGTTTTTGGTCGAATAGTTAAAAAAAAATTCATTCAAAATTTGCTGTTCAGACACCGGGCAAGAACTACTACTGACGAGTTATTTCTATCCGCAGAAAAAAATAAAATTCAATGTGCACCAAAATAATGGATACATGTGTGTCTATAAAAAGGAAAATAATGAAAAATAAAATAACTAACAAAAGTAAGTATGCCGGCCCCGGTGGCGGCGGGGTAACGTCCTCGTCTGCCAACCAAGAGGTCGCGGGTTCAAATCCCGCCAAGGTGGTTTATCCTCCACCTAGGACTTGGAAGTATATGATTGTCAAATTGTTATGTGAGTGTCCAAAAGTCCGATGTAAAGGTCGAAGTGCTGTTTCCGGACTACTATACTACTGATGGCACATATAGTTGCGCAAAGAATTAGGTTATCTAGGGGAAGCGTTGTGGGATAGGATAATTTAAGGTGGCGTTGAACGAAAAGAAAAAGTCTAAATATTATCTTTTTAGTCGTATTCTTTCCACGCCACACTTCGCAGATTTTGATGGTGTAGCCATCCTGATAATACATTCATAGCCTACGACTATTGTTAATTATTTGGAATAAGTTACATATTTTTCTCTGTTTTACCTCACAGAAGTACTTTTCCTTATGAGTAAAATTTATTTAGTTACCTAAGGAAGGCTTTCGCTTTTATTTGATAGTGAATGGATATTGATATTTTTGTTAATTAGTATTTACGGATTTATGTGTACGAAAAGCCAGTGTAGCTTTTCTCGGTTTTGTGAGACTAAGGTATATTGACTGAGATGTCTTAAAAGTAATGACATAGCTTACAATTTTTTTAAAATTTTCTGTCAGACTGACGGTATTTACAAGTGAAGGACACTCCACGGAGACAAGTTCATTTTCACGTAAAGTGAGTGTACTGACTTCAATCATCCATTGTTGGCTCCGCGCCCGGCACTAGTTTTACCGCAGTAGTATCTTTTAGGCTTCTGGTTTATTACCAGTGCTTGAACACGCGATTGTCTGAGCTAATCTCTATTTGCTTACTTAAACTAAAAGAAGCATCCCACTCATTGGGACTTCTTGATTTGCGTGCAATATTCCCACATCTTTCACAAATTTGATTTTTTACAATCCTTCGAGAAAATTGGGTAATCCATTCTTCTCTAATATCTAATTCAGGCTTCCTGATATTCCCCACAGAATGGCAACACTGAAGGAATGAACGCTGCGGTGAACATTATTTATTTTACCATCTTTCTTATTGTCAGTGCTGGTTTGTGCAAGGGTGTGTGTTTTTCAATTCCTTCCCGGGAATAAATATCCGTCTCGTTTCTTGTCATTGGCCAGGTGATGTTCCCGTGGCGGTTGCTGCTCGCCACCGCGGCGCTCGGAGTCGTCTCACCGCTCTGGAGCGCCCCCGCGGCGGAGGATGAGGCGCCGACGTTCCAGCGAAGCGCCGTCGAGAGGATCCCCTATCACCCGCCGCCCCCCTCCCACAAGTCCTCTGCGTACAAGTGAGTGGCTGTGTGTGTGCGTGTGTGTGCGTAAACCCAAGCGATGAACAATATTCTCTCACAATTAAATCAAATGTGTACTTCCGCAAGAGCAGTGTCTGGTTCACGAGAGTTCACCCCTATTTGGAATTGAATGTATCCCCTATTTCAAACCAATTTCTCACTACACTATCGGGAATAACGGACGCTCCATAATCCTCCTGTATCATTTCATAGACTCGGAAGACTATTTGTTCAGGCAAAAGTAAAATATTAATACAGCGTATTGATCGATGAGTGTTACCTCCATCGTTGTCATAGAGGGACTGAACATGTCTTATATTACAACGCCCGACGCAATACTAGAGTCAACTTAATTAAATTTGCACCTCATACACATTTAATATTAAACTAGCTGTATGAAAAAATTAAAGTTTTGCGCATTTATCAATGCAAACAAAAAACCTATCGTCCTTCTTTATTGAGTAGCACACATGCAAAACCTGAGAATCAGTAGGTCATTCAAGACTAGGGATTTTTATTTCACGATTCAAATGTGCGATGAAATTTACGCTGTGGCAATAAAATAAAATTAAGGATTGAATTTTTTTAGGTATTATTTATCCGTTAAGCTTTTATGCTTCAGAGTAACAACACTTTCAAGATATTTAGGCACTGTAGAGAATGTTTATTCACTCAACGGTGGTTTAACATATTTGACAACATGAAAATTACAATTTTGGTTCAGAAATGCTCTGATTAAATAATTTGAAAATGAATTTCATTCTAAATCTAGAAACTCAAGGATTTCAATAACAATGTACTCTACCTAGGTGATTGATTTTAGAATACGTATCTAGAATATATCTTAGTCATTCAATCTTTTAGAATTTTGCTGCAATTTTGATTGAATTCATAACTTCACTATTTGGTGTATATTAGCATATAATTTAAGCTTTTTTTACCGATAAATGTATAATCAGATGTTCCATTCACAGGGCTTGGGTGAGAGTGAAACAAGATGCTTTCGGAACACGTTCTCTTCCATTACGTGAAGCAGTGGAGCATGTTCCCACAGCGAGAGACAGGTAAGAACGCAATGCTGGACGATTTATCCACGTCGATTTCCTTCATCCGGTCCTGAAATACATCCTTAGTCCATTGTTTAAACTTTTTGAAAAAAATTGAAAACGTAGTGCATCCAGGACTACCGTACACTCATCGTTGATATTACATACACTGTTAATGCACCCAGGAAAGTTTCGAGGAAATTTTCAGAAGTCCAAAAAAATGTACATTATGGCTTCTCAAGACGATTTTCGAGTAGAACTAATTCTAAAGTAGGGATACACCCTTGAGTATATCGTGCGCCAACCAAATGCAGGTACTTACGTTTACTCGCGGGTTTTATGATTGAATTATCCGTCCATTTATGACTAAAGTGCTTCTAAACCCGCTCACGTCTCCTTAAGATAGGCACCCAAAATAAAAATGGTATTTCTTCGTGATACTTCACCTATGAAAACTTTTTCAATGGCAGATTTAATTGAGTTAAAATAACCCTTTGCTAAAACCTCACTGTTGTGCCTCCATATTTAAGTTAAACTGGAAGTGAAAGACGAATAGGCTTTCCAAAAACTTTTATTTCTTTTGAACGAAAACCAACGAAGAGACATTAGGCATGGTGGGAGATGGGGGATGATTGTCAGGGGAGATCCAATGGAAGCAGGAAATGTGGATGCAGAGCAATTTTACTGTCGATGGAATATTGAGGACTTTTATAAAGGGTAGTGAGTTAGAAATGTGAGGTAGAGGGAGGAAAATTATTGGCATGTCAAATGGAATGAAATTAGATGGAATGTATGCGGAATTGAAGAACAGTTTAAAGCAGCTTGGCGTGTCAGGTTTTGCGAAGTAAGACGAAGCGAAGAAGTTGCGATGTTCAGGCTTTGTCTATTCAAAAGTAACCTTAAATAGTGGAATACCAATTAATGATAATTATCCTTCAGTAGAAACCAAAAAAACTCAGATATGCCACGCCATCACTCACAATCAGGATCTCTTTTCATTTTAATGTCTCCCAAGTTTACAGCATAAGTTAAAGCGCTTTGTGCAGGACCAAAAGGCCTCTTCAATACCTCATCCCGGTTCCTACCTAAATGGTTAGTTAGGAAAAGAATGCATTATTTGATAAATTAAATAAATAACAGATATTGACTCATTAAAGGTAAGGAAGGGTACGATGAAATGAAGGACAAAGGATAGCTCATGCTCGGATGACCTTTTCAATTTTTTTTGTTATATTTGTAAATATTTTTCTTAGCCGTATAGTTTTCTCATTAAACCGACTGCGATGTTCCTCAGGGCCCGGGAGAGTATCCCATACAGGGCGGCAGTGGAGAGTCTCCCATCTCCGCCGTCGTTTGGATTCTACCCGCCACCCGTACCACCTTTTCCGCTCTACTTTGGCCTGGTCCCCGGTCCCGTCGGCTGGTACCGAGTGGCCAGGTCGGGCGCCAAGCCCCTCGGACGTCCCATCATGTCGGCGACGCTGAAGGATGGTGGACGCAGGGGGAGGGTGAACGTCTTCAAGAAGAAGATCAAAGGTGAGTCGGAAAGTAGCGCAGTAAGAAATTTACCAATTACCTCCGAGGATGTTGTTCCCGTAGAAACCGGTAATGTTTCCACGCTCAATAGGGCATCTGTTATTATAAAACAATGATATTTTAAAAAGATCAATCACTTTTCTCAATTTATGTGAAAGAGTTAAAAAGAGGATACCTACGCGATGATGATCAGAGATCAGCGAAGTGACTGTTTTGTTAAGAACTTTGTAGGCTTCAAGTTCTCTGATTTCTGAATTCAAAAACTTTTCCTTAAAGTCTTCCGACGATTGTAACCAGCCCAAATTTGGTGTTAAACTGAGAGTACCTCAAAACCTTTAACTTTTAAAGCCTTGGCTCAGTTTTTCAAACCTGCGAGTCAACTTAAAAATACTTGAACAGATTCATAGCCTTCTGAGCGTATGCCACAATACTTAACTTTTGTCTGTATAACATTAAGTATAATATTTTTAGTTTTATATGAAGTTTATGATTGATTATTTAAAGGAACTACCTATAAAGTTTATTCGTTTGAATCTATGAAAATCAGGCTGTTTGGATGTCGAGGACCGGTGGGTGAAATTGAATGCTTTTTCTCCTAAAATCAACTTGGCGCTAAAGTGTCACATTTTTAGTTTAAGACGGAAATATTAATATTGATGAAATGTTTAAACAACCATTCTTAAAAATCGCCCGCGAATTCGCAAAACGGTAGTAATAGCAGAAAAACTAATTGCAAATATTTTTTAACCAATTAATAGGATACATTTTACTGTTTATTTGTTTATTAAAAATTCTTGTGAAAAAAATTGAGTATTTTCGTACATATAATGGCAATTTTAATTGAAGTCGAGTTTTCATGAGCACGCGTACTACCAAATATTTGCTTCAGTCAGTCGCAAGTTAGTATCAGAGCTAGAAGATGATCATGTACTTCAGCGTCAATATCACTTGTGGCCCTCTATATCACACCCTGTGTACTTTAACCTCATATAAGTCTCTCCACCTCCAATGATAGAGGTTACCTAACCGCTGCTCAATTCCATCTGGAGACGACTCCTCTCCCCTCACCCGTCATCAAATCTTTTAGAGATTGAAACCCATTGTTTTCCTTAAGGTGGACATCTCGGCACTGGAATCTTCGAGAAATTCGCCGCCTACCGGCCCAGTGCAACCAAATCGGACTCGCCCTCCCGCCGAATCGTGTGCTACGTGGAGAGTTGGTCCGCTTACAGAAGGGAGCCGATGGATTTCTCCAGCACTTCGCTGGATCCTCACGCGTGTACGCACCTCATCTACGCATTCGCGGCCCTTGATCCGCACTCATTCGCCATCACTCCGCACAACGAGGACTTCGACATTGTCAAAGGTGAGTGGCTGGGGACGGTCGCGACCACCCGGATAGCGGCAGAGTGTCGAAGTGTGTTTGTTCGGTCGAATCTGCGGATGTTGCATGTACGCGTCGCCCTGATGTGCCATGCGTGGTGTTGCTCTGCCGCGGCACAAATGTGACCTTTTCCCTCTCACCGTAAAGCAGCGAAAGCCCAGGACATAGTGGGCTAATCAAACGTGCACATAATTTAGTGGAAAGTGAACGTATTTTTGCTTATTTTCAAAATGATCTTTCCTTAAATCAAGTTCGGTTGTTTTTTCGCTTATATTCGCGGGAGAAATTTTTTTATTTAGTCAAGAGAGGTGTAATCATTCCATTATACCCTCCTAAATACTGCCACTGGCATCAGTGGACAGTTTATGGCAAAAAAGTAATGCCTTTATTGCTTGGGAATTGGTTTTAGGTTACTTCCAAAAGAATTTAAATTGAATGATGTTTCACTTCGATCCTCTTTTTGCTCCCTCTCTCTTGTTTGCAAAATATAATTTTTCTCTTTATAAAAGGCTAGGAAACTATTAGAGTAGAATATTTCATTATTGAATTTAGACGTGAGAAACGAAAAATTTTCTCATCAAGTTTATTATGATTGAAGATTGATTAATTTAACCGACTGGCCCGTTCCTGTCAACTTCTAAAAATAGCTCTGTAATCATAATTTTTCAAAGAGTTCTGTACGAGTAATTCCATGCTGTAAAAATTAATGTTTCAAATTCTTTGTATTATTATTTTGTATATTATTTTTATTTTAAATTTATTTGTTATTATTATTTTGCTCACCCTGTCGTATATCATGATAAGCAGCTTTATGGTAAAAAGAGCGATAATATTTATTACGTATTCTCAGCCTCAAGCTCGCTATAAAACTATTTTGTCCCTATTGTTTGTCTTGTCAATACACTCTCAATTTGTCTGTAAACTTCTCTGTCATGTAAAGAGAAATGTTTGAAATTTTTCAATACGTACTGATATTCAAGCTTATGATAAGCGGTTTAGATATACTCTCAATGCACCTCGCTGTTGACGTAGCAAGTCATATTATACTCTGGACAGTCAGAAAGTGTGACTATTCAATAGGCTACCTCCTAGTGCCTCGAGTGTATGACAAGCAATATTCAAACCTTCTTACTCTCGTGGTTAGCCTGTAACTCTCTCTACTCAATAGTTTAATATCTTGATAGAAATTTTCGGAAGATTACATGCTAAACATCAGTGTTTTGTTGTAAATTTGATGATTTTAGTAAACCAGAGTGGCTTCATTTCATAATCACTGCAATATTACGGAAACATAATATTCTTGACTAATTGTAACCATTGAATATATGCAAATTTAATGTCAAGTGAATATTTATCACTACGGGATTGGTTTTTAGCAACTCTTCAAACTGTCCTACATTCCTCCATAGCTTCTTGCTCCGACATATTCCATTACCTACTTCTCGTAATGCATCCTGGGCCTTCCTCTGGAAAACTTCCCCTCCATTTTTCCTTCAGTTAATATCTTCATTATACAATCTTACCCCAGGTTATGTACAATCAAATTCCCTCTTCTTCTTGTAAGTGTCCTCCGTAAGCTTCTCTCTGCACTCACTCGTCGAAGTACTTGTTCATTTGCTACTCTATCTATTCATTTAATTTTCAGTATTCTTCTGTAGAATGTACACATTTCCATCGCCTCTAATATTATTTTCTCTGTTGCTCTCATCGTCCGTGTTCCACATCTGTAGAAAAACAGACTCCAAAGATAAGTTTTAGCAGATCACTTCCTTATGTCTGCACTACTACTATTTGCCCTTAGTAGTTGCTTCTTCTGATAGAAAATCTTCTTGACTATTTCTTATCTGCTTACTAAGTGTATATATCATGCCTATTCCAACACTGGTGACCCTGCTGCTTAAGTTGCAAAACTCTTCAACTAATTCCATTGTGCCTTTTCCTAGTCTTAATTGTAAAATACGATACTTTCTCTTCTTCAACTGTACACTGTTTTCTTAGTTGTAAACTTGTTTTTCTTGAGGTTGTACTTTTTCATCTCCTTCTCCATATTTGATACTTTCTTCCCTGCCAATACAGCTATATCGTCCTAAAATCGGAGAATACTTATTCTTTCGCCTTGAATTCGCACTCTACCTCTAATCTTTCCCATGATCTCGTTAATTGCCTTCTCAATACATTCATTGAATACCAATGGCGTACCTTACCCCTTTCTTTAATTTATCTTTTTTCCCTGCTTTCACCGCATTTAACTGATTTTGCCTAACATCTGCATAGAGTTTTCATTATTTTGAGTAATTATAATTTACTTTTAGATAAATAAAGGTTATTGTTATTGTAATTGTGTGTTTAATGTCTCCCTCGCCCCTCGAATGTCCCCCGCCCGCATTGCCTGCGTGTTCCGCCGGTCATCCACTAACCGGGGGCTCCCCACCTCATCGCCGTCCGCTTCGACGCCCTTACAGGAGGTTACAGGGCCGCCGTTGGCCTCAAAAGGATGAACCCCGACCTCAAGGTCCTCATCTCCGTGGGAGGGTGGGCGGGAGAAGGTGGAAGGAAGTTCTCGCAGATGGTTTCCTCAGCGTCCAGACGTCGCGAGTTCATCAGATCAGTTCTCCACTTTCTCAAGGAGCATCACTTTGACGGCGTCGACCTCCATTGGGAATTCCCAGGTGAGTCCGTGGAGCAGGTGCGAATCCAAGGTGGAAGGGGCATGGCTCCTTCTAAATATTTTTGGCTAAAATAAAATTCAAAGGAACATTACAGATTTGCTCGAAACCAATTTCGAGTACCTACTGTCCTCTGACCATTAACTTATCTACTGCAATGTGTAGTTCATCCTCGAAGCGAGAGCAATAATTTTCAGATTTTACGCGATTGTTTAAATTTTCTGCAGGAGAAAGGTTATAAAATTACATTTTCTCCGATATGAAAATGAGTTTCTTGGAGAGGTGATCACGTTAGAGGCTGCTGGTCCAGGATGGGGTCAGCATCATACAAGGAGTGGTGCTGCAATGTATTGGTGTCCATATCTGTATACTTAACTAGAAGGCAAAATGATATTCATCTTAATAACCATCATAGGGAATGAATATTAAGTAGCCAATAAAAAAGGGCACAGGTATCAGATTCTGTAACCAGCTATTAAGGTCATTAAAATGTATTGAAAGGTTCAACAAATAATTAAATAACAAGTTATTTGATATAAAAAAACCGATTACAATGTTAAGAAACTAATAGAGAAGTGTCAATTTTTCACAAGTTACTTTCTATATGCTTGACTTTTATGGATAATATGTAATGTGACATTTTATTTTGATGTTAAGATATGTTTTATACGTACTAATATCTAATATGAAATAATGAAATGATTATGAAATTTGTTGGTAGTCATTGTTTTGATGTGTCACACACATCATTGGAAAAATATGAAAAATTATTATTGAATGGTTATCAGGTTAAAATGATTTCTTGACAGTAAACATTTAAAAAAGTTAAATGTTTGCATCATATTCTCTTTAAGGAGAAAATGGTTACATTCATGTACCATTTTGTTTATAAATAAATTGTAGAAATTGTACACAATGATTAACTAAAAAAAAGGCTGAGATGTTTGAGACTTATGTTCATTCACTACTACATTTCCAGGAGCTGCAGAAACAGGGGGAGTGCCAGAGGACAAGGAACGCCTTGCTCTTTTAACTGAGGAATTGATGGAAGCTTTGGGGCCTGATGGCATCATTTCTGCTGCTGTTTCTGCCTCCAGATTTAGAGTGGATGATGGTTATGATGTTCCCCGCCTCGCAAGACAGTTGTCCTTCCTGTCCCTTGTCACATTTGACTTGCATGCTGAAAGGGATGCAGCTGCCATCCACCATGCACCACTTAAGATGACAACAGCTGATACTGGCCTGGGTCATTTCTACAATTTGGTGGGTATTTATATTTTTGTAGTTTTTATTTATAACCAAAATAAAGATCCATCTTATTAATGGAGAAATGACCTATTGTAGGATTCTAATCAAGGAATTTATTGATCAGAAGAAATATTTGAACTCTGTGATAATTTTGAAAATATCTAATTACCTCTGCTTGTACAATGTACTTCTTAAATTTATCTGAACTGTGGAAATGAAAGGAAACATGCAGTTATTTTCAAATGTTGTAATGTAGATGGTAATAATAGGTTTATTTCATAGGTTTATTCATTTATGCTTCCCTATAGTTTCTGTAAGTTAAGTTGATGAGATATTGCTTTGCAGTGGATTACTGATTAAGCCTGTTTCAATTCTTTTATATTTCAGGATTATGCTGTCAAATACTGGCTCAAGAAGGGTGCATCTCCAGATAAACTGGTTGTTGGCGTTCCCTTCTATGGTCGTTCATTTACTCTTGCCAATGCGACCCACAATCAGCCTGGAGCTCCCATTGCTGGTCTTGGCAAACCTGGGTTTTACACACAGGTAATGTGGAAACAGAAAAAATATAAATAATATTTCCCAGTGGATAATCAATTCGGGTAATTGAAAAATATTTGTAGTCAGGGAAAACTAATTTTACACTATCTATTGCAGTTTATTTTGAAATATTGACTCAATCATAAATTAGTGAAATTTTATGCACAAATTAAATAAATTTTGAAAGTCTTTTGAAAAATAGTGGCCTTTTGCAGATATATATTTTAGAAGCGCTTTAGATCCAAACCTGTTTGTAGGCTTTCATTATAAATTCTCATTGCCAAAGCGACAGAAGTGATACACATGGAATATGCCTGGAAATACATTTAGTTATTTATTTTTGAATGTATGACCTAATTTATGGATGAATATTCATTATTAAACAGTGAATGGCAAATTGCTTTGTCATTCATTTGAAGTTTGAATGCACCAACAAAATCTCTTTTATGGCCTAGGAGGCAATGTTTATGCATGGAAATTCCAACTAATGTCCAATGTTGGATTTGTTGTTCAACAGTTAGTGAAGGTCATTCTTGAGTTCCTTACATGTAGGGATAAAGGGCTCACAAGTCAAGATCTGGTTTCGGACCTGGTGAGAGATATCCTGGGGTTGTCTGTTTGTGGTGAGATTGAAGAAAGTAATCTACTCACGCAGAAAAATTATTAGGTGTCATAAATCAATGTTGTATTATGGAATACATACTCATTTCTCATAGGTAATTTGTATTCAGGGTTTTCTACCACTTAATCATGAAATTAAATGAATCATGGTGATGTGAAATGAGGATGTTTGTTTCAGGCATGACACTTAAAATCATGTATTACCATTACATCTCGTGAAAAAGGGGATTTTTGGTTGGATAAAATTTTGCAATATCAAGGTTGACTGAAATACTTTGTGAAAGGACTTGCTGGATCTTTTAAATCATGCTCTAATGCTGACCTAATATGCCACTATTTTAGTTTTGTCATGGAAATGTAGCATAACTTTTGATCTACTCAAGCAAGTTTTTATTTTTGGTAGTGGATGTGCATATGCTGAGACAATGCAAATATTTTACGGGAATCCTAGTCTATCAGCTTCCTGTACAGGAAACGTTCCATGCTGTTGATCATGACTGTGACATCATGTAATGTAATTTAAATTGTGATTGGCATATAAAGAGATGCATATTTTTTGCAGTAAGCATACATTTCATAGAAATTATGTGAATGATTTACAAGAAAATGTGTTAAATCTTATGTTTGATATAGTTTTAGTAATTTTATATGAATTTATGAACCTTGAACAGCAATGGTATCACTCATTAAACTTTTCCATTAAGGTATTGTCATGATATGAAAGTAGTGTAAGAGAAGTTATTCAGTCTTTAATTTCTTAATAACTAATTGATGGATTATTTATCACTAAAGTTTACTGACTGAATACAAGATTAAATATTTCAAGTATTATATTGCAACCTGCCCTGACTAAAGCTAGAACAAAATCCAGAAGATTTTCAGAAAAATTATTCTAAAACCTCTAATCCTGGCTCTTTTATTCATCTACTTTCTAATAGGAAGCTGGATACATGGCTTACTTTGAAATTTGTGAAAAAGCAGAGGAAGGTGGAGGATGGACAAAAAGAGTAGATGAGGGAGGATCTCCATACATGGTAAAAGGAGACCAATGGATAGGTTATGACAACCAAGAGAGTATTGCCAATAAGGTTAGTTAGAATTACTTCACTTAATTGTTTAACATTTTATACACTTTAACTAGGAGTTTACTTCACTAAAGTTTTGGTCATATCTTTGGAGCATTAGAAACTGCTCTGAATTTGACTACGTTCCAAGTTCTAACTTGTAAGAAATTCTAAGTTGAAGATTTCTTCTCATAATGTAAATCTCTTTGTGATGTTTATTGCAATCTTATAAGTGCATAATATGCAGAAATATGAAACGAGACTCAATGGTATGTATTACACTTTTACTTTGCCTTTAAAACAAAAATTTGAGTTTCATTTTTAAACAGTCTTGGATATTGGTGATGACTTCATGAGTTAACAGTAAAATAACCATTCAACCATTTAAAAAAATGAAAATTACTTCATTACTATACATGCTAGAAATAAATTATAAATGTCTGTAATCTCTTTAATGTATTGCATCACACTTCTGTTAATAAAATGCTAAAACAGTTAATTTATCTAAGGGCATATTTCTTCACACATTCAGTCTTTTTAAACTATATATTATGGACAATTATTCATAATGGAAATATATATGGTGCTGTGAAATTCATATATATGCAGTTTTCTCTGCATTGTCAAAAGGACCTCTTTAGCTCATTTTCTGAAATGATCAGTAGTTATATGAGTTTCTTTTTTGGCATCGCTCTTAGTCAATCCCAACAATACTTAAGATCCTTGTAGGTGTTTAAATCAGAAATGAAATGAAGGGCATGTGAAAACATGAAAGTAATCATTTATAATGTGCTGAAATAGGTATAAAATTTGTCAGTTTGTATTATTCCCCTGAATTGTCAGAAATAAGAAAGAATCTTAATTCTAATTGGCTAGGAGAATTATATAAAGTAACACTCAAGAAATGTACATGGTAGATTATAATTCTAGTTCTTGAAGTAATCTACATTGAATAATGTTGTAAAATCTTATGCATAAATATGTTTTATATTACAGATATCTTATGTTACAAACAACCAATTGGGTGGTGTGATGGTGTGGTCTGTGGATTTGGATGATTTCCAAGGGTTATGTGGCAAAGGAAAATATCCTCTTCTTTCTGCTGTTAAGCAAGCTCTAAAACCAGGTGAGTCTGAAGTTTGATATTTCCTAGCACTTTTCATGAAACAGGATATATTAGCACAACCAGGAAGAAAATAGATGCCAAAAATGGGGATGGAAGTGGTAGTACTGCTTAACATATCAAGCTTTTAGTGATATGGCCCTCATTTACCAGCCAAATTTAAATTAATACATATCTAATTGTTTACAATAGTTTCTATTAAACACTCCCTATGTACTATATTTGCTCCATCTTGTTTTGACTATACCCAGAAATAGCATCCCTTATTCATCAATGGAGAGAGGCATAATTATGTTCCAAATACTTTGAAAGCTTGGGGTAAATGGGAAAAAGTGAGGAATAGGAATCTAAACAAAGACAATTCAGCCTGTTTCATATTAAAACATAATGCTATCTATGCACATGTGTTTATGATCATATTATTTTTTCTTTTTTCTCTAAGTTCCCATGCCTGTGGAGGGAGAAGAGGATTTAGAAATCCCTGGAGGAGGAATTGCTTCTCTAGAAGAAACTGAACTGAATATGGAAGAAACTACACCTGAAACAGGAGGTGCTGGTGTTGACGGAGAAAACCCAATGGTTATTCCTCTACCAGGTGAACCTGTGGTGATATTGGGCCCAGGACCATCTTGCAAGGGCACTGGTCATATTGTTGACCATAAAGATTGTAGCATATATTACCGCTGTGAATGGGGTAGCAAGCATACATATGTATGTCCTGAAGGACTTCACTTTGATACCAAACTGAAGCTGTGCAACTGGCCTCATCTTGCTGGCTGTCTGAATACTGGTAAGGATTCATCTTCCTTTAGTAATTGCTATTTGTCTGGAAGAAATCTCTGTGTTAATAGTTTTTTAAGATAAAAACACAGGAAAGTAACTAGAATCAATATTTGACATATGAAATGTGAAAAAATTACTATCCTAATTATGAGCACAAAAATTGACAATGTCATATTTTATAACTAATATTTTTACATCAGTTACAATTCTAAGATGATCTATTTAAGCCATGAGCATGGTATAAGTAATATTTGAGTTACTAATTTTAAGTTGATTTTTTTGTTGGGGCCTGTAAAAATTGGTTCAGAGGACGTTTAGAACATGTTAGTTTTCTTGTAAATCCCTGGTTAAAAGTATCCAATTCTTTTAGTTTCAGTCATTTGTTAATTCATTTCCCAGTTCATCCAGCTTCCAAGTCTTGCAACCCATGCCCAAAGCAATGATTCTTAATGGAGCCGCAACTTGGGTCTGATCCTTCCCTGTATTATATGCGTTACCAGTTATGACTGTCACCATTCTTTTCTGAGTTGGGACCTCACAGGGTGAATTCTGAAAACGAAAAACTATAAACTTAGGCATGACTTTAATTATATGTATAATTATTAGTCTTTTAAATGTTTTAGCAATGGGAATTTTATCGTAGAGTAATAGTCTTCTTGGCTGAGAAAGACTGTAATTCCTCTGAAGTAGTAAAACGTTAGTTTGGATAGATATTTGGGAGTTAAAATGACTGATTCTTATTTATGCATTGAAAAGTACATGATTTGGTAATAGCCATGATTCAGGTACATTATTGGTTTTCATAGCAACACATTCACTTCCTTTAGCTGTGAAACTCTGAGAACATTATTGCAATTGGTGGGATTCTTTATCTTTAATATCTTATGACTTATATTCATTCTCTTAAAGCATCTTAAAATTTTTTAAAACAGCCAAGCAAAAGCCAAATTAATGTTGACTGACTAAGCTGGCAGTTTTCTGTTTTTGAGAATGTTCTTAATATTTATGTGGGTGTGCTGGAAATTATATTAGCGCAGGCGGTGCTAGGAAATACTAATAAAGCACATATAAAGCGTTTGAATGAACAGCAGATTTATTCGGAGTGCTGTGGATAACAGACCAAGGTCCACACGGAAAGATATATTGCCATGGGCGCAACGTGCACAAGAGGGATGAACGCTCGGCGGGGGTTGAGGCGTGACTCGTCCCTCGTGGGTCAAAATGCCTCCTCGTGGGTCGTGCCTAGGGTGACACCTCGCGGCACACCCCTGAATCGCACAAACAAATAAACTGCTACATCAACAAATGAACCGCCACATCATCCCCCTTGGCAGATGCGGAGCATACTCTAGCAAAGTGAGAAATTGTAACTGGCACTTCACTAAGTGATTGTAAAACACACAAAACACAAAAATTACTTAACAAATGCCAGGTACAGAATACCACACAAAAAACAAATACTGTTATACAATAACACAGCAGCAAGTACAAAGTAAAATCAGATAACATACAGGAGATGGAGAAATAAAAAAATAATAATGAAATGCCCCTAAGTCACAAAGTCAGCTAAATGCTTGGGAAAATGCACTCTTCTCTGCGATCGTCTAGGTTGCGGTAATATGGGAGGCTGCTGAGGAACGGTAGGATTGGTGGCAGCAGGTGGTATGGTAGCAGGAGGGCAATGTGGCACTAACCAAGGAGTTTCATCAAACTGAGCACAAGAAATGTCATCATTAACAACATACGCTGGTTTGATGCGGTCAATTGCCACAGATACCTCTCTACCCTGGATTTTAAGTTTGAATGTCTTGGGACCACGCTGGATCACTGGAAATGGCCCATCATAAGGAGGATCCAACGACGGATGAAGCCTATCATTTCTCAAAAATACATGAGAAACAGTTTCCAGATCTTTAAACATAAAAATGTTGCGGGCTCCGTGTCGAGAGACTGGCTGCGGCTGGAGTCGGCAAAGGCTCTGCCGCAGGGTGGTGACATAATCTGCAGTAGCAGCAATGGCACTAGTGGAAGGGGAAAAGAATTCTCCAGGAAGCCGAAGTGTTTGGCCGTAAATGACCTCTGCAGGCGTTGCCTGAATATCTTCTTTAAATGTGGACCTCAGACCCATGAGAACCACGGGCAGGACATCAGTCCATTGGTTACCACCATGGCAACGGATAGCTGCCTTCAACTGGCGGTGAAGGCGTTCCACCATCCCATTGGCTGCAGGGTGATAGGCCGATGTCTGCAGGTGCTTTGCCCCCGTCAACTGCATCAGCTGCCGGAACAAGTTACTCTGAAATTGCCGCCCCTGGTCAGTGGTGATGCGAACAGGAGTTCCAAAACGCGAAATCCACTCCTGGAAAAGGGTCCTGGCGGCAGTTTCTGCAGTGATGTCTTGAATTGGAAAAGCTTCAGGCCACCGGCTGAAGCGGTCAACACATGTCAATATATAGCGAAAACCATGGCTGCATGGAAGAGGCCCAACAAAATCTATGTGAATATGCATAAATTTGGCACTAGCAATGGGAAAAGCACCAATGGGGGACGAAACATGTCTCGTGATTTTGTTCCTCTGGCATTGCAAACATGAGCGTGCCCACGCACGGCAGTCTTTCCTCATGGAAGGCCAAACAAAGCGCTCAGCTACTAGGCGGGTTGTCTGTCGAATGCCAGGGTGGGATAATCCATGCATGCTGAGGAATACCTGTTTTCGGAAAGGTTCGGTGACTACTGGCCTGGCTGAGGAAGTGGACATATCACATAACAGAGGGTGTGATGAACCAGGAAAAGCAACTTTCTTCAAAATTAATGAGGAATTCTGAAGAGAATTGACAAGGTCATGATCAGACTCCTGAGAGGCAGCTAGTGCAGAGTAATCTATGGAGGCAGAAATACTCTGAATGCGGGACATGGTGTCTGCTACGATATTATCTTTACCTGCTACATATCTGATGTCAGTGGTAAATTGACTTATTAAGTCCAAATGCCTAAACTGCCGGGGGGAACACTTCTCATGCCTCTGGGAAAATGCAAAAGAAAGGGGTTTATGGTCCGTATAGATGGTGAAGGTTCGTCCTTCCACCATATGCCGGAACTGGAGCACTGCCTTATATACTGCTAACAGTTCTCTGTCGTAAGCGCTGTAACGCCTTTCAGCATCACTCGGTTTCTTGGTCCAGAAACCAAGAGGCTGATATCCTTTGGAAGTGAGTTGTTGAAGGACGGCGCCAACCGAAAACTCTGAAGCGTCTGTGAAAAGGGCCAGGGGTAAAGACACGTTCGGATGTGCTAAAACGGCACTATTGCATAAAGCCTCTTTGCAGGCTAGGAACGAAGTCTCTAATGCTGGTGTCCAGCTGATTGAGTCCTTGCCATTTACCTTGCCCGCCAGAAGGTCGCTAAGGGGAGCCTGGCTATTTGCGGCATTGGGGATAAAACGGCGGTAGTAATTTACCATACCCAAAAATTGCCGTAGCTGGCGTACGGTAGCTGGTAGGGGAAAATCACGCACGGCGTTAACCTTCTCGGTGAGTGGTTTAGTTCCCTCCTCTGACACCGTGCATCCTAGGAACTGTACCTCATTCACACCGAAAACACACTTTGAGGGATTAATAACCACGCCGTGATCCCTCAAGCGGCCAAATATTGTCCGCAGATGCTGCTCATGCTCCATAGGATTACATGATGCAACAAGGATATCATCTATATATGCGTACGCGTAAGGCAATCCCTTTAACACCTCATCTATAAACCTCTGAAAGGTCTGCGCAGCGTTTCGAAGGCCAAATGTCATGAATGGAAACTCAAAAAGGCCGAAAGGCGTTATTATGGCAGTTTTGGGAATATCTGCAGGGTTGACAGGTATTTGGTGGAACGCCCGAACTAAATCAATTTTTGAAAATATGGTACAGCCACATAACCCCTGCGCAAAATCCTCGATATGCGGTACCGGGTAACGATCGGGCACGGTTCTGGAATTCAGTGAGCGGTAGTCGCCACACGGGCGCCACTCGGCGCTCTTCTTCGGCACCAGGTGTAAGGCAGAGGACCAAGAGCTAGATGACCTCCGCGCAGTACCTGTCTGAAGCATCAGCTCAAATTCCTTCTTGGCAATGGCAAGCTTGTCTGGTGCGAGACGGCGGGGCCTAGATGAAACCGGAGGGCCAGGGGTGGTCTCTATAAAATGAACCGTGGAGTGCTTGACTCGCCGGGGAGCTCCCGATGGATTTGTTATCTCCTTGTTATTGTCCACAAGGAGACCGAAATGGCGGAGAAAATCGGCCCCTATTATTGGCTGCGGCACATCGGCGACAACAAACTTCCACAAAAATTCTCGCCGGAGGCCAAGGGAAAGGGAGAGAGTGACAGATCCGTATGTGGCGATGGGAGTGTCATTGGCAGCGAAAAGCTGAAGATCCGACTTCCCTCGACGCTCACGGAGCCGCGTAACTGGGTAGAGACAGATATCGGCACCAGTATCTACAAGGAATTTGACGCCGGACGCGGCATCAACGACAAAAAGACGGTTGGATAGGTTTGAGCAGTAACCTGCCGCCCTCAGGCACTGCCCGCTTCGTTTCCCGCGTCGTATGAACAGGGAAGGGTACACTTAGTGGCGTTACTCCCCCAACGGCGGTGGTACCAGCAGATGCCTTGGTCTCGTTGGGAATTACTGGAGGACTGGTGACGGGGTGGGGTTCGGCCGCGGCTGCGGGAACGGGGATGAGAGTGTGGGCCGCGCTCGTTGGCGAGCGCTGCCACTTGTTGGGAGAGGTTTTCTATCTTCTCCATCAGTTCACTAATAACCAGGTTGGGGGCCACTGCGGCAGCGTACGGCGAATGAGTCACCTCCGCTACCTTGTCTGCCAGGGCGGCGAGATCTGTCAAGCTCGTAGACGCCTGGGTGACTAAAATGGCGTGGACAGGACGCGGCAGGCGGCTCAACCAAATTGTCCGTAAAAGGTCGTCCGGAACGGCTCCGCCAGCCAACGAGCGAAGATGTCGCAGAAGCTGCGACGGTCTGTGGTCACCCATGTCCTCATTCCCGAGGAGTTGCTTGATCCTTTGCTCCTCGGACGGCGAAACCCGCCGAACCAATTCTTCTCGCAACCGCTTGTACTTGTCCGTTAAGGGAGGGTTGACGATTATGTCCTCGACCTCTTGTGCGTAACGGGTGTCGAGATTCGCCACAACCACCCAAAACTTGTCAGTGTCCTCGGTTATGCCCGCGAGGCGAAAATTTCCCTCGAGTTGGGCGAACCAGAGCTGTGGCTTCTCCGGACAAAATGGCGGCACCCGCATGGCCACGTGGTTGACGGCGTGTGTATTTTCGGCCATATTCCAGTGAGGATGCTTGATTAGCTAGCACTTCGAAATTTAGATAAACTGCGAGCACTGAAAATTTCCGTTTCCACACAATAAATATAAAAACTTTTCGCGCGCAACACTTGAGTCACCTTAGCGATCACGTCGGGGTCACCAATTTGTGGGTGTGCTGGAAATTATATTAGCGCAGGCGGTGCTAGGAAATACTAATAAAGCACATATAAAGCGTTTGAATGAACAGCAGATTTATTCGGAGTGCTGTGGATAACAGACCAAAGGTCCACACGGAAAGATATATTGCCATGGGCGCAACGTGCACAAGAGGGATGAACGCTCGGCGGGGGTTGAGGCGTGACTCGTCCCTCGTGGGTCAAAATGCCTCCTCGTGGGTCGTGCCTAGGGTGACACCTCGCGGCACACCCCTGAATCGCACAAACAAATAAACTGCTACATCAACAAATGAACCGCCACAATTTACTTTAAGAAGATTGATATTATATGTATGCAGTTAACCATCATTTATTGAGAGCTTTGTGCAGATGTAGCTAACCATTCCCATTTTGTTGTTTCTTTTCAAATAACTAGGGCGTGCCACTGCTGGAGCAGGAGCTGCTGAACTTTGTGAGGAAGTGGATGGGGAAAATGAATTGGTACAGGACATTCGTGACCCAGATTGCAGGGCATATGTGTGGTGCTATCAAGGAAGAGGAGTGCATCTCCAGTGCCCCTCTGGATACAGCTTTGATGTTCACAGCCGTCAGTGTATGCCTAGCAGTCGGGCCAAGTGCCAATTAGGACGGACCACTGTTTTGCCACCAGTGGCCGTTACTGGCTCCTATAAATTTCCTGAGTCATACTTATCCCGGATAAGTCTAAAGGCTCCATATCTTCCAACCAAGGAGAGTGTGCAGTTTGTACCCAGTCAGAAACAGCAACTAGTGGGAGGTAATAAATACATTTTATTCATACGTTTCTTTTAAATTGCATGATGGATTGAAAAAAATACATTATGTTTAATTTATCTTGACAATGCAGCCATGACATCATTATGATTCATAACTTATAAAAATATTTGCATCTTAGTATGTTTAATATTTGTTTTATTTAATCATAACTTAATACACCACCTCTTAATACTTTTTCCTCCTCTTATTACCTAAGTAATAGGAGGAGGAAAAGGTATTTTATTATCAAATGAGGAAGCAATAATATCAATCCATACAAATTGTAATTATTTTGGAGCACACTAATGGGAAATAGGAAAGTGCTGATGTAATGGTAACTCAACAGAGGAAACCTACTACAGCTCAAGAAGCAGAACAATACTTGTCTAACTCTAACTCTTGTCTAACAAAAGTGAGAGTACCAAAAGAAAAGGACAACTGAAAAAACTCATATCTACTCTGAAAATGTTAGTTATACTGATTCAATGTTTCAAAATCTGCTCTGAAAAATTTTGGTTTCATAGGGTCACCCAAGTTGTCTGAAGTACTTAGTTTGTCGATTCATGCCCACAGAATCATTTCCATATTTTTTAGAAAATATTGTCAGCACCTGGTGCTTCCTTTCTAAACATAAACCAAATCTTATCAGACCAATTCCTGAGTATATTAATGAACAAATAAAATTAAACCAATTTACTGTTTAAATATAGAATTATAGGAGAGTTTATTAAGTTTGGTTAGTTTCAACTTGGATACTCAAAGTCCAGTTCTTAAGTCCCTTGATTTAAAAAATAATGAGGTTTTACTCTAGTCACAAAGATACTGTTATACTCTTTCATATTCTGAGGTTTATGCAAATGTAGTCAATTCAAAGAGTCATTTGCTGTTCTTGTAAATCCATGGCATAAAAACTGCAACTTTATGTAGTGGTAAGCACATGAAGATATATGCAAAAGTCTCCAGTCCAGCATTTGTGGAGGTACAGCTGGGTTCAAATCACATTGGTAAAATTGAGAATGTTGGTTTGATTAATGCAATGATTTTAAGGCTGTATAGCAGGATATTGAAGTGCCTAAATCAATGGTTATGGCACACTTAAAGAAAAATACCCATATTAATATGGAGTGCAGGTCGTAGCAGTCTGCAGATATGATGTGCATTACTGAAAGGAATATCCAAATAAATAAATGGTTATATGGCAATTTGGTTATAGCCATGGGTGTGACTTTATCTGAACCAGGCTGTGAGAATGTCTATGCTATTTGTTAGGTTTCATGTGAGAGTGATATAATTTTCAAGGAAAATTCAGTATTTCAGTTACCATCCATGCTAAAATAAATGCTGTTACTCTTAAAAAAGTTATAAGTTCCATCGTTTTTCAAATATTTCAGATTTTATTCTTCTTTTTAATGCTTAAAAACTGGATCCATGTCATACATTGGTTTTACATTACATGGTTTTTATAATGTTTAATGGGTGAATATATTTTATTGATCATAATCATGTGAGAACATTATGATAACTTGATAATTTAAAAATTACATTATAGCCCATAGTGGGTAAGCAAATAATGGGTCATTGTGTGTTTTTTAGTGGTGTTACCAAAAGTTCTCGAAAGTGCTTTAGTTGGCAGTATTTGGATTTTCTCAATTTTATGTACCTTATGTGTCCAAAATTCGTTCAGTTTCATTCATACATACAGTTTCAGCCTCATTTTAAGAATCTTGGTGTGACAGGCTTCAATTAGATGTTGATGAATGTTTTTAATGTAACTTTAATTGTCATAAGTTGCTCCTAATAGGTGTTTTGTGAATTCTTAACTGATATTTGATTTCATGTCATGTACCTATGATATTATTAAACCTCAAACTTATTTGATTTGCAGAGGAAAACTTCAAAGTTGTGTGCTATTTCACCAACTGGGCATGGTACCGCAAAGGAGAGAGCAAATTTGTTCCTGAACATGTGGATTCACGACTCTGCACCCATGTTGTGTATGCTTTTGCATCTCTAGACCCACATAAGTTAGAAATCGTTCCTTTTGATCCATGGGCTGATCTTGAAAACAGTAAGTATGAAGTGTAAAAATTATTAAGTAAATATGTAAATGGACATACATGAAGTTTTTGAAAGATGGCTATTCATCTCATTTGTGCACTATTTTAGTCAAATCCATGACTTTGATAAGTGTCTGGTGAAACAAGACAATTTGAATGAAGATAGTCCTTTTGGTCTAACTTCTTTCATTTAAGGCATTTTTTATTTTGTAATACTATAAAAATTATATTTATTTTCATTATATAGAATACAAGTTGTAAATTCATGAATGAAATCACAAGTTAAAGACAATATAGATGTTTCATGTGATAAATGATATCAAAATAAATTATACGCATATTATACCTCTATAAACTATATGAATAACATTGGCCTTTTTAAACTGTTTTCCAGAGGCCACCAGGGGCTTCTTTGATACTGATTTATTGAATAGTTTTGCAAAAGAAGCTTTGTTTTGGGCATTCCAATCATTAGTAGGTATTCTACTGAATCCATAAAGGGCAGTGTGGTAGAGTGGTTTAAAAAGTTTCATGGTTTCTTGGGTACTCTGCAGTAAATATATTACAGTCATATGCAAGCTTTTATCATGTGGAAACAACCTTGCTTAGTAGGCATAAATATTGGTTCCAGAGCTATTATTTTTTATTTCTGTTTCTAGTTTCAAAAACTGGTCAAATTGAGAACCGTGAAACGGAAGTGACCATGACTATTCCCAAAATTTTTCAGTATTCTGATAATAATTAAAATTTTACGGGCTATTTTTTTAATGACACAGAGTTTTTTTTGCTACCCATTGTAATGTTACTGATTTCAAAATATGGAAATATTTAATTCTCTCCTTCATCCTTTCAGACTTTTATCAGCGAGTTACCTCCTTACCTGCACCACGTGCAGCTAAACAAAGACCTGGAAGTGGAGGTGATAGTAAAGAAAGACTATCAGTTCTGCTTGCCCTTGGAGGCTGGACAGACTCAGCCGGTGACAAGTACTCCCGTCTCGTTAGCAGCAGTACTGCTAGAAGCAATTTCATCAGCAAAACCATAGCTTACTTGAATCGCCATGGTTTCTCTGGCTTACATATTGATTGGCACTATCCACGCTGTTGGCAATCAGATTGCTCCCGTGGGCCTGCATCAGATCCACCCAACTTTTCAAAACTGGTTGAGGTAAATACAGCATAAATCTATTTTCGGGGTGCTGTAATTCATTTTTTCCCACTTATTATTTTCATATCAGTCTCTCTCATAAGTTTGATTTGCAGTGAAAAATTACTAAAGTCCACTCATGTCAGCCAGCTTCAAGCTTTTAATGTTTCAAATTCTTTTGATAAGCAAACCACTTTACTTTTCTACATAAACTTTTTAATTTTTACAATCCAGGTTTCGTTATAGCATAACATAACGAAACCTGGATTGTAAAAATTAAAAAGTTTATGTAGAAAAGTAAAGTGGTTTGATTATTAAAAGTCAGTATGAAGATTTTCCACCAAGTTACGCCAGAAACTGTTTTATGTTTCAAATTCATTTATATTCTGGCACATAACTAAAGTTAATGAGTTTATGACTTTGGGTGTCTGATTATATGTTAAGCCATGACTAAATGAGTAATTTTCTTTGATCAGATGTTCTTGTTTTTCATAGGAACTTGCTGAGGAATTCCGCAAGCAAAATCCTCCACTTATTCTTGCTGCAGCTGTATCAGGTTATGATGATGTAATTCAGCATGCTTATGAGGTGGCTAAGCTTTCTCGTCATGTTGACTTCCTTTCTGTGATGACATATGACTACCATGGTAGTTGGGATGGCCAGACGGGTCATGTGAGCCCACTGTATTATCGCCAAGGAGACTCACAGCCTCATTACAATACTGTAAGTAATTTTCCATGGAAATTCTTCCTAATAGTTTTGTCACTCTGGGATCCAGAATTTGTTGTCCATGTAGAATTAGAAATATTCTACTATCTTTAATTCAACAAAGATTGCCCTGGAACTGTGACGTGGATGTGTTACTTCTGCACTTACACCATTACTTAACAAGTCTTTATCATTGTTTATGCATTGATTATGTATTCAGAAATTGCTTAACACGTAGTTGTGAATTCCTCAGTATTTACACCACTCAGCTCACTTTCATTAATATTTTTTTTATCATTTTTTTATGATTCTCATCATGATATCTGTTGAAAATTATAGCAAGTAATGCTCCTCATCATAGCATACAAATACATAGATACAAGCAGACAAATTATGCTGGAGTATTTTTAATATTGATATCAACCTGAAAAGTTTTGAGGCTGTCCGTAGGATGGAATAAATATAAGCTGTGAAAATTACATGAAACTTTTATAGATTTGGCATATTTTTAAACAGTTAAAAACAAATATACCATCAATATATATAATGTTCAATCCTCTCAAGGTCTTGATTCTGTTTGCCCAAAGAACTGAACTTGAGTCAATCATCAATCATTTCTACTAACAAAAATGTGCTAGTACACTATTTAAGTTTAGATGGTAATTAGGTAGGGAGGTAAATCAAGTAATTATAATTTACAAAACACTGGAAGAATATAGTTTGAGTTACATCTTAATTTTAATGAATTAAATACTGAAGTAACTTTTTGTGGTTGCTACCTATGTATGTAGTCTCTTACCATCAGTGGCAAAATATTATGGGTCTAACTTGAGGGAATTATCTAGTTCTACGACTCACAGTGCATTTTGTGAACCCATATACCAGTAACTTCCAGAACTAACATCAGTTAATATCATGATGAATGACTGGGAAAACTGTTGCATTGTTATTTTAACTTTTCTCTACTGTGAAAGTAACAAAAAATAGGAATGTAGAAGTATAAAATCCATTCATATTTGCTGATTTCAGGTTTTTAAATAATTAAAAGCAGCAAATTCATCAATTTTTACCTTCACTTTATTTGGGCATAACAAATGCTCATATAGTAACTGTATAGGTGAGAATTTTAAGCCATTATTGAAATATTTTTGCTATTATTTTTCAGAACTATACTTTGGAACTTCTGGTGTCCATGGGTGCTGCCAGAGATAAGCTGATAATGGGCATACCACTCTATGGACAGACTTTCACATTAGCTGACCCTATGCAACATGGAGCGGGAGCACCAACTGTTGGAAATGGAAAGCCTGGAGAATATACACAACAGCCTGGAATGCTGGCATACTATGAAATTTGTGACAAAAGTAAGTAAAATTTTCAAATTTCACTTGCTAAATGAGGAAGTTGTTGAATTTTTTAAAATGATTTTAAATCACTGCAAAAATGTTTGAGAATTCTGGAAGTTTTTTAAAGCAGTTTTGATTATTAAGAATAGTTTCTATCTGGAATAATATATTTGATAGTACAAAGATCATATCTATCCTTGAGAATTGATGAAAATGCCATAGTTTTTACTTGAGATGAAGATAAAGACAGGGCAAGGTTAAGAGGGAGGGGGAGGAATGGGTCATTCAGGGAATGATTAAGCTTACTTGCTTTATCAAAGAATATCTTAGTGGGGTCAAAGCATGAATACCTCTGTTGGTCCTAACCATCAAGAACTCACATTGAAGTGGTTGTTGCTGGTGCCATGAGGATCTACCTGGTACTCCCTTCCAGTCCAAGGCATGCTGTCTCAATGGTGCACAAAATTCACACACTGTCTCAAGGAGCTCTCCCTCAATTATTAGTGTGAACAGTGCCTGCTCAAAAGCAATCCAATGGACATTCAATGCCACTTACTATCCTCCATTTTATCACCACCACCTCTGGGCACATTGCCCTTTTTGTTTTTCCTTTCACTTTCGTTAATTTCACATCAATAGAATGAGAAAATAATATAAAAGTCTTGTTAAAATGATTTCCAGAAAAGTGCATCATTCCATGTTTATTAGTTTTCTGTAAGATAAATCGTGTTTGCAAAAGGAAAGGAAATGTGAATGAAAATTCATAAAACCATATAATATTCTGAAACAAAGAGATATTTACCAATCATTCCACAGGTATGCTAATAGTCTCTCTATGATAGATAAATGCCAATCAAGATAATATGAAATTACAAATATCTAAAATAATAATAGGTAGGAAAATGAAAAAAAAATCAAAAGCAGAATGAAAAAGTAAGTTAATTTAAAAAAGAAAAAACCTCTCACTAGCACTATTCAACATATATCTAGATTAGGCAATAATAGAACCTCTAGACTAGGACATTAAAGGAGCCCAGGTGAATATAAATAAAATTCAAATTGTAATAGTTACAAAAATATGAGAGGATCTGAATTCTTTAGATCAAGTACGTTGGCAGCATAATATGAGCTTTGACAGGAAGAAATTTAAAATCCTTGCTTGTGGAAGATTGAAACTGAAGGCAGATATTACAATTGGGGAGTGAAACTAGAGCAAGTAAAATCCTTATTCTACCAGGGCCATTATATCTTGGAATGGATGAAGTTTGGCCAATGTCAACTGAATGATAGCTCAAGCTAAGAAGGTATTCATTAAGGAGAGGCAACTAATATGTTTAAAGAACCTTAGGTGGTGATCAAGGAAGCAGTTCATCAAAACATCACCTCATGGAGAATGGCACTCTACATATCAGAGACATAGACATTGGAAAAGTGGACCAATGACAATAGAAGCCTTTAAAATATGGTGCTGGAGGAAGATGTTGAAGCTTAAATTGGTGGACAAACTGAGGAATGAGGAAGTATTTAGAAGGGCAGAAGAAGAATAGGCCATATGGAGAACTCTACAAAAAAGAAAAACTAGATGGTTCAGACACATCTTGATGCACAATATTGTTATAAACATGATAGAAGAGAAAATTGAAGGGAAAATTACACAAGGAAGACCAAAAAACAAGTTAATTAATAAGACAAATTAATGAGGATGTAAAACAAAGAAGCTATCAGAGGGCGAGAGAATTAACACTGAATAGAGAAGAATTAAGGGCTACAGTAAGCCAATGATAAAGTTGCAATAGTGATGATAATGATGAAGAGGTAGCTGTCATAAAATATATTATTTATGGATACAGGAATTGTGTCTTATTCAAACATGGAGAATCATGGAAAAGAGTATACTAAAGGAGAAAATTATATGAGGAGAAATGTATAAATAAAATTCCATTGTATTTCATCTCTCAGGTGCTATTTAAATTTAGAATCTGTAATGTCATTATTTAAAAATAATAAGATCTACGAAGTATGTGTGGTTAACAGTTTCTCTTATTTATTGAATATAGTCCGAAGTCGCCGCTGGTCACTTGAAAGGGATACATCAGGGGCAACAGGGCCTCATGCATATTCTGGCAACCAATGGGTTGGATTTGAAGATATGGCTTCCGTCAAAGAGAAGGTAAGTTCATTTATAATTTTTTCATTCCTCATTTCATATGATTCCACAAGCTGCTGCTACCTTCCCATTGAATTATTTATTTTATCCATGATCCCTCCAACCTTCCAGAGGAACTTTTTAATACAATACATTTTTAGTTATGCTTTCATTTCATTCATTTTTCTTATTTCTATCAAATTACATTGCAATATTCCATTCCATTTCTAAATTAAATTTCATTAAGTATTTGTTTTTAGCCACATGAAGTATATTTGCTCAAAGGTAAAAATATCATCTAGTACCTCTTGAAAAATGTTATATTTATTTGTTACCATGTATAATATTTACCCTACTTGTTTGAAAAATTATGAAATTTCACAGCAAAATATGTATGTTATTTATGGGAAATTATTGTAGCTTAGAACTGATTGTCCTATTATGACATATCCTATGATACCTTCACCTTAATGTGGTGATCAACTGCTAGAGGAACCTTGTGAGTTTATAAACAAGAAATGTCTACGTTTGTAATCCAAGAGGCAATTCATATTGGAACTTTCAAGAACTTAGTTAACTGTAATGCAAAATAAAGTGACTCATACTAGCATGCACTTCAGATATGTAAAAGTGTCAAAAGGTTTATTATGAGGTGCAAGTTCGTAATTTTAATTTTCATAGATTATAGTTTTCTTTGTTTTTTAAATATTCTAATTCTTTTTCACAATACATTGTATTTAATAGGTTATGTATTCTCTCTATAATTAAACTTGCATTAAAGTTTAACAATATTTTGATGTAGATTCATTTCCACATTGTGTCATGACTTTTGTATGCATCATACTATTATTTATTGTGATGTAGTTACTTAATTGTTCTAATTACTGATATTAAATTTAGAGTGATTATGTACTTTACCTTCTTTGAAATATTAATTCATCATGTATTTTACTGCATTTAGCACTTTAATAAAGGGTACCGATTTAATGTGCTAGCTACAGAATAGTCATCATGAAATTTCACCAGTATTCATTAATTTATATTGAACCAATACAAACTTCAATTTTTAACCTTCAAGGCTGAAATATTTATAAAAAATTTCAAATTAATCCCAAAGAATAATTGTAATTAGATTCCTTCTTCACAGTAAGTTTTTCCTTCATATGCATTTCTGTTCTCATATTGTATAGCTATTGCAAGCATTTTAAATTTGTATGATTTGAAATAATCACTTGGTAAATATTTTTTTGGAATAATTAAGTCAAGGCACATCAAGAATAGAGGATATGGTGGAGCTATGGTCTGGACGGTGGATTTAGATGACTTCCAAAACAGGTGTTGTGGTGGTGCATATCCTCTCCTCACTACAGTGAATGGTGTGTTGGGACGTTTGGGAGAAGATTGGGAGGAAAGAAATACAATTGCCAGTCAAGGAAATGATTGCACAAAGCCACCTGCTCCAGTTACTCCAACTCCACCCACACTTACAACTGGGGTTGACACAGGTAGAATACATTTGAAATAATGGTTTATGTGAATAAGTATGTCTGAAAAAATC
The DNA here is from genome assembly GCA_037158775.1 of Hetaerina titia. Taxonomy (NCBI): domain Eukaryota; kingdom Metazoa; phylum Arthropoda; class Insecta; order Odonata; family Calopterygidae; genus Hetaerina; species Hetaerina titia. Next base: position 41,101,693 of record CM073771.1, read on the forward strand.
TTAAAGGTGATCATTGAAGGGTTCACTCCGAGGTTAGTAATCATAGGCCTACATATTTGTAGTAAATAAGACTTCACCCAAAGCATTTAATTTATTCTATGATAATTACACACAACATTTAAAAACTGTTTGAACATCAGAAAATATTATTTTCTGAATATCTGTAACAATTTAAATGAATATTTATAATTGAATCATCTAGTCCAGCATGTTGCAGAGGTATTCAAATCAAATAATAATTTTAATGATTTATTATTAATATTGCCTGTGTGAGTTGCTTAGAAATCAACCACATTTTACCAGGTGGAGTTTACAAATATATATCTTGTGGCTTTCCAAGTTATTTTCAACACTTCCTAAATGTAACTTTTTTATCACAAAGTTAATGATCCATGTCATAAGTTTAACTACTTCCTTGGGATTTTATCCACATTGCTTTTACCTTTGAACCAGACAATTGTCCTTCTAAGCAGGAAGCTTCTTCTTTGGAGAATGGGTATGAGGGGTGGATGTTTCTTTATATGCATGGCAATCAGAAGGGTAAAGACACTCAAATTGTTCATATGCATAAAATTGGAAATATAACATAAAGATAAGTATAACATGTATACAAGGATTCTAATTTTTAAGTTTTCCTCGAATATTTATTTACATTACAACTACATATTCATTAAACCTTAATTTAAAAGTCATTGAATATATTATTTATTACATTATGTGATGTTTCACATAGACCATCCTTAAATTTTTATTTGGGGAGAAAATATTATTCTCAAACATTCAAATGTCATATACACAGTAATTCAAATGTTCTGATATAATATTGAGTATGAATTAAATAAAGTTACTTTGCTGCATGGGATGAATTTCCATTAGTGATTGGTGAAAGAGGATTATTTTGTAAACAAAAGTGGTATTATTTATATAAATTATTATTTGTAAAAATGCTTTCATGCACACATATGTTGAAAGGAACTATGATTCTAAATTAAGATTAAAACATGGTATGCCTGTTAAAGTTTGAAGACATTAGTAGTGGTTATTTAATGTGTTATCTTTGCTCATTAATAAAGATTATAAAAAAATGGGATGCTTTTATTTTAAGGCAAGTTTCAAAAAAAGTATATCTGTTCATTTTCTTGTTCCAGTGAAAATTTAAAAAAATATACTTTCTTTTGTAAAACAAGGTGCAAGTTCAAGTCCAGGCACCACAACACCACATGATCATGAGGGATCTCACCAGACAACACCAAGCACTGAAATGACTTGGTGGCCAACATCTCCTTCAACAAGCACCACCACAGAGCCATGGTGGAAGCCATCCACAACCACAACCATGCAGCCCACAACCACCCGACCTCCTCCACCACCCACCACCTCCATGAGGCCATCAACGACTACAATGATGACTACAACCAAAATGACCACAACTACCATGAAACCAACATCAACTTCACAAAGGTAGGGTTTGCTGTGATTTCAGTTGACCTACCTGTTTAAATAGAGGTCAATATAGTCTTTTTCTTCTTAATCCATTCCAAAATTTTCAACAATCTTAATTTCTTCTTCACTGCATATTTAGTCCCATTCAACATTTTCAAAGACTTAAACTTTCATAAATGTCAATTCTAATATATTGATTAAGTGTACTGTAAATCCTCAATGCATGCAGGAGATCCATGCTAAAATGTGCAATGTAAATGGAAATTATGTCGATTGGAACTGGATTTTTGTGACCACTACAATTCATGAAATTACCAATTCAGGTTCATTCTAAGTTTATATTTTTACCTTTGAGTGAAAAGCCCATAATAAATCATTATACACAGCTTTTGAGCTTGAAAATCTACTGTATACTACTGTTGCACATATGAACTTATTTGTAGTTATAATGTTCATATGATATTTGTTTGGGGATTAACAGCTGTCTATGTCCAATTAAATCTTATACTCATTGTGAAATATCCCTTAACTGTTGACATTTTGAAATTCTATGTTAAGTAAACTAAGGGTGACCATAATTTGTAGGGGACTACACAACATAAAAAAATAATTTTGATGTAGCTGGAATGCTATGCATTGCCTGAACTGAATATGCATGTAAAAGACCTTAGAGATTTGAGCAGAGCAGAGGAATGCTTAGTTTAGGGAAGAGTGGCATAAATTCAAGCACCAGTTGAAAAGGATGGAGAGAGTGCATTATCATTAGTACTCTCTTTGAGAGACTCAACTGACACATTACTGGATATGACCTTTGTTGTCAACTTTCCTTTCAACCTTTCCCTTCTTACCATACTCTCTTATGACTAGCAACACAATGGTTGAGTTAAAAAATCAACTTCAAGAACACTTGAATTCAGGCTGTGAGATTTTCATTTAGAATACATATGATTATATCCAGGAGTGAAAGCTGAGTGACTCAATTCTTATGTCTGCAGTATTTTCTGTGATGGCCAGTGAAGTATGACCAATGAAATGCTTACATTATATTTCTTCTCATATGTCAGTCCTGCTTCTTGGCAGCCAGAAAGGATGGGAAGTGTCTGGGATGGTTGTTCCCTTAATCTACACTAAGACTTGTCTGCTTCCACTTGTAACAAAGTAACCTGTAGAAAATAGCTATTGATATGCCTGGCAAAAATTCCAAACAGGTTGTTCATTTCTCATTAATTTGACTTGAAAAATTATTTTCCAAGGGATTGATTATATCTAAAGAGCTATATCATATATTAGGAGCGGCAATAAAAACATTAAGAGAAAGCATAACAAAGGGGAGGGTTAGTTAAAAGATATCTATGTACATAAAAGATATTTTTCACACTCTTCGAATGAGGAAAACTCTTGATGATGACTTAACTTTTTGACATAAGTTTTGTACCAAAATAACATAAATAGGAGTGATGTATATTAGGGTCCTATCCTTAGCATTTTTACCAGTACATTTAACCAATGTGTGGTCTTCCTCATTCCTGTGATAACATACAATATAATGAATTTTATAGGCCTGCAGCACCACCAGAGGGTCTCCCTGACCGTCCCCCTGGCCCTGGATCAGCTTGCCAAGGAGGAGAATATTATCGTGACCCAGTTAATTGTGGTGCTTATTTCCGCTGTATTCTTGGAGAAATGAGACGCCAATATTGTGCCAGTGGACTGCATTGGAATGACAGACAGAAAGTGTGTGACTGGCCTGCTGAAGCTCACTGTGAAGAAGAAGGTAACACACAATGTTATTATTTTTTAAATTCACTTATCTAAAATATTAACTGCTATTTAGTTTCTGTTAGAGAGTTTTTTCAGGTTCATTCAGAATTTCAGTATTATGTTAGGCTTAGACTGTTGTGATAGATATGTTAAATAAATTTCTCAAAATTTCGTTGTGTTCTGTAGAATCTGAGTTTATCAGCCAGTACCCTGTAAAACCCCGTGTTGACATTAACTTAACCTAAACTAGAAGTGCTAAGGATTTTATTTTAATTTAATGTTCAAACTATTGAATTCTGTGCTCCATTTGAAAAAAAATTGAAACAAAGACCCTCGGGATGGGAAGCCGGGAAACTACCCACCACACTAACTTGACCCCTTCAAGAGTTGTCAGAAGGCCAACACTCTACCTCCTGGACCACGATAGAGCATATTATGGGCGGATTAGTCATTAAATGAACATGGTGATTAATTGTGGTTTATTCCGGAAAGGTAACTCAAACTTCAGTGTGATGTAGGGATGCTCAGTCTCACCTACCACTGGTTTGCTGAATGGAATTGCTTAAATTGCTCTTGCATGTGACTAGAGGCCTGCTCAATAGTAAAAAATAATGGCTAGGTAACTCAAAAGCAGATTCTGTATATTTGACAGAAGATCATTGATCTGGTAATCTCTTTGTACTATGTTTAAAGGTTAATGCAACATCTTCACCATAAAACTCACCTATGAATGATGAGAAAGACATGATAATTTTGTGAGAAGTAAAACAAGGTCAGCCATTCATTCTTGCTTTTTAAATAATACACAGCCAACAACTTATAATGTTTCCTAAATGACTGTCAACATTTACCGGGATAATCCTGAATTTATAGGCACACTAGATTTTAGAGAAATGTAAAAGAGTAAGGATATGAGTACAGTTGGGTGAAATGAAATACATAATACATTCGGAGATGTCTCCCTCATCCTGGGCAGTGAAACTGTCTGTAAGCTGGTTCTTTGTCAAGAATCTGCTTTTTTTTCTTTGCTTGTTCAGTAGATTATTCAGTTTAAAATATGATGTGTTCTGTTGCTTTCAACCATTTTGAAAATCATATTTTTTTGGGTCTGTCTGAAACAATGTGAATTAAAATCTGGTTAACTCTTTGATTTTTAGATAACAGTATACTGGAACCCATAACCACAACTACAACAACAACAACCACAACTAAAAAGCCCTGGTGGGCAACATCTACCACAACTGAAAAGGTATGGTGGACACCTTCAACCAGCACAACTGAAAAGGAGTGGTGGACACCATCAACCACCAAAATGCCAAGTAATCAGTGGTGGACCTCAGCAACAACAGCAGAAATGCCTTCAACGACAACAAGGGCTCCTGAAATGACATCCATGGCACCAGGAACTTGCAGTCCTGGGCGGTATTACCCCGTGCCAGGGGATTGTAACAAATTCCAAATTTGTGTCAATGGAATGCTGATCAAGCAGGCATGTGCCTCCCAACTTAACTGGAACCAAGAAAAGCAAATGTGTGATTGGCCATTCAATGTCCACTGCAGCTCATCAAGCTACACTGGTAAGCAAATTTTCATCCTGTAATCGCAAAATGCCTTGTCCCCCCTCCCCCCTATGTGGGTTTGGTATTTATTTCACTCTTTGAGAAACATCTCTTAAACAACTACAAAGTGTGTGCATGTAATGTACGTAGATTGCTTAGGCAATCAACCCAAACTTGTATCCTCACTTCCTCTACTGTTAGTGTGAATCTTAGTTATAAAGTGCTTGTAAAGCTATAAGAATATCAGCAACTTCACAATTACCTAAGTTCATTACTATCTATCTACAGCCATTTATACTTTCTCATTGGTAGTTTTTCTATTACAGCATTGAAGGTGTCTAATCCAAACGATGACTGTGCAGATGGATCATATAGTCCATACCCAGGAGATTGCTCAATGTACCTCCTCTGCCTGTGGGGGAAATATCAAGCCTTCCAGTGTGCAAATGGGCTTCATTGGAATACGGTAATTATTTAATGGAATTGAAAGTCATCTTACTGGCAAGTTATGCATTTACTTGGTGAATCATATTTTGGAATAGATTTATTACATTGCATTTATTAATGTTCCTCTTTTCACTTTGTTAATATGAAAATGAGAAGGGGTAATTTGAAAAAATTGGGAATATAACTTTAAAATATGAGTGCCAAAGGATACTGGGATATAAATACATAAATTTTATCTATAAGCAATATGTTAATATTCTTTGATTGATGTATATGTTGATGACTTTTATGATCATTTTTCTTAATATACATTGAACATCCCTGCATATACAGTTGGGTTCTGCCAACCTGAAAAATCTAGAGAATTTGGCAGTTCTGGAAAAATCAGTATTTGACATATTTTATGATTATCTCCTTGATTTTGAGGACCTTCTGAAATCCGACTTTTTCCATGACTTAAATAGTTAGAGAAATGCTGGGGAAAGTGAATCAAGCTAAAAGGGTATTATGTTGAAAAATAAACAAAATCTACCCTAAATAATTTGTTTTTCTATATTTTCATGAGGACTTATTGCATTACCCACCTATTAAATCGAACCCTTGCTCTGTATAACTTTATTCATTGCACAAAAGTAGCACATTTAATGCAAAAGTTCATTCACATGCTAATTATTGCACAAATTACTTGTTTATCCTTTTAGTCACATGAATGATAATATATTTTTTTACCTGGAATGTTCATTAATGTATAAAATGTAAATCATATTTTTTTATGAATAAAGGTGCAAAACAATTGTGATTGGCCAGCCAGTGCAAACTGTATGGAAACTGGTATGAAACCAGATATTGATGGAATGCCTTCACAACCACCATCCAAACCTGATATGCCAGTTGCAAAGCCAACACCAATGCCAATGCCTAAGCCAACTACAACAGCTAAACCAACCACTGTCACACAACGCCCAACATACAAACCCCCAACAATCTCTGGTGGTGATGCTGTTGCATCAGGTGAGTACTAACATTTGCTTTTCATCTTTTGAGCAATTTAATAATTTATGTGAAACCATGCTTCCATGACGTTTGTGGCCAAATGTTTCCCATTGTGTACTACCTTGAAGGCCATACATTTGGCACTAATTAGTGAACCATTTCAATGAAGTATTTATTCACCTACTTTTGAATTAAATGGAGAAAACCTTTCCATCAGAAATAGTTGAGTTCTCATGTAAAGTACATCTGATGGGAAATGTAAATCTCTAGCATCTCTGGGAATGATCTGTCAGGAGAAGATTAATAACTGCTTTATAGTCTCATTGCATATTTCCAACAGTAGATAGCAAGTGAAACATTATTCTTGTTTGTTAAATTTCAAAATATTCCACAAAATTTCTGCAGAAATGAAACATATGTCTGTATCAAGCAGAGGATTAATACTCACAATTAAAAATCTTTATTGAATTTTTTAATACCAATTTTTCACATATTAGTTGAACAACTTACAAAATAGTTTACAGGAAGTTAAATAATTGATCTGGATAGTCATCATAAATCTTATTATGTAGTTAGTAGCAACAGTTAGCTTATCAAAGAAACTAGTTGGGTACCAAGAGTTTAGCCCGTTCAAAATGGTAGGTGGATAAATTAGTTTTAATTTAAGAGTCCTTGAAAATAAAGATGCCTTAAATTCATGTCTTCCAAACAATGTTGTACTATCCTGTAGAGTTCAACTTGAATCTACCATTACTCAGGAATTTAGCCCTCAATGTTCTGGCCTTATGGTGAAGTGAATGAATGAGTGAGTGAAACTGAATGAAATTCAAGGGAATATCCTCATGTCTATTTGGTCAAGAGTATTATCGAATATTATTTTTTGGTAAAATAGCTTTTCTCATTTTCTCAATAAACAAAATTGAAAGAGAATTGCAAATTGAAAGGGTTATCATATATTTCCAACAATTTAATAGAACTTATCTCAATGCAATATTAATTCATGTATCCATGGTATATGTGCTTCAGTGAATATTTAGCTGTGTTACTCATGTTTGTTTCAAAATTATTAATTTATCAAAACTCTTTCCTCAGGTCAATATAAAATAGTTTGCTACTTCACTAACTGGGCCTGGTATAGGCAAGGTACTGGGAAATACTTGCCGGAAAATATTGAGCCTGACCTGTGTACACATATTGTATATGGCTTTGCTGTCTTGGACTATGAAAACTTAATCATCAAGGCCCATGACTCTTGGGCAGACTTTGACAACAGTGAGTTTATTATTTTTGTGTTTTACAAAATTATTTATTTTTAAATGTTTGTTTCTGCATAAATCAGGCTTTTTCTAAGCAAATAAATAAAAGAATCCATGTGTTCAATTCCAATGCATGTAACATTTTTATGTCCTCAAATGTTAAAATATTTAAGCTGATATTGTGGATGCTGTAGAATTCTCACAAGTAGATTGCATGATAGAAGACTATTTACTGTGTTGTGAGAACTCTTGTAGCAAATACTATTTTTAGAGTGAGATCACATTTGTAGGACTTCACTGTAATATAGGAGATTATTCCTCAAAATTGGAAAATGGGAAAACATAGCTCTGCAATACATCATCTCAGATAATCCACTCTTTTGCAAGAATTTAATTATTTATGACATTAAATTAAGGGATGCTATAGTTTATGAAGCATTCTTTAGTTTTACTTGCAGTAAAATCCCATATAATAGATTGGAATGAAATGACAAACTGTGAGCGTTTCATCATTGGTATTGCTCTCCAAAGCACTGCTAAATCAAATTTTTGGTAAGATTAAGATGCTATTTATGGGTTAGGAAATAGTATCCAAATGACTAAAGCAAATTTATCTGCAAAGTTCTGCAGTGCGCAGTAGTTTTCAGGAGATTTGAAGTCCTACTCATTTTATGGTTTGTAATTCTCTGTTTCTCTCCTTTGACTGTATTATTCCCACATTACATTTAATGACATTACTATTTATATTTAAATCCCTTCCAGTTCCGGCATCTACTTGCTATTTTTTCTCATAAAAATTGTTGTGATTCCATTTTCCATAGAACTCAATCAATTATCTCATTTTGAATTTGAAATTATATCCGTAATTTGCAATTATTACCTAGTTATCAGCAAATATGATTGTGTGGAGATGTCCTTTTCCTCAATTTCCAAATTCCCACACTTCACTTATTCTTTAAGAATATCATTAGCATATATTATAAAGAGTGAAGTTGGTGAACAGCAGCTCTTTTCTAATCCGTAATTCACATAAAATAGTTCATTTAACTACCCAAAAATAAAATTGCTAAGGACCCACTGGCTATTTAATAAAAATTCATTTTAAAAACTGGTTTCACCCATAGAGGCATCATTAGTTAGTTATAATGCATTAAAAACATAATTCTGAGCAGCTATTTATAGTTTTGGGAGTGAGTGGGCATGGAGAATCAGAATTGGAGTTGATATGGTGGGGTTGTCAGGGAGAGGTGAACCTGATGAGGCAATGGAAGAGTGGGATGGAGTGGCAAGGGGATGATAACAAAGGGATATTAGAAGACAGAGTGATAAGGAAAATCAAGATTATCAGTCAAATTTAATGCTTTTTTTATGCATGACTGTATCCAGTTACTCTAATGTGTTGAGACAAGTGCATTTTTCCTCCAAGTGGAGAGGTCTTGTGTGAAGTCACTCCAGTGCCCGTGGTCAATTACTCATAAATGCTTATTGAACAGATGTTCTCTGTCTAGTTGCATAAGAAGGATAGGATGTGTTCTTTTGCTTTGACTTTGAAATTTTTCACCTGTGCATTGGTTAATATGCTCTGCATTCGACTCATATGTTAGCTTCATTTTTCATGTGAAAAATTTTACTTCCATGATTGCAGAATTTTATGAACGAGTGACTGCATTTAAGAAGAAGGGAAAGAAAGTAACCATTGCCCTTGGAGGCTGGAATGACTCAGCAGGTGATAAATACAGCAGACTGGTTAACCGACCTTCCAGTAGAAGGAGATTCATTGAACATGTGATTGAATTCATAGAAAAGCACAACTTTGATGGACTGGACTTGGATTGGGAATACCCCAAGTGTTGGCAGGTATGCTAACTGGGATAATACATGGTTCTAATTTAATTTGGGAGATTGAATGGTTATGCAATGTATCATTTGCATTGGAGTTTTTTATTCGGAGCCTGCATTTGATACCCAGTTAATGGCTACATTTTTACTGCCATTGACTCACCTGTAAGATGATGAAACAAAGCAAATAAAATTATCATGTAATTACTGGAATATGAGGGACTCTTAAAAAGTTGATGTTATTTATTTAAGGAAGAAAGTGAAAAAGTCAATAAATAATTAACTGGTATCATGATGGCCATGGTTATGAAATAAATGGAAAGAATACCTGAGAAATCATGAAAATATTTTGGATTGGAGACAGGGTCTTACTTAAATCATTAAAATGGGTAGCTTGTAAGTATTTAACATAAATACATATGAATATGTAATGTAATGATTAAATATTGTAACTATGATATGCTTTCAAAGTATTTTGTTTTATTCCCATTAAAATCTAAGGATTAAAGATGTTATAGCTTTTATATTAGCTTGTTAAATTTTACTTAGAAAAGGCTTTTTATAATAATACTGGGTATACAAATGGAGCATAGGCAAAGATCTCTACGCTCAGGGTGTTTTCTGTAATATTTTTATGAAAGAACGGTAATGTTGGGATGTAGATATCAAAGGGAATGTTAGGGTTGAGATGACACTAAATCCCTCACAGGACTGGAAATTAAATATGATAAAAGTATATTTAAGGTAATAAAGTTACGCATTGACTGGGATCCCGATCAAGCTGAATGATTTTTGCACTCTGACCTTGTTGCTTTATAATGTACAATTAGTGGATGACTTCGCTAAAATTTACTGTCACAGCATCTCCCATAGTTTTTTGGAAATTGTCTAATGAATAATAATTTGAGTCATAGCTATTAGTAACACAAGAATATTTATTTAAAAAATAAGAGTATTTCATTCCTCAAAAGAAAGTGTGATAAAGAGGGGACTCATCCTGGACATAATGTGAAGTCATTGCTTAACTGTTTGTTACTCATATAGGGTTGCTCTCTGAATTTTTGATTTAGCATGTGTATACCTTTTTTTAAATTAGCATTCATACCAATTAATCATTCATATACATATAGGTACAGTTGAAATAAGTAGGGAACACTAATGTATGGCTTCAAATGTGACATAGTTTGCAAAAATTTAAGCATTGATAATTATGTTACCATCTTTGTTTTCAGGTGAACTGTGATAAGGGTCCTGATTCAGACAAGGCTGCCTTTGGTGCTTTTGTCCGAGAGCTCAGGCAGGCATTTGCTCCACGAGGTCTTCTTCTTTCAGCTGCAGTCTCTCCAAGTAAAACTGTTGTTGATGCGGGTAAGTCAACATATTTCCATCCTTGACTTAAAGCTATCTCTTTATTGATCACAAATAAATTTGCACGCTTCTTAAAACTGTAATATATCACAAAAATTAGTCCAACTCAAAGGAATTTAAGTCAAATTCTTCTTGAAGACCATAGTTTTTTCAATGCCTAAGTTGCAGTGTGACACCTATTCTGTGATTTCCATAGGTATTATTGATATTTTCCCCTTTTTGTTAGGAATGTATTAATTACGTATATTTTTAAAAAATCCATCACAGGTAACCCAAACTTTTTATTCCTACTTATTTCTAATGCCCATTAGATTTTATGGCATAATGTATTTTTTTATGTACTGCTTTTACAGTTAACCACTTGTAGTGCTATGAATACATAGGCAACTACCCAGCTATATGTCCATTAATGGTTTCTGCCTGGGATATTACCTATTTAAAAAAAATTTAGTAGATGATTATTGTACACTAGGGCACCCAAATGAGTCAATGCCTTCATTGAGTCAAAATATATGCCTTTTGTTGTGTTATTTTAATATGTGCTACATCATTTTCATACAGATATGTCAAATATACCATGTCTGTCTGGAAAGGGTTCAACCATATAATTTTTTGCAAAAAATAGCCTACCTAGAACAAAGAAACCTTAGTCACCTTCAAAGTCACTTGGGACCTCACACACTTATGCTAGCATTTCTCCCCCTTTTCAAAATAATCAGCAAAGATCTTTTTAGGAATCATAATCAGCTGCCTTGTTGCATTCTCCATTGTCTCGTCAACATCAAGAATTTTGTGCTGCAGTTGCAGCGGACTTGTCCCAAGCTGATAACCAACCTCCATAAACGATGACCCAGGTTTTCTAAAATGAGTTATAACTGGAATTGAGTCATGGATTTATGGCTATGACCCTTAACAAAAGCTCAGTCTTCTCAACAGTCAGTTGACAAGAAGATGGAGAGTGTGACAAGGCAGCTGATGACCATTCCAAAAGAGGTTTTTGCTGATTGTTTTTAAAAGTTGAAAAGATGCTGAGATAAGTATGTGAGACCTCAAGGGGAGTACTTTGAAGGGGACTAAGGCCTCATTGCTCTAGATAGGCTATTTCCTCAAAATATTGCATGGCTGGATCCTTTTATGATCAGGTCTCATACATTGTACTAAAATATTGGGACATTTTAGGCCATGGCTTGGTAAATGATGGAGACCTTTCCATTATATTCCTAATTGAATTTTTATTTAATAATATGAAATTCATTCAATTTTAGGTATGTACAAATGATATCTTAACTTTCTGCCGAATTCAGCTAAAAAAAATTGCCCCTGACATCATCATTATGTTGAATGCATTAAAGGATGTGTTAAGCCTGTATGGAAGACAATCTGTAATATTCAAAGTCCATGACTTGGAATACTTATGTGTTGAAAATATATAAAAGCATATTTCTGAATTAGAGAATTTCAATTATAGTGAGTCCTTGATTTATGCATTGTTCTGACTGATGGTTTTTGATACAATAACAATGCTGAATAGGCTACGATGTCCCTGCCCTTGCTGAGAGCTTAGACTGGGTTGCTGTGATGACTTATGATTACCATGGCCAATGGGACAAGAAGACTGGACATGTTGCTCCCATGTATTTCCATCCTGATGATGACTTCTACTTCTTCAATTCTGTAAGTAAAACCTGTCTACTGGTTTCAAAACCTCAAGCATCCACTTCTGTACGTTCATCCTGTAGGGTATCTTATATACAATGGAAAGTTATGTTAATAACAAAAGTTGCTTTTCTAATCTCTTTTCCTGTTTTAATTTCCCCACCCCAAAACTTATAAACAATATCCAAATGGATATAATGCATTAGCAGGATTTATTTATTTTCTGATTTTTAATCTTATTATACTCACTGCATGTAAATCAACTTGATCACCACTTCCAAGTAACTCAAAGGTCACAAGTTTAAATATGAACCCATGAGAAAAAACTCAAAATATATTTTTGACATGGATGTTGCTAGTGTCATGCTTGTTTCTTTCTTGAATTGCATTAATTTATCTGTTAGAAAACCTAAAATTCTAAGTAGAATTACTTTAAGTAACAAATTGTTTTATGTTTATGCCTTGGCTTCCAGTCATTCTGGTAATATCTTTATATTCAACTGCAGCATGAAAAATTGCTCATCTAGTGCTGTTTATCCAAAGTTCTCAGTTATCATCGTAAGAATATAATATCATAATAATTAATTCTCACCAGGTGATCAGGATACAGTAAAGAAGAGGTACATTATAAAATACATATCAATTATGATAAGTCATTAAGTACATAAAGCTACAAATAAGTATCTAAACATTACTGCCCAAACTATTCTTTATTATATTTTTCACATGTTAAACCATCTTGATCCATTTTAATGAGTGATAATGTACAAACATTTTTTTAAGAATTCTCTCTTTTCAATGCTCCATCATGAATTTTCATTGAAGGATAATCAATGGGTTGGCTGTGGATAGGTCCTTACAAAAATTTGTTGTCCATGCTAAATGCTTATGTGCAACAAGTTTTAATTTATTTTCAACTATAACTTCCAGAACTTTACCATCAACTACTGGATATCAGAAGGAGTACCACGTGAGAAAATAGTTATGGGTATGCCTCTATATGGCCAGTCCTTCTCTCTCACGCAAGCATCTACCAATGGCCTTAATGCTAGGGCATCTGGACCAGGACAAGCTGGAGAGTTCACCCGAGCCGCTGGATTCCTTGCATACTATGAGGTTCAAAAAATTTATAGTATTATAAGCTGAATTATTACTTTATATAGCTGATATTACTTCCTGTGTATTTGCTAGAGATGACACTATGCAATTTTTTTCAATGTCAAATATTGAAATCGAATATCAAACCTTTGCTTGAATATCAGAATTGAGTATACTTGTATAATAACAAACACCAACAAATTTTTCATCTGATTACATTTTAAAACCAAATTTTCAATGGATATCCAGGTGTGTATCAAAGTCATAAAACATATGTACATCTTCATCGCTCAAATTGATATTCATTATATACTGCATATCATTATACAAGTACATCCATAACATAGTAAAATATATAAACACACTACATGCCTTTAATGAAATTGGCCACTAATAGAAGGCTCCAATTCTGATATGATGAGATACATTTCTTAATATTTTCAGCCTTTTGGTGAACAAAATAATAGTATGTGAGGTTTTTCATCAGGACCATTTATGAAATTTTCACAATCTGTACACCAAATCGTGGCAGAAGCTATTTACTATTTGTGAATTGTGTGGTTTGCTAACTGATATATGAGCTTAACATTAATTATTTACATGCATTTCAACTATTAATATGAGTATAAGAGATTTTTCCTGAAGGTATGGAATACAACTCTGCATTTAATCATCGCAATCCATCAATTTGAATCTCAAGGAGCTGCTAGTTCCTAAATAAATTTGGATTCTAAATCCCAAATCATTGTTTATTTTATTTAAAAGTTTAAATATCAGAAGCAGCATAGTGCTCTTTTTAACTAAAATATTTTTGTGCTGCTTTCTCTTCCTTGGCAGATTTGTGACAGAGTAAAGAATAGGGGATGGACTGTTGTGAAGGATCCAGAGAGGCGAATGGGACCTTATGCTTTCCAAGGCAACCAGTGGGTCAGCTATGATGATGCCGATATGATTAGACAGAAGGTAATGATTAGTAATAATCATGACATTGTAATTTTTTTAAATAATCTTTTCCGTTATGCTTATTTAAGAAAAATTATTATTGTTTTACAGTCAGAATATGTAAAATCAATGAAACTTGGTGGAGCCATGATTTGGGCACTTGATTTGGATGATTTCCGAGATCGTTGTGGTGATGGAGTGCATCCACTGTTGGGTACAATAAGAATGGTTCTTGGTGAAGGTGATGGATCTACTGCAGGAGGAGGAGGAATGCCTGGAGGGCCAGCAAAGCCTCCACGTGAGTGAAAAACCCATTTAGTTAATAACAAATAATATCAGAAGCATTAAGCATTACATTTACTCATATCTTGTGGCAAGATGAATTCAAGTAATTTGTGCAGAATTCATGTAATGATGAAACAATGAAACATTTACTCATTTTTTTATCAGGTCCTTATGAATAAAATATAGACACTAGAGAAAAATAAACTTGGGGGCCTTTGTGATTTTAATATAATGGCCACATTTTTCTTGGAAAAATTGATTAATTAAAGTAGATGCCCTTATAATTTTGCCATATTTAAGCGACTGAATTCAATTTGCAGTATTTATTTTGTAAAAGTCATTCCTTTTCATTTGTGTAATATGACATTTGCTTTTCAAATTAAACAATATACTTTCAATACTACTATAGTTCATTTTTGTCTTTGTCTATGATGTCATGAGCACATACTTGCATGAATGCTGTTATTGTTTCCAGTACACTTTCCTAATGCACAAAACTGGTTGGGCTTGACTTTGCTGAGGCCATTATCACTAGAACATTTTTGCTAATTCACAGCATAACCTCCCCCACTTTCCTGTTCATTTCTTCTGCACACACTAAAGCACACTCAGAAAGTTCGTGGTTCAAAGACACACAAGTATGGAAGTCCACACCAGTGGTACCTGCCCCCATCTAAATCCAGTCTTCATTTTGCAGGAAATTGCCTTCATTAATTCCATTAAACTCTGTCATTTCTGACTCTTCTCCATTCTTCTTCAATTGGTCAGGTTTTAAATACAGTTCTACATTATTGTTGGCTGAATCTTGTGTTGCCATGCCAAAACTATGATGTGAATGTTCTTGAAAATTTTAATTGGGCCTCTCTCCCTGCATCCATTAATATTAAGCCTTCTTCTATAAAAGCCTTATGTTTGCAGAACTTTATTATGCCAAAATCAAGGGGCTGTCGGTCAAATGAGCAGTTTGAGAAGCCACCTTACATTCCTCAGACAGGATGTGTCTGGAAAATTCACACCGCAATTGTCAATGAAGAAAAAGATTCTCCTATCTTGCACATGCAATGATGTATCAAGAGCTTGAAAAACATCTCTGAAAATCTCTAATGTCACTAATGATTTAGAATTGGCATAATAGTTATTACTTTTTAACATCATAATTTTGTAGGCTTTCCAAAAACAATGGGCTCTCATTTGGTTGAATCAGAGGGTTATTTTTTGAACTAGCGTGGTTTTATTGTAAGTGACTTCTGCCTGTGATTGGCGATAGAAAATTTTTTTTCCTATGAAATGCCTGAATTGAAAAAGATAGTAATTTTAAATAGTTAATATCTGAATGGAATGATCTTTGATATGCTTGACTCCATTCAAGCAATCAAAATTAGCATAAATAACTCTTATAAGTAATTTGTTACCACTGAAGGTGATCATTTAGCCACAGTATGTATTGTCATAATAACTAACCAGTGGCAAAGAAGATGTTGGCACCAGTTTTATGTGTTGTATCCAATTATCAGCCACCATGAAACCAGAGGGACCTATGGAACCTGAGAGTCCAATGATGCCAGAAGGTCCAATGATGCCAGAGGGTCCAATGATGCCAGAAATGACGTCAAAGCCTGTTGTTGGTGTGGTACCTGGCCGTCCTGATGGTTCACTGCCATCAGAAGTTGATCTCAGTACTACAGCTGTTGTTTCTACCACAGAGATGGCTAAGCCAACAACTCCTGGAACAGCAGTGACTATGGGAGATTACAAAGTGGTTTGCTACTTCACCAACTGGGCATGGTATAGGTTAGTACAACTTTTGTACCTACACAAATGATCTCTGGATTGAATCCTCCATTTAACAAAAATTGACAGGAGTTTTTTAGAAATTTTACCATTATTTTTACACTTTCTGAATGCAATGAGAAATGTATGCACAGTAGGATCAGACTAATATCAACCTAAGAAAATTACTTAGATCAATGACTAATTACAAATTGATACAGAGGGCAGAGGGAACAGAAGTAGCAAGTCAACCCTGAGTAGTTATCGGAGATCTTTCATACCTCCAAGTCTTGGACAGCTGGCAAATAAATGGAATAACCATTAATAGTGACTTTAATTTCAAATAATTTGGATAACCAAGCCACTATATAAAGCTTGATTTTACATAGTATAGTACTTTAATGACATTTGTTCCAAATTGACCTTTGAACAGATTTTGCTAATACATTAGTTATTAAGGCAAGTGTTAATCAAACAGAGAAATTAGTATAATAAGACCACAAATTTTATTATTGTTCAATTTTATAGCCAAGCCATTTATCCAAAAAAAACATGAAATTAATATACATGAAATTAATTTGATAAATCACAAGGAAATATTTTATTACAGACAAGGCATTGGGAAGTACTTACCAAGTGACATTGATGCAGAACTTTGTACCCATATTGTATATGGTTTTGCTGTCTTGAATGGAAACCAACTTACCATAACGCCACATGACAGTTGGGCAGATATAGATAACAGTATGTATTCAAAGCAACCTTAATTCTAGCTCTAATTATTACCATATATTTTGATTTAAGTTTCCATAATATGCGCCAAATATTGTTGACAAATATCGTATTATTATTAAGTAACCCATTTCACATCCCCATGAATTTTCATAATAACAAGATTCTTGTGGCAACAATAATAATTGCAATGGAATCATCAATAATGCTTCAGTCAAGTACAATGTTTCCTTATCAAATCTATCCAATCAATGTTTTTCTAGGTGTTCTACTACACCTGTACAATGTTCAATTTCATGTCCAGTATAGCATTCTACTGTGGGAATCTTCATCCCAGACTTTGAATAACTTTTAAATTCAAAAATGATCCATAAGATTAATGTTGAATATTAATTAGCGGACCATGTGTTGACCAATGTTCATAAATCTTAGTATACTGTTTCTTGTGGATATATATTCACTTCCTTGCATTATGTTTAATCGTTAAGAATTTGTACAAAACCCATGTAAGTTGATATGTTCTAGGCAATATGGTGTCCTTCATGTGCCTTTTATTTAAATCAGTAAAACTGCTTTTGCCCAAAAACATACTGGTCTTTAGTTAAATTATAATCTACTGAGTTGCTATAAGTCTTCATGAACAGCTTCTTATTTAAAATGAAGGGTAAAACCTTTTTAGAATAAGAGTTTTTTTACTCAATCAAAGATTATGTACCTGTCTATTTAATCCATTATTTTTTGTTACAACCAATATTACTATCATTAAAATTTGCTATTTTGCAAAATAGGTGCTCATTTGTAGTTAACTTGTTTACTGAAATTGTGTTTTCTATAAATATCAAATAAAAATACAAATTAGTGAATTTATCCAAGTTTAAACCTCACTTATTTGAATATATTGCATATTTATTATTTTTCCTCTACTTGCAGAGTTCTATGAGAAAGTAACAGCATTTAAAGCTAAAGGACTAAAAGTACTTGTTGCCATTGGTGGCTGGAATGATTCAGCAGGGGATAAATACAGCAGGCTTGTAAATAACCCAGAAGCTAGAAGAAGGTTTATTGCACATGTTGTAGAATTCATAACTGCGAACAATTTTGATGGTCTTGATCTTGACTGGGAGTATCCTAAGTGCTGGCAAGTAAGTTTTGTTTAGTTTTAAATGGAATTTTATTAGCTACATTCTCACTATCACCATTGAGTGCCATGAAGGCATCCATCATCATAGATGGCCATACCATTATTTTGAGAATGTCTGCTACATAGTTTTATCCTTTAATTTCTTCTGTATGTATCTTATACTATGTATGATGACATAGTCAATTATTTGTAGATTCAGGAGAATGTGTGCCATAATATTAGTATAAATATAATAGAATTCCAATTGTTATCAAGCAAAGATAAATTGAAAAATTTTCAAATTGGTAACTGATAAATATATGGTGTTCTCAGGATAGATATTTGAAATACTGGCCATATGTCAATCATCCTCAATAGATGAAATGTGCCTAACTTTGTAACAGTACCTAGGTCATACATACTGCCCACATTCAAGTTTAAAAATACCTTATCAGGTTAAAGGCAGTCATTGTGTAATTATTTAGAAATGGAAGGAGGCCTGAGGAATGAAGAACACAGTGTATTTTTCCACTATTCTTTATTTTGGTACTACTAGTTTCAATGCTTATTTTTTAAGGTTGATTGCAAACGTGGTCCAGATTCTGACAAGGAGGCCTTCTCCAAGTTTGTAACAGAGTTGAGAGCTGCTTTTAGGCCAAAAGGATTACTGCTGTCTGCAGCAGTCTCTCCAAGCAAAGTTGTCATAGATGCAGGTGAGCTAACTCTTCCTCTGGAATTTTCATTCTTGCTTGTGGATGACCCATGAAATATAGTTTTACTGCATCACTACAAAAATTTAGAGAATCATAAGAAAAACTGGAGCTATTATTGTACAACTACCTCAAATTTAATGCAAATGAAAAATAAATTTGAGAGAGAATTAAAAAAATTTAAGATTTCAAGTAAGTCAATATATGTATAATTGAGAAAAATAGAAATGGCTAACTATTGTAGAGATAGTTTATTATGGAGAAATGACATCACAGTAAATTTTGATCTGGTGTGGGAAATATTATGATTTTTAGAATTATTTTGACATTTTATGAATGATGATTTTATTAAGACATCAATACATACAGTGTGATCTTTGTTCAGATTAGTCTACTAAATTTTTTCATTTGTTATTCTTATTAGCAATTATTTATTTACACACTATAAAGTCATATCATAACTACTTTCCACTTTAGAGATCGGTGCTAGACTTCCCACCAGCAAACACAGACTATGAAATCTATTGTAGCGCAATATGAATCCTAGGATGATCTGATTTATAGTACTTGTTTCAAAAAGTTGAAGCATGTCATTGTTAAATGAAAGAAAGTTGTATTCCCTTGCTAACTAGTGCTGAAAATAGAATTTTTTTATTTAAGGTTTTCAATAAACTTACTATGGTTTGGTTCATTTTAACTGCAGCCATGGTCACTACAATAACTGATTCTTAATTTGATATATGAAGAAATTCATTCAATAGGACAATACACTGATATTAAATAATTACAATGCACAATTATGGTAAAGAACTGAGTAGGCAGGAAGTGCAGCATAACCAGAGCAAGATTTTGCAATCCTAAAAGAAGAAGGATTTTTTGGTTATATTGCTCAGTTGGTTACATCTCCCAGAATTATGCCATTTTAATTTGGTATTCATGGTGACTAATGATCCCATCACCAATAATTTTTTTCAAATTTACCGTTTTATTATTCAATTTTTTGGAAATGCATGACAAATGAAATATAATTTTAGTTTTTAGTTAGTACTAGTTTTATCATATGATCATCTCCTTGGAAATATTCCATTAGTTGAATCCGTGAGATATATTGGACCTTTAATTCAAAACTGTGGCCAGGAGAGTCAATAGTTATTTCGTGCTTTGTACATAGTTTCAAGTGGAGGCAGGATAATGTTTTAGCATTGGTCTGAGAGGGAGAGTGAGATATGTTAGTTAACAAATATGCAATGTGCTTCCCTTTCTTTTTAGAAATCAAAAACAGGGACCATCATTATTGAAGAACTTTGGAGTAAGAATCATGTCATATAAAATATCATTGAGGCAAAATTGGGACAGTGGAGTATATCTCTTTTATTTGCTTTGTACATGGAATCATACCTTCCCATAACTAGTATTCAAATATACTTAAAGTTTATTTTGTGTCTACATCCATTATGGTGGTAGGTGGCAGCATAGGAGAGAAGGGAAAGATATGCTTTAAAATATGTGTTATGTATGTTGGTTCTGTCCAGTTTATTGTTCTGTTGGGTCTCTCACTAACAGTATGTTACCATGCTGGTAGTGAGAGGCTCAAAGAACCAACCCTCCCTCCCTTCTACCAATGCTGGAATTCATCCATCTATATCCTCTGCTAAACTATGCCTTTTCTTGGATAGCTTTGAAAATAGGCTTCTCTGTTCACAATGTCTATGTTATACCACATCATGTCACCATACATATATTTTTTTCTTGATTTGCTTTTATTTAAAATGAATTTGATATGCAGATGGCATATTTCAATTTAATCAGAGTATATATAATGTTTTTTCATTTCTGTTCTTTCTGTTTTCAGGATATGATGTTCCAGTTCTGTCTCAAAACTTGGACTGGATTGCTGTGATGACTTATGATTATCATGGACAGTGGGACAAAAGAACTGGTCACGTGGCTCCTATGTTTGACCACTCAGAAGACATTGATGCCACCTTTAATGCTGTAAGTTATATTTTGATACCACTTTCACAGAGATATTTTTCTCTGGAAATGAATTCATCATCAAATAATTGCATATAAATTAAGAAAAAAAATTTTTTAATTTTAAGTTTAACTATTCCCTGTATGTATATTTTCCATGCCATTATTATTGTGCAGCAAAACAAAGCCATGCTCAATTTGATAACCAATGCTAATACACATAGGCACAACATAAGAGGCTGTTATGACTTGAGGATAACTACTGGTAACTCAGCTATGTTTGCTGAGAAACCTTGTTATACTGGTGTGATATTCCTGAACTCATTACCTGGAAAACTATGGGAATTGAAATTGTTGTCATTTATATCTAAAATGTATCAGTTCCTGTGCAAACATCAATTCTATAATATGGATCAGTTCATTTCTCTCTCTCTCTCTCTCTCTCTCTCTCTCTCTCTCTATATATATATATATATATATATATATATATATATATATATATATATATATATATATATATATATATATATATATATTGATAAATAGTTCTATTCTTATGTACACTGTTACTACTCCTGTTTACTGTTTTCCTTTTTATTTGTGATTATCATTTTAATTCAAACTCTAATTGCAATCATATTGTGTTTGTCTGGAATGTTTGCAAGCTGTTCCTTATACGTCTTAAACATGTCTTTTAGGAACTGATAGGCATCACTATCTTTATCATGGATGTGCTTAATCCAGAAGTAACTATTGGAAATTTTCATATAGTTGTATTTCAAATGCATTACTATGTATTTTCTTAAATTATCAATGAAGGGAGTTAGCAACTTCTATCTAAGCCTGGAAACAAAATCTATATTCACATTACATGCAACCATAATCATTTGATATTCTTGCTTTTTATGTGAAATGACTGATCATCCAACCAGAACTTCTCACTTGGCTACTGGATTAAAAAGGGTGCAGATCCCAAGAAAATTGTGATGGGAATGCCCATGTATGGGCAGTCCTTCAGCTTGGCTGACAATAATGCCAATGGACTCAATTCACCGACCTATGGAGGAGGAGAAGCAGGAGATTCAACGAGAGCACGTGGATTCCTATCATACTATGAGGTAATTGGTACATCCATGCAAATAACCTGGGATCAGTTGAGTGGGAAGTGAATGTTAATTTGATGCCTTTCATCAAAAGGTCAAGCTGCTCCATTCTCCAAAAATTTGGCAAAAGTCTATTTTCACATGGCCAGATGTTCTCTGGCTATTTCAAGTCGAATCTAGCCAAGATTCCATTCAATTAGTTTGAATTCATTTGGTCGCTTAAAATGTATTATAATAGAAATCAGTATAGCTGTGCAGTTATATCTTTTGAGCTAAGCAACCCAAGGCCATTGATTTACTCCTCTGAATCAAACAGTACCTTTACTTTTATATTAAAGATTCCTCATGGATTCTGAATATATTCTGTGGCTAAATCTTTTCCAAAATCACCTTGATTTAAACTGCAAACACTATGAAATCAGAATTTTGGACCTGCACTTATGGAAAATACACCATGAAACTACTGTTTAGCTTTAATATTTATATTCTATCAAGAATTAATTTCTGCTACCACATAAAATGTTACCCATCCATGTATTCCAATTATTGACATGATAGGCTATTTCTGATAAAATTTATATATTTTAGTCTCATTTATTACATATGTTCTTTACTGTAGATTTGTGAACGTGTCAGAGGCAAAGGATGGAAGGTTGTACGTGATCCTGAAGAAAGCATGGGACCTTACGCTTATCTAAGAGACCAATGGGTGTCATTTGATGAAGTGAGCACAATAAAAAGGAAATCTCAGATGGTAAAGGACTTGGGACTGGCTGGAGCTATGATTTGGGCTCTTGACTTAGATGACTTCAGTGCATCTTGCTCATGTGAACCATATCCTCTACTTCGAACAATCAACAGGGAGCTAAGGAATTATCATATTGCTGATCCACAATGTAATGACATGGACAACTCTGGAAAAAGTTGGTGGATTTAAATATCTTTATGTTTATATTTTTTATATGTAGTAGGGTAACTTACTTCAAAACGTAGAGATTTTTTTTCTTTTCAAGTGGAACATTAAAAATTTTATGATATCTGCTGACAGTGCAATTCAGTTTATGAGGTATATTCTAATTGTAAAAATCCAGGTTTTGCTTTTGCACTGGATGCAAACAAAAAATGAAAATTTGGCAAATATTGATTTGATTTTTTATACTTGATTATTCAGTTGTCCCTATGGTTCAATGCCAGGGACAATAATACAGGTACTGTAGGTCATCTATAATTCTCACTGAAATTTAATTTCTTGCATTTGAAATATTTTTATTTGATTAATATACTTTTCATTATCATATAATTAAATTAGCTGACATCATATCTTTACAATATCTATGTTAAAATTATTTCATTGTTTTATTCATTTAATAAAACCTACCTCAAGATTTTTCTCAAAGTCATATACAACTAATTATTGAGCAACCATTGCTTGTAATTACTGCTTATACAGTTTAACTATTTATTTTATATAACTATCTTGTGATAAATGGTAGTACCTCTACAAATTGAGTAGTCAATAGAAATTTTGTATTAACTGAATTGAAGCTCAATATGCCTGCTAGGGAAAGTAGAACATACAATCCACAAATTTTATCTGATTTCCAACAGCTCCCACTTTAAGGTCAAATTCTTTGCAAATTATAAAAAGATAAGTCCCTTGGAAAACTGCATTCTTTTATCCTTAGTCAAGTGTGTAATTGTGCTTTCTTAACATGCTTTGATAATTTTAATACCCTTTATATCTTATTGATTCAGGAATGAACAATAATCACTATTGTTATTATAGGAAATGCTCATTCTTATACTGATTTGCCATATTTAGCTTCAAGGTTAGCTCACTTACAATGAATAATTTTTGTTTCAGAACATGAACGTCCTGGAGGTACTGACTCTGGAAAAACTGAGGAAGGAACGACAACTATGAAACCCAGTCAGATGTCTTGCGATGGCAATACATACATGGCCCATGAATCAGACTGTAGGAAGTACTATCTCTGTGTCTTTGGTGAATTAATGGAGATGGCTTGTCCTGGAGCTCTTCACTGGAATAAGGTAATTATTTTACTTGACTTGTACATATTATTGCCACACAAATAGAAGATAAAGTTAATGATAAAATTTTGATTTACTTTCTAAAGGCCCACTCATAACATAGCATAAATGCAGAGGGCAAGCTTTTGAGAATACAGTTAATTTTAAAATTCATAGAGATTTGAGGCTCTATGTCAGGCTCTTAGTTTTCATCTGCTTCCATATCTTATTAATTTCATTCACATTCAAACATTTTGTAATGCCAAAGATGACTCTACCTATATAAAAAAGGTAAACCATTCAGGTTATATCCTCTTCTTGCCATCAATGGAAACTATTATAAATAAACCTCATTGTTATAGAATACTCCAAATTCCTTCTTTTTCCACTTCAATGAAAAGTTTATTCTCCTTCTGAAAAACTGCAAAGATGATAATTCAAAATAAATGTTACCATTCACTTACCTTCCTCTTCCTTTACTAATATCAAAGCCATTACCCATCAGTATTACATTTTTAAATTTTAATAATGAAATATTTTTTTATTTATATAATTGAAATTTAGTTTAGTGAGGCATATCAAGAAATATTTCCTTTATTAGTCAACTGAAGTATCATCAATGATCCTTATAAGTAATAATACATGTTTAATGATACCCTCACTTGTGTTTTGATTTATGGTCAACCATATGTTTCAGGATCGATGTGATTGGCCAGAAAATGGTGATTGTAAAATGACTAGTATGCCAGCCAAACCAGTCACCACTACAGAAAAAATGCCAGAAGAGCCTGCTTCAACTCCTAAACCACCTCCATCAGTTGACATGAAGCCATCCGTGAAACCTCCAATGAGCACAACGTCAAGACCCATTCATGGTGACTCTCAGTACAAAGTTGTTTGCTATTTCACCAATTGGGCATGGTATAGGTAACTATCTTTCTTTTGATTTGAGATAAAATTTGAACTTGATGTGTTCACCATTATTATTTAATTTTGGGTAAAGTGATCCTTTGTCCACAATGAACAATTATAAGGCAACGGTGCTGGGCAAGAGATGGGTAATCATCATTATTATCAATCACAGGGTTGATTTGATATTAAGTCACCATCAGACTCTAAGATCTGCTAATCTTCTTTAAGTAATATTAATGCTCACTTTCCAGGCAAGGGATAGGAAAATACACACCAGCTGATATTGATACATCACTCTGCACACACATTGCTTATGGATTTGCTGTATTAGATGGAACATCCCTAACTATAAAACCCCATGACTCATGGGCTGACTTGGACAATGGTGAGTTAGTAATAATAATTGATATCTGTTAATATGCATTTGTGTCAATCACTATTTTATCACTTTGAAACTCATGAAAGATTCATCACATTTCTACTATGATGCAAGAGCCACTCAAAGAATATATGGGACTCAGGTACTAGTGTAAAATTATTCTTTACATTCTTGATGGTTTTGGAAATTAATCATATTGTCCTAACTTAAACTAAGCTTCCCTACTTAATGGATTGATTGCAGAGATTAATGGCTAATTTTGGCTAACACTGTGTGTAATAGGTAATGTTAAGTAATGTTTTCATTGAATCCTTTTATTATTGTTATTATATGCCTAACTTAAACTAAGCTTCCCTACTTTGTGGATTGATTCCAGAGATTAAAGGTTAATATGTTGGCTGCCAATGTGTGTGATAGACAGTGTTAAGTAATGTGTTCATTGAGTCCTTTTATTACGTTTATTATTTTCAACTATTTATTCTCCCTTTAAAAAGATATTAAGTTTATCTAATGGTTTTCACTACATACCGATACTTTGACTTTTCTATACATGCACAGGGACTGATGAAAGTTTATACCTGTATATTTGCGGCCATAAAAGTTCATATTCTTTTTTCTCATTAACTGTTGGCCTTTTAATCAAAGATGATTTGCATTGATCTTTTAGCATCATTGACATCAATACTTTCTGCTAAACATCTGATAGTTAAGCCATTATTGACCAAGACTAGACCTTTCACAAGTTTTCACAGCTATATTCATCCATTGGGGCATAATATAAGCAGAATGCAATGTTTAATACTTGCAACCCAGAAAAAAATATCAAAACAACCTCACCAAAGTGAAAAATGAGTAGCAAAAGCATTATTATTTGAGCCATATGATTTATCAGTAGATTCATCCAAATGGTGATCCCTGGCAGGATAGATTCAACATTCTCATAAAAACTTTTCCTCTGCTGAAGCAGACAGAACCACTTTCACTGATCAATAACTTTTTATGGAAGGGTGTGCTGTATTTTTTTCTAACTTATAAGTTTTCTATTGTAATTTATTAATTCCTTCTGAACTCTGAATTATTTCCAGACTTCTATGGAAAGGTAGCACGGCTGAAGGAGAAGGGAATTAAGGTTGTGATAGCTATTGGTGGATGGAATGATTCACTGGGTGATAAGTACAGTAGGCTTGTAAATAATCCAGGATCTCGCTCAAAATTTGTCCAACATGTGGTGGAATTCATTGAGAAGTATGGTTTTGATGGACTTGACCTTGACTGGGAATATCCCAAATGTTGGCAGGTATGTGTTTATCTCTTTACCCTCATTCATTAAATTCATTTTGATTGATATTGATCTAATGTATTATTTAGTTTCTTGATTTATGGAGGAATAATTAGAAATTACTGAAGAAAGTTTAATGTTCCAGCGGGAAACTTTTGATTGGGTTCATAAAGAAATCTTATAAGCGAACATTATGAATTGATATATTGTTTATGTCATTGTTCATAAAAAAATTATTAGGTGAATTGTAACCAAGGACCTGATTCTGATAAAGAAGGCTTCGCAAATCTGGTGAAAGAACTCAGTACAGCATTTAAACCTAAAGGCCTATTGCTGTCAGCAGCTGTTTCACCAAGCAAAGTTGTCATTGATTCAGGTAATTATTTTAGAAAAATTATTCATTTTACTATATTTTGGGAAAATATTTCCTGGGTGTATATGTAAAATAGGATTTGAGTGTATATTCATGGCTGTACGTACCTTATTAATGTATAACTTGAAATTAAAATACTATGTAATTTATTTACTTTGCAGGTTATGATGTACCCACTTTATCAGCACATATGGATTGGATAGCTGTGATGACCTATGACTTCCATGGTCATTGGGATAAGAAGACTGGTCATGTTGCTCCTCTTTACTACTTCCCGGGTGATACCTATGATTACTTCAATGCTGTGAGTTTCTTTTGATACATATATATTCTTTTTCATACAAAGTATTATGTTACAGTATTTTATTGAATTCTCAACTGTAAGTAGGTAATGTATACAGGCTGAAAAACAATGTAATTAGATTTCTCATGAAAAGCTGAAGATAAGGAATGGAGTCAACATAATTTACAAATTTACCAAAAAAAATATTATTGTAAATGAGTGGAAGAGCACTTAAGAATAGATTAAATGAAAGACAGTAGAAATGATGAGGAATTCATATGTGATTAGAGCTGAGGAAAATTTGTTTTTATATTTTAATGCATGGTGTTTGGGTCAGTGGGTGGGTTCATTAGCCACCCTATTTACCAAGCCAGCTGATAAATCTGATCAAGGAACAGAGTCAAAATATGGTCCCAGCTTGTGATAAACAGTTGAGGTCATGGATTATAAGTAAAAATAATTTGATGAGCAGTATGTTCATAGCTGACATAGTTGATCTTGACATATAATGCAATGGAACAATTTTATGAATCAAGATGAGAATAAACTACACTGTATTTCTGACAATTTTGAAATAATTTCCATATCTTGTATTATTTGCTAGTGATAAAGATTTTGTGCTCTGTATTCAAATATTTTTTCTCATTTGATAAATGTGAAGAACATTGATGCAATAATAAATCTAATTATATCACTTGAGAAATGCTAGTTCTATTGGTGTTATGTAGTAAATGGTTTTAGTGATCAGCCTACCACCGTTGATAGATACAGGAGAATATCTTGAAATGAATTTATGTTATCAGTCACAAAATCCATAACATTCATTGCTGTGTTTCCCTACCTTTTAGAGGTGAAAACTCCTTATAGGGCACCTTGCAGAGCTGGTTTCTATAGGGAATGAACTCATGAATTCAAGCCAAATGCACAACATGATTGGCAAATGTCACTATGGTAAAGAGAAAGCCCAAGAGCTTTGATATGGAAGGGAAACCAATGGAGGGAGAACAGTTAAAAGGCACTAACCAGAGGAAGAGTACCAGCCTGCTCTCCTTACTGTGCAGCTGTGTGAACTTCATTACATATTGCTACATTATATATGTGTCTAAGCCTGTTTCTCTTCTCTCTTACTCTTTGCTGCTAACAAAGCCATCTGTCTTTCTCGTTTGCATGTCAGTTTCTATTATCACTCTGACATGTATTAAGGTAGGAAGTGAAAGATTTGAAGTCATAAAAATATTATTAAAGGAATAAAAGTCATTGATTTATCTTAGCTAAGGCTGGGAAGAGTCTTGAGATGGTGATTGAAAGGAGTTTCACATGAAGAGATTGAGATAAATATTAGTACATGAGTGAGGGGCTTAATGTAATACCAATGGTCCAAATATTAATTTATTTTTTGAAGATCTATTTAGTTTACTGTTGTTATGTTTGCCTGCATGTCTAAATAAGCATGAACATGAGTTCAGTACACCCAATCATTCTAGAGCAGTTATGCAATGCAGTCTATATTCTAATGCTCATATAATTTTCTTTTGATCATTAGAACTTTTCACTCAATTACTGGATTGAAAAGGGAGCTGATCCTAAGAAGATCGTTATGGGAATGCCATTATATGGCCAATCATTCAGCTTGGCAGACTCAAGTTCAAATGGACTAAATGCTAAGACATATGGACCAGGAGAAGCTGGGCAGTTTACTAGGGCTGGTGGATTCTTATCCTTTTATGAGGTGAGTATGAAATTACATATAGCAAGATATAGCATCCTTCAAGTATTCATTTGATTATATTAGCAAAGGGACTTTGAATTGTTTTCTCAATCTGAAGGCAGTTCCTGCTATGTAAGTTTTAATATTTGGAATGCATAACTAGTGTGTAAATCTGAAAATTATATCATAGTCATCATCATATAATGATAATAATAGATGGTAAAATAAGGATTTTTTGACAAGGAAAGGACAATGATTTACTGGGACATAGAGGAAAAGGGCCCACACAAATTTCACTAATTATTTGTTAGCAAGATAAGTAAATGTCAAGACTAAGTAACCTTGAGCCTTCTATTAATCTATTTTCTGAGTTTTGAAGAAATTGATGATGGAGTATGAGTTTATGATCAAAGTTGAAATTCCTATTTTAATTTACCATTTTGCTTTCTGTAGATATGTGATAAGGTTAACAAAGGAGGGTGGACGACAGTACGTGATCCAGAAGGACGGATGGGTCCCTATGCTTACCATGGCTCCCAATGGGTTTCATATGATGATGTACAAGATATCGCTAGAAAGGTAAGTTTGCTCTTCCTCTTTTATATTTTCTGTATGCCATTTTCTGTTATGGGCATAATTGAAACCAATTACCTATACAAAACTATTCGAATTTTTACCACAAGGATGTTTGAGTAGTAATTTTTTTTGCAAAAATACATTTTATTTATTGGTTGAAATTATTTTATACAAGATATGAGGCAAACAATTTATGAAATTAAGGAGGTTAAAAAAACTGAGACTGCACAAAAGTCAAAAATTTAAAAGGAATTATGTGGAGTTTTAAAATTTAAAATACAGCATTAAAATAAAAATTAGTCACTGCTTGATGGTAGCCATCTCTTTTAGAATTGAGCAGCAAGATAATTTTTCAACACATCTCAATACCTGAACTGTTATAGATGATGTAAATGATAACTATGTACAATATGTTTCCACTAATTGGAGCCCCAGAGTAATTGATTGCAATGTCAATTAATTCTTTCAGGCTAAATTTGCCAAGTCCTTGGGGCTTGGAGGTGGCATGATCTGGGCTTTGGACTTGGATGACTTCAAGAATACATGTGGTTGTGGTGTCCATCCTCTGTTAAGGACTTTGAACCAGGAGTTGAGAGGTGGATCCTTCTCAGCACCCAACAGAGACTGCACAAAGTGAATTAAATAAACTGCCAGGGAAGCAACCATTGTCCTCTACCTCCAATGATTGAAACTTTCTGTTGTTTAGGCAGCAATCAGTGAAGCCATTTGACAAAAAGATTTAAGTGAGAATGACTATGAAGTTATCAAAACAGTCACAGGATAAACATTCTCAGAGGATGACCTAAAAATTAGAAGCAAAGCAATTATCCTTGCCTAAATATGGAGGTGAAAGAGTTAGAAGAGATGTTTGGCCATCTGACATGTGTTCGTCAAATGTAAATATATTTGAGCCATGGAGTTTCTCAAAAGTCACTTTAATTGGTGCACTTCCCTGCATTACTCACTGTCATCATTTTGCAGGGAAATACTTATTTGTGATACTTCTGAGAGTGAGAGAAAGAAATTATGAAAATACCAAATTGGTGAAAGTCAAAGTGTTGAAAAATAAAATCTTATCACTCATTTTCACCACTGATACAATTATTAAGATGGTGATTATGCCTGAAAGGTAAGCCTCTCCCTTTTAGTGTGATTCATCTAAATTCTTCAAATATATTTTCAGATGAAATACTGCTCCTAATTTTGTTTTAATATCACCCTAGGTAAGTATTTTTACCTCATTGAAAAATCCTCATTATGGTCTATGCTAAAGATATATGGCTGATGATATATCCAATAAAAAGTATCGAGAAAAATTTCGGAAAAATAGATTTATCTAAGATATTGCTACAATACCTCAAAATTCTTTAAAGTACATCCCTTGAGCATTGACACACTTTTTCCAGGGGCTTTTCCACAACTTGAAGGCTCCCTGGTAGGCAGGTAGTCCTTGAGGGTATGCATGCAAGCTTTAATGGCACTTAAGGTGGAGGGAGGATTTTACTTTTGGATATAGGACATAGACTGCTGATGCTAAGTTGGGACTGTAAGGTGGTTGGGGAATCATCATGTCGCACTGCAGGAGGGTCTTCGCAAGCAGGCACTCGACTCTGCTCTTGGTCATCCATCAAGACCTTTGGGACGAGTTTAGCCCAGATATTTCACATTGCCAAAATTTTCAGTGATAATAGTGTGCACTGTCATCTTATCAATGCCAATTAAATCTGTAATCTAAAATCTAATCTAATTGTTACCGGTACTTTTTATACAAACCTTGTATACCTCATCTGTAAAAAGAAAAATCATGACTCTTTGTAGCAATTGGTCTATTCATCATTTTCAATATTTCATTTGACAAGAAAGTACATATTTAGGTCAACTAACTGAATTTCTATTTGCATCCACATCTTTAAAGATTAGCTATGCATAATTATGGTTACATTTGTGTGTGATAGGAAGACTACATACAAGGTCTCTCCAGGAAGGATCCAGTCATGCAATATTTTGAGATAAATAGTCTACCTAGAGCAATGAGGCCTTAGGCCCCTTCGAAGTTCTCCCTTTTGGACTTCACACATTTATTGCACTCATTTTTCAAAAGTCACCTCAAATTTTCCTAAAGATGTAAATCCATCACCAGAGTAGTAGTACTTCACTAGAAACCACAAAGTTATACAGATCAAACAAACAATTTTCAAAGAATATGTTAATCATATTTTTGGCTGATGGCAATAGTTCCTTGCCATTGTAATCTTAAGGTGAAAGTTGTATAAGCAGAACATGCTATTACTGGATGAGAGCAAAAGGTTGATATAATATATAAAACCTAATACACAGCAAAACCAAGTTGCACTATTTTTCTTCTTATAGTAGCTAATAAGTGGCAATGGATACGACAATCAATAATCAATCTGCTGATTCCACACTGAGACATGTAGGAGAGGCCCTATTTGTTCCTCATCCCTAGATGTTTTCATGCATATTATTAGATGAGATATTAAGAAATGCCTAACCTGACTGGTCAATCAGCATGAGAGTGAAGACGAAAGAGGAGTTTATCTCTCTTGAGGGTATTATTTTCAATGCAGATGAATAAAAATAGAATTAGACCCTTGTCTAAACTGTCCAATGCCATGCAGTTAAGTTCCCAGAAAGGGTGCAATCCACAGTATGCATTGAACTATTCCTTCAAGTAGAGAATGCTATGGATTATGCTTTGCCCCATTAATTGGAAAAAAAGTTAAGGTATGATGGGGTTTTCTTAAGTAAGAGGTAAAGGGGATGGTGACAGGTTTTCCAACAGGCACATAAATCTTTGTGGAAGAAGGATTTTTCTCTCTTCTAAGGGGTAAGACTTCATTACTTGGGGCAGGGGTTATTGGGGAAGATTGCAAAAAAACTTCAAAACAACTACTGAAATCATAGTCATTTAATCATATTCTCATTGTCTACATTTTCCCTTTGAACATGCCATTCTTTTTTCCGATTTTTCTCATGTGTTAAGGAATTTTTATGTGAATCATTGCTTTACTTGCAATCAGTCTCACTGAAGTCAGTCCAACTATACTTGTATGTAGTTCAAGTTTTTCGGTGGGGCCTGCATGCAGTATGACCTACAGTAAACATGAACTGATCTCAGAATGAAAAGGAACACAATTTTCATTTGGAATGCCTGATTTCCTAAACAAAACCTTGAATTAAAAAATCGCCCCTTTTTACAAATTTCTAAAAAGTTGAGTGTTTCCCAGCATAGTGAACACCTTGTTCAAAATTTTGTGATTCCAACTGTTAAATTTTCCAAATTTTTCAGGCTAATGACCACCCTAATTAAAATCGTTGATGCCAAATCTGATATAAAGCAAGCCTGGGGTACAAGTACTCTTCATCAAAAAAAATGCCCACAGGTTAAGGAAATACGGTTTAGTAACTTACTGTCTACCTTCATTATGTGAAATCAGAGTATACTCTTTGAAAGGGATTTGCTTCATGGAGGAAGGTTTGGGTAAGTATATGGTCAAATTCCTTTTATGTTAGACTAGAGGGCTGCTCTGATAAATAATTCTCACATCTACTCATCTCATTGCACCCATTTAACTGCATTCCCAATGTCTCTTGGAAAAAAATGGAGAAAATTCCACAGTGGAAAAAAATCATTCATGCCTTTTGGGATTTGAGTGTTGATTTCCATTTCCATCCAAGTGCTTTAGCCAGTCAAATTTATGAAAGCATCCTCATCCACTGTGAATTTCTAAGGGTTTTTCATGGGAATAAAATATTCTGATGAATTACTATACCCAATCATGGTCCCCACAGTTTGTGCTCTCCTAAATTTCAGCTACACTTCGAGCGATATGATAAATAGTACTCTTTAATGCCCATAATACTGTGGTATTTCACTTAACAAGCAAAAAACTTTAAAAAAATGACTCGCCTAACATGATACATTTTGCTTAATAAGTGATGAAGCAAGGGGAATTACTAGATTGATTACATGCCTGGCACTTCAGTTTGTGTTTAGCACTCATTTCAGTAGCATTTAGTGGCCCAAGTGATCGAACATCATCCTAAACTTGCATTGAGACATATTATTTATGATTTTTTGTGCAAAGTTAAATAACTCTTGCAAAAATGTCCCAAAGAAAAAGCTGCAACAAGGCAACCATAAGAGAATAAAAATAACTGAATCAGGGTGATAGGTGTAGATTGGAGGTTTTTGAAAAGTGGGTGGATAAAAGGGAAAACAAACAAGGAAGTACTAGGTTTAGTGATGGAAGAGAGGGATTGTTGGGAGAAGTCAAAAGGAGGGAGGAAGGGGATGTAATAGCATTTTGATTGGCAATGAGATGCTGAAAATTGTGATAGCAGGGAGAATATTAGGTTAGAAAAGAAGAGGCGGGATTAGATAGGGATATTGGGTGGAATTAAGGGAGAAAGAATTCAGAATTGAAAAGCGGCATTAAATAATATTGGATGTTGGGTTGTTTTTTGTTAGAAGAGGCGAAGAAATTGCCACGGCACTGTTTGGTAGCTTGTGCCCATCAAAAACCTACCATAATTGGTAGATTATCAATGATAATAATGAAAAGTATAATCATTGAAAACCCAGAATGAGTGCCAGTGTGGCTGATTTAGCATGCACATACAACTCAATCTCAACAATATTGTGAGGTTGCTTCTCACTGGATTAATGAAAAGCATTTGCAACGTGACACTATTAGGGACAAAATTATTTGTGATAAGGCAAAAGGTTATTTTTGCCAACCTTGTTAAGAAGGCAGTAGGGTCATCAACGACTAGAGAAGAAGCATCTGAGGTAAGCTGTGGGTGGTTTGAGAGAACAAAATGAATAACTGGCATCTACAGTATCGTGAGACATGGTGAAGCAGCAGACTCAGATAAGCATGCATGTAAATGGGAAGCTTTTGAGATTAGGGAGAGGAGAAGCATGGAAAGTGAAATTGATAGCAAAACAAGTGAAGACGTTCTAGGCATGATATAGAAGGGATTCAAAGCAGGAAAAGTGGAAAAAGGACAGATTAAATAATGAAAGAATGTTGAAGGCTGTTATAGGGAGGAGAATATTAGGTAAATGAATAATATGATAGAAATCCGAGGAGCTAAGAATGTTTACCGTTGCAACAGTTCTTAGGTTGTGAATCGATTGAAAACCTACCTTGACTGGTAGACTTCTCTAAATAATGATAATAAAACCAATAGAGCAAGCTCCTAGTTTTAATTCTTCAAAGGATGTCAGTTGGTATCACACAACATTTGATTCAGCACACTCCAAATGAATTACAGATGTTCATTTCATGAAGACTTTTAATTGTTATCACCTTTTCACAAATAATCACCAGACAAAAAAAATGAGAGCTATAAAAATAATCACATACAATAATAATACATTGAAGCAGGATTTAAGAAATAGGAATATCATTTCGAGAATATTTATCAGACTCCACACAAACTTTTAAAACATCAGCTTACAAAAATTAACTACCATCAAATAACACAAAATAACTAGATACATACTGCCACAACCAGAGCTTGCTCAAAAACGTTTCTTGCAGCCAAGTCATTCACAAGACTCAAACCAGTTATGAACCGAAGGGGCGATTGTTAGTATTAAAGAAATATGATGTTCCTATGGCTATGAATTCCTTATTCCAAGTGCCTGCTCCAACTCCGCCCTTTTCTGTTGAACTTTGGTGTAGAAGTAGCGACACACAGCTTCCTGCGTCCAGGGTTGATAATAAAACTCCGATCTCCTCTCTTCCTCCGGGTTGCCAACGACATCAGTCATAGTCTAAAATGCAAGTAAACATTAGACTTCCATGTAAATCACATTTAAAAAGAAAATATACTGGAAAGAACTTCAGATGTTATTCACACAACTAAGTCCTCACCTTAAGATCTCTGCTTTGTGAAATTATCCATTTGTTAATGAACTGCTGAGGATCCTTTGCAAAGCTCAAGAAGAATTCCCTGTTAGTCTTCAGCTGGTTAATAGTTTCAACAGTTTCATGTATCTTGTTGTCAAGGCTCTGAAGTAGAGAAATATAAGCTTTATTTTAAAATTCTATTCTCCCCACACACACTGTTAGTTGCAAAAAAAATTATAGTAAACCACAAATAAAAATATAATACTATACCTGAATCTCTTGCTGGCTTGCAGTTGAAAGCAGAAAATTATTCATTTGAGTTTTTAGAGTGTCATCCACCTCAACATCAATATCGTAGCAGGCTGTCTGTTTTTGCTCTGCACCTTCAACACTGGGGAAAGTAATAACATAGGGGTCTTATCATAATGCCATTAACCATCACCCATAATATACAATTACTCTAAAAAACTAAGAGAGACTCCACTGACCTGATGATGTGATTGATTACAATTGGATCTGGAGGATGCAGCAGTGGATTCAACCTTTGAGGAATTTCAGCAAACTTCATCCTTTGACAGGCAAATATTTGCTCTAGATATTTATCACAGTTTATGAATTCCCTTTCATGTGAATCCTAAAAGTAATGTTAGAAACATTGTAACCAGAGAAAAGGAGGACAAACTTTTCCAAGAGTTAACTCAGACAGAAATAAAAAAAAAACAAGAACAAATTTAAGGATACCAATCATATACGTAATTAAAATGTAACTGTTTTTGTTTTTCTAATTGCCATCTGCTTACCTGAAGCTTGTGCGTTTTTATGTATTGCCACAGAGCACTGATAATTACTGGACGAGTTTGTGTATGCACGCCAAGAAGTCGTGCAAGTCGAGGATCCAACTTAAACTGCAGTGGCTGATAGTCAAGAAGGAGAAGGATTGTACATCGAACATTCTTGTCTCCTGGGCGCTTCACCTGTAACATAGTGAATAGCAAAAGATCATCATCAAGAATGATAACTTAAGTCTGTGCTCAAAAGGCTAACAGGCAATCCTTTTTAAGATTAATATCATTTAATGCAAAAAAATTACCATATTGATTTAACTTGTTGTGCTTGAATTGAACTCCCACAAAGAGTAGAATCTAGATAGTTTGCAACTACTAATAGCACCATTTTACCTTGTAATACATATGAACTCACGGCTCATTCACCTCTTCTCAACATGCACCAGCCCAACAATATTTAATGCTTAACCTTCATGATGATTACATTTGACCCTGCCCATTTCCTCCCCTGAAAGTTTGTGAAACCATGTGCCATTCTAAGCAACTACTCATTGTTCCTTTGACTGTCCCCTAACTGTTTTCCTCTCCACAATATCTAATCCAAATCCCTTCAGAAACCCATTCTCCCTTATCTGGTTTCATTTGTGTGCATGTGAAATAGTCTGCAAGTGTTTTAGTATATTACTGAATTAATATGTGCGAAGTCTTGAGAAAAATTACAGCATTATTGGGTGGCACCAAAGTGACAAACTTAAAAAAAAACTTATACATGACTAGGAATATTTTTGGATATTGTCTTCTCAGTAAGGAATTTCACCACCAGCAATATCATGCCACTTATCACCACAACACTGATTTTATAGCCCAAAAAGATGATCTATTCTTCAATCCAAGCAAGATGATAAGAAGTCACTACATTGGGACCCTATTCAAATGTTGTATGCATACCACAGAGATTTTATCAGGGGTTCATGTCTAAATTCATGGAACAGCAATCAAGTGGCTAATCACTAAACCTTTCATGGAAGATTAACCTCAAGATTCCAAGTCTAAATGCTTGTGGTGAGTATGGGTCTCAATGACAAGTGCTCCCATCAGAACCTCATTTGATAATTACTTTTGTTTTGTAATCTATGTTGCTGTTGGGTTTTTTCTCCCTAAAGTAGGCCTTAATTCATATTTTAAAACCCATTAGGTGCATTCAATATTTGTATAAGGTAATGTCAGGATATCAAAACACATTTAAACAAAAGAGAGATGAATAATATTTTGGAATTTTTCTATTTTGCTCTTGAATAAGGCGAATGCATGAAATTCAGCTTTTGCTAATTAAGCATGTATTCCTCAATGGAGGATGATTGGCTTGGGGCAAACTGGCAGCTGGGTCTATGAAAGCTATGAGCTCTCCCTACCGATGGGTAAGGGTTACTGTTAGCTAAACAGTCACATAAAAGTTATGCATTTGTTGAAGCCTTGGGAATTTAATCACTTGGATTAGGGTTTAGTTAACAGCAATGGAGTAGAAATACAAAAAGTATACAGGTCAATATGGGTGGGGCATGTAATGACATTTAATACAATGTTGAAAGTGGTGAAGAGGAGAATGGCATGATAATAGGGAATTCTGTACTTCGGTCAATAGGCTAGTGGGAAGAAATGACTTCACCATAAGGGCAATTAAACATTTTGAGATGTTGATCAGAAGTAAAAATAGAAAACATCAACAATTTCCAGCATGAAATAGAGCTCCATTAACCTCTCTGATAATCAGAGAAAATGCCATACAATTACACAAACATTTTGTGATATCAAGTGAGATTACCATGTCATTAAAGAGAACAGACTTGGAAGCAAGCTAGTATTGGGTATGAGAATTGTTAGAAGTGATACAATAGTCATGATTTAAAGATTTCTGGCAAGTTTTCCAGAGAGCTTTATGAAATTAATTGAAAGGTTATTCAAATCAAAGAGTCCAATACTCCCAATGAACAGGGTCTGTAGAATGAAGATACCATTGCAGTCTATTTTAAGTCAGAGAAGTTGAGGAGAAGTCTCCACAGAACACAGCAAAAATTGTTTTGAATTTTTAAAAATTTTTCATATCCTTATATAGCCCATAATAGTATAATTTGGTCTAAAATACATATGGTATGAAGTCACTGCGATCTTCCATAAGTCAAATTTATTCCTTCGTCATAGCAACAATTGAGAAGGTATACTCATTACCAGAATTTCAATACTGATGATGTTAATTCTTCCCATCACCTTTTTCTATGTGGTTTTTAAATGCTATCTAAGGAAAGACAGCATTTGAAAAGGGGAAGATTTGTTCCTCAGCAATAAGGATCACAAAACCAAATGGATATACTTAGAGGTTTAAAAACCAGGATTTTTTCAACAATGAGGTTTTTTAGGAATTCGTAACCCCTGCAATTGAAAAGGGATACATGTACTCTCTCTCTCTACATACTAATAATAACTCTACTGCCATTCCATTACAATTCTGCAGAAAAGGATCCGATTACTTGTACAGATACTAATATCAAATACAGAGAATTCTTCATAACAAACTGCCTCATACTTCTCTTCCCATTTCTTTATTTTTTTCCCCTATGATTACACCTCCATAAACCTAAATTCTTATATTCAGTCAGCGCTTTCTTAAACTTGGGGCAAGATTTTTAGTGGCTGACACATTACATTGCAGTAAAAGCTCACTTACTTGGAATCCATCGGTCTCCTGAGTAGTAGGTGTTCGATGCCATTCCACCAAGTGATTGTCAGGTCCATATAGATCCTTGTCCAACTCGATGACAAGGCTTTTGAAAAATGATGAAAACTTTCTTTTGACCTAAAAAATCCAAAAATAAGTTGAGTTATTCATCAATTATATGAATGAAAAACACACTTAGTACACAAAAGTTAAATTTTAGAAAAGATGACACACAAAGGTATTATGTTTGGTAGCAAACATTCTAAGCATTAAATGTGCAGATAAATTCAAATAATTCAATTTACTTTGCGCACGATGAATAATTAATTGGGGTAAAAAAGTAGAAGTGCTCACTTTCTTAATTACATCCCAAGCTCCAAATTCGGCCACAAATCTATCAAGTGAATCCAAAAAATATAATCATGTTTAAGGATTACTTGGTAATTAGGTAAAAGTCACCAAAAACCTTGGCATGCCATTAATTATATCAAATATAAATTATAATACATAATATCAAAAGTCTTGGAAATACTTAAAAATCCCAAAGCTCAATATCACAATTTAATTGGGCCCACATCTTACTCTTTCCTTAAAAAATCAAATCATATTTGTACGACAAATGGGTCCAAACTATAAACCTGGTTGAATAATGATTTAGCTATTCTACAGAATTAAGTAAATTATTTTTGATTCCATATGTAAGTTCAAAGTATTTTTTCCAGTTTCTGCTACTAAGGATTTGTGAAGATCATAAAAAAAACATTTGCAAGAAAGTTGGATTTTTAATCTTGAAATTTCATTCTTATTTTTCTTATACTCAGTTGCAAACATAAGCAACAGTGTGCATCTGTGAGTTTTAACTATGCAGTTCTCCTACCAGAGCCATTACAGTATCAATATGCAACAACAGTGTTGCTACCTTTAGCACAGACTGTGTGTTATGGTAGGCGTTTGGTGTTCATTTAACTGCCCCTTATTATGCCCATTTAATGCGAAATTTTGGTATTGGTATATTATTAATCTTACTTAATTAATAATGCTTAATAACCTTATTAGGATCATTCTTGGAGTCCTCAAGAAGTCTTCCTTCGACACGAAGTTCCCAAGAAGCAACTGTACCCTCTTCATTCTCTGTAGGTTCTTTTGCAGGGTAGAAGGTATTGGATATGAAGATACGGAGCTTTCTCTTTTGTTTCATAGGCCTCTTCAGTGCTTCCTGAAAATTCAAAACATGTCTCTTGAAAAACAACGCTTATTTATTTGACTTAGCTTTGAAAAGTAGAGTCACAGTTGCCAATTTTATCACAGAATATGACATTCAAAATGAACCTGGTTACTATATTTCAGTTTTTCTCATACCTGTATGTCTAGCCTTTTTCTCATAATTGTAGCGTCAAGCTTCCTTTCAAATGCCAACAGATCCATATATGCTTGTGATTCAGGAACAAGATCACGCACTTTTTGGGGTAGAATTTTATCTGCCAGTTTTTTCTTCTTCTTACTGGTAGGGTTAGAAAAGTCGCTATAAAATGTGGAGAGAATGGTCAGTTTTCTGAACCAAAAAATGCCACTTGTAAAAGTTGAGTTGACAGCTAATTATTGATTAATCAGAATTCATGCAAGTCAGGTATTGAATTCTTTCTTACATTACCATTGAAACGACATGATTGAAACCCCATTAGTAAAAAAAAACATTTGCACTAAGCCTTATTCTTCTTTGAAGGTTCTCTGATATAATCAATCTACCACCTATTGAAACAAATGAATAATAATATTTGTATGTTTGGTAAAGGGGAGAACATTTGGTAGGCAAGGAAGAGGCAGAATTAGGATTAAAATGTTGGATTTAAAGAAAGGAGGAGAAATGTATGTGGAAATGAAAAGGTTCTTATTGAAGTTTTGGATGTGAGGTCATGTTTTGATAGGCAAGGTAAGGAAATGTATTGTTGTACCATTGTAGAGCCTGTGTCCCTCCAAAACCTACCTTAACCAGTAGAATACCAATAATAATATGAATGTTGAGTGCGAATGTTAATTGATTCCAAATCCATTATTTTACATACAGCTGCTGATATGAATAAATTAAAACTAATTGTTCACAAATATTGACACTTTAGTTAAGTTCATATTTATTGAGAATTAAACTAAAGATCTTTTTCCTGCCAGGATAATGAGAAGCTTACTAAAGTCAGTGAGACTTTAGCTGGTTGAAATTTTTGGTTGAAGAGGGGCCTAAATTGGTCCTTCATATCTTTTATGTCACTGGGGAAGACTGCGTCTTCTCAACAATGGATATGTCAATGACATCCTATTTACCTAGGCTGAAGAAAACTAAAACAATTGTGGGTTGACCAAAGTCTATTATCAGTTAACAATTATTATTTTTAACTTCATCACATGTGTGCAATCCAATTGAACTGGCAATACAATACACGCAAGGACTGAAGAAAAATGAAAAATCTTAGAATTAA
Source organism: Hetaerina titia (assembly GCA_037158775.1). Lineage (NCBI taxonomy): Eukaryota > Metazoa > Arthropoda > Insecta > Odonata > Calopterygidae > Hetaerina > Hetaerina titia. The sequence continues at coordinate 41,143,141 of CM073771.1, forward strand.
TTGGTTGTGCTACCCCGATTCAAAATGGCATGCTTAATTATTATATTTACGGAATACCACCTCACACAAACAAGTCTTCCATGTGGAATCATTTCTCTTAATTAAGTGTCCTTCGCTTCATGAGGAGTATACCCGATAGCCTTTTAGTCTTTGAATAAAGAAACACAACACCTTTAGCATGCAATGAGCCAAACTATGATAATCATAGGTCTTTGAAAAAATTAACCAGAATTTCAAGTATAAAATTCTGACAACAGGATTTTTTACCCTAAAACAACAAATTAACTAATTATTTTTCGTTAACTTTCACCTTTAAACAATTATTTTTCATTTTCCAGATCTGCCCAAAATGTTAATCACAGATATCACAGTAACTGAACAAGCAAAAACTGGATAAAATCTAATTTTCAGATTTTACACCTACATAGTTTACCCACAATTAGATTAGAAATTAAACTGTGGGCAACACAAAAATATTTTTATAAGACGTAAAATAGGAAATCCTATATGAAATAGCCAAACCATGATTTCCCAATGAAAACGAATTCCACTTTTGATGGTATTTGGCTCATAGCCTATGTTTTCAAAAGTGTGTTTACCTTTTCTGCTGGGGTGGGGGTGGCCTAGGTTCTTGAGGCCTTTTAGCTCCCGACTGAGGGCCCGAGGGCATTGGGCCTGGGCGCATTGGGGCATAAGGGGCTTGCTGAGGTGGTCGCTGCATCATTCCACCTCCTACAACCTGTCCGCCGCTTGTAGTATTCCCGCCTGCTGAACTACCCATTGGCGGTGGTGGGCCAGGTGCCGAGAAACCTGGTCTTTGTTGCAGCTATAATAATAATAGTGGCATTTATAAATTTTAGCAGGGATTATGAATGGAGGGCGCACATCTTGGAAGACAAGTAGTGATCACAGAATCAATAGTTAGGGTCTTAATCACAGCTACCTTGGCATCAACAAACAGAAAATCCTTAACCTACGGAACATTCCGAAAATTACAGATGCGATTCGCCACAATATTACTTACAGGGAAATTAGGACCAGCATACTGTCGCATCGATGGAACAGGAGGTGGAGGGTATCTTTGCTGAGGTGGACCAGGAGTACCTTGAGACGGAGACACTGGGAATCTCTGCGCCATATTTTTTTGTTATTTTTTGTACAATTTTTCCTAGCTCGTAGCGTCGACTTGCAGGACAATCGATACTTGTCGACCAGTCAAATCGTGTAGCTATCGATTCATGAAAATCCACATTAAAGAGAACGTTCATCATAGAGAGCGCAGCCACTGTTATCGGTTCCGCGTCACCAACACTGTCACGTGATGTTCCTATGTTTTGCCCGGTAGTTCAAAAATTGCTTCCGTATAAAGTGATTTTACGGAAAATTTACCATTATCAACAATACCCGCAAGAAAAGGGTAATTTATTTGTATTTTTAACAGTTTTATAATAAATAAGTTCTAAAAATAGGCTACTATAAGAAAAGTACCCTAATAACATAATTTTATAATGCGTTTAATGGTTTCTTATATTTTCTTTAGTATATTGACCACTCTAGCGCTAGGTTGGAGTATATTTGAAATTTGTCAATGATTCCATCCGCTAAATCTCGTAATAATGACAAGAGAAATCAATGAGCTGTACTATCATACAATCAAATTATTGAAACCTTTATATTTGCCGGAATTGCCAGCTTCAAGACTGCCAATTAGCGTCTGTCACGTGACATTGGTACTCTTTTACAACGAAGTTGTTGCCACTTCGGATGACGTCATGCGCGCACACTAGTCTTCACTTCTCTCAAGTTGTCCGTTGCTGACAGCCGGCGGTTGTTGACATACGTGTTTTGACAATTCGTGTGTTTTGCCTTTGTGACATTTATTTACATTATCTTCATTTGTATATAGTGATTTAATAAGATTATTTGGAGTTGTGTCAATTTTTATGTACAAATGCCACGAATAGAAAGCATAAGATATTTACAATTTTGACAGTTATTTTTCGCATAATTCGTAGTCATTGGAGTCCACAATTTCAGAATTCTTTAAGTGAACAAAATTTGTGGCGCCAGCCGCAAATTTAAATCAATCAACATTTTCCTGTTCTTAGAGTTATATCGTAGTACTATGCAAAAATATGAAAAATTAGAAAAAATAGGAGAAGGTATATCGTGAGATAACTTTAAATGATTAAAAGCAATAATTTGAATTTTTAATTGAATTTCTTCAAAATTTAAACTTTCAGGAACATACGGAACCGTTTTCAAGGCGAAAAACAGGGAAACTCACGAAATAGTTGCCCTTAAAAGAGTTAGACTTGATGACGACGATGAGGTTTGTATATATATTTTAACTATTAAAAAGCCTAATGAAGTATTTAAAGTCATTAAGCCAAGTGTATTTTGTAGTAGCTTCATTTCCCCTCATGGACATGATTAATTGTGAATGAAAGCCTTGTCGTTTTTCTCGTAATTTTGGAAGGTTATGCTATTTGAAGTATACTTTTCATCCGCGAGAATTAACATTTTCTCTTGATCGGGGGTTAGGGTGTGCCATCATCGGCCCTTCGAGAGATCTGTTTGCTGAAGGAATTGAAACACAAAAATATAGTACGCCTCTATGATGTGCTGCATAGTGATAAGAAACTAACCTTAGTATTTGAGCATTGTGATCAAGATTTAAAGAAATATTTTGATAGCCTAAATGGAGAAATCGATCCCGACATAGTAAAATCGTTCATGTGAGTAATGTTTTAGTCTTTGTGATTTGTTAATGCTTTAATTGAATTGTTTGTTGATTAATATCAAACTCTCACAAATACATGCCTGCATTTTCATCCGTACGTTGGCTTTTTCCCAGGTACCAATTGCTACGTGGCCTTGCATTCTGTCATAGTCACAATGTTCTACATCGTGATTTAAAACCCCAGAATCTCCTAATCAATAAGGTACCAACAAACATTTTTCTAAATATGAATACATATTATTCTATTCATTTTGAATAACAACTTTTTTAAATTGGTGTAGAATGGTGAGCTGAAATTGGCCGACTTTGGGCTTGCTCGTGCATTTGGAATACCAGTCAAGTGTTATTCAGCTGAAGTTGTTACCCTCTGGTATAGACCTCCAGATGTCCTTTTTGGTGCAAAGTTGTACACTACATCTATTGACATGTGGTCTGCAGGATGCATATTTGCTGGTGAGTATGTGCAGGAGTTCTTCAGTCTTGAATTATTATATGACATGTGGAGTGGTGGGTTGTGTTTAATGGAACATCTACCTAATCACTGAAATGAGAAGAGGAAATCATTGATTGTTTGTGAGAATATACTATTTTAAGCATGTGCTTGGTCATATGTACTAGATATGTATAGAAGTATATCTTGAGTAAAGAAAAGCAAAAAATTGCACAAGGAATTAATTCTGACTTTTAAGCAATGCAATTCTAGAATTTAAGAATATGGTACATTGCTATACTTGTAATGAATCAAGGAAGATTACATTCCTTTAAATTCTCTACTTTGTCATTAATTCACTAGATGAAGGCTTCACAGTTGTAGTACTTAACACTGCAGATTACATACAAGTGGCAAAGAGACACTTATTGACACCCAAACTCTGACATCTTAACTCTTTCCCCACCTAATCCTAGCACCCCTCAGTTATAGTTATACATTCTTCCAATAATTCATGAACCTAACAATCCTGTCTGAGCCAGTGTTTCTTCCCATGATAAAACACATCAATGGAACACATCTCTGCATTTGTTGACTACCATCTCCAACCCCTTGTCCAAACCCTGCCGTCATACTTAAAAGACACAATTTCCTATAAAAACTTAATTTAATCTCCTTCCCCTGAATACAGATGGTCACTATCAATGTGACCTCCCTGTATACATCAGTCCTTCATGAAGAAGGCATCTACTCTCTCCAGCACTTCCTTTCCAAATACCCCACTCCACAAGTCCTTAGGACAAATTTACTGTTAAAACTTACACAATTCATTCTAATACTCACTTATTTTACATTTAGCAATAGCCACTACATTCAGATCAAAAGATGTTTCCTGGGAAGTAGATTCAGTCCTTCTTATGCCAATCTCCACCTTGGTCTCCTCGAACAAAATGTTTTTCTTCCTTTATCTCCCCCATTTCCTCCACTCAAATCACCTTTCTAGATGTCCATGTCTCCCTCCTCAACTACCAATTCCACATTGCAGTCAATATCAAACCCACAAACAAACAACTGTATATTCACTTCAATAGTTGTCATCTTCTGCTTACTGAACAGTCACTCCTATATTCTCTTTCTCTCCAAGACCCCTTCATTTGCAATGACCCTTATTCCCTTAATGAATTACTTTCAAGGCTTTTGGCCTCTCTTATCTGACATGATTATCCAGACTCCCTTCTACCCAAACAATCCTCAAACATACATGCACCTTTAACAGGTCCAATAATAGGAAAAAAACAGCACTTTGTCCATTTGCACTACCAACCTCCCCAACATGCAGTCCTTAAAGATTATTCTTAGAGATCTTTCCTCCATTCTCACCCAACAACAAAGCCACCACTATGGCACTTTCTAAGTGCCCCTCTTGTCATGTTTAAATGTCTAGAAAATTTTTCTAATGTTATTAAAACCACAAGGCCTCTTTCTAAATCCACTCCAATTCCAAAAATCCCTCCGACTCCATGCAACCATGCCAGATGCCTGCTGCTGCTCCTGTCCTGCTGAAAACCTGCTCAATCTTCATCACAAATTGCTTTCCACAACAGCACTTTCTGAAGTATCTTTTGCCCCTTCTGATATTTTCCTGCAAATAAAAAAAATGTAATTTCCTACGATATAAACTCCACCCAGCTTTCTATAATGGCCATTGGCCCACACCTTTCAATATAATAGTTACAGTGTAACTATAATTTTCTTTCCCATCCACAGTCCCGCCAATTCTATTAAGGATACTGGAAGTAGCTTGCATTTGGCTATTTAAACCTTTCCAACCTTCCAAACTAAACCTTTCCCACTAGCTAACACCATCTCCTGCTCCCTCAACAATTATTCATCCATAACGCACACCCTGTTTATCTTTTTCTCTCCCCCAATATCCACTCATCTCCTAACCTTCCTGTCAATGACTCCTCACATTATAATGAATGTGGATGGGACCACCAAGTTGTTAAGTGTTAATTTATGTGGATGGTGGCACTATATTTTGTATTTTTGTGAGAGCTTACTGTATAATTTGCTGATTGCCTTATGTGTTTTTTATCACTTTTTCTTCAGAATTGGCTAATGCTGGTCGGCCACTTTTTCCTGGGTCTGATGTAGATGACCAGCTGAAGCGAATATTTAAACTTCTTGGCACACCTGGTGAAGATTCCTGGCCTGGTCTCACCCACTTACCTGACTACAAGCCCTTCCCAACGTACCATCCAAGCATGGGATTCTCTCAGGTTGTTCCCAAGCTAAATGCTAAAGGAAGAGACTTATTGCAGGTAGGAAGCCCCATGCCTACCCTCTCTTTAAGTTTTTCTGGAAAAACAGCAAGCTGAAGGATTTTAATGACCGACAAAATAATGAAACAAATGGTAACATTCCACAGTTTTAATAAACCTCGAGTTACTTAGTTTGTCTTATCATTCAATAGTGTCTACATCCACAGTCTCTAGGTCTGCCATCAACTTGATTTCATGACTTTGTAGGCTTGGAATGAATGAATTAATTTTTGTTAAAATACATATGAAAATTTCTATGGTTTTAGGCTCAACTATGTGGAAATTCATTTTTAACTAAAGTTTCAAAATGAAATCAAAACCACTAGGTATCTTTCCACGATTTTTTATTCAAGGGTACAACTAGTTTCGACGCAACGGCGTCATCTTCAGGTACAAAAACATTTTTCTTAAACATGAGGTATATATAGTTAGAGAAGGTTGGGAGTAGAGGAAGGGGTGGAATGGGAGTGGGGAGTGGGATGGCCGGTGGAGGAGAAAGGAAAAAAGGGGTGGGTGGAAGGTGGTACATATGGTTGGGTGTGGGTCAGTGGTAATTACGTAGGTTTTGGAAGGGAGACTAGGTGATTAGGGAGGCAGTTGGGCTAATGGTTCCCGGCGGGGGGAGGGGGTGAACCTCTTCTCCGTCAGTGATAGAGCTGCTTCAAGGAGTGGAGAATGTTTTTCAAACATAATGTCGTTCACCAGGTGTCCGGTCTTGGAATTCCTCCTTATCTCCAACTCCTCTGTCTTGTCCATTTTTTTCCCTTTTTTCATCTGGTACAACACCTTAGGGATGAAATTACTCTCGTGATATTCTTTCCACAGGTGCTTTGCGAATTGGGATTGTAGTGTGTTGTTTCCTAGAAAACATCTTCTGTGCTCATCTGCTCTTGTCTGTAATGACCTCCCCGTTTGTCCTATGTACGCCGCGCTGCAATCATTGCACTCTAACTTATAAATCCCACTCTTTTTAAATCTATCGGTCTTGTCCTTTGTTCTATTCAGGAATGTTCTAAGGTTGTTATGGTTGTAAAACCCTATCTTGAATTTGTCCTTGGGGAACAAATTGCTTATTTTTTCGGATAAAATTCCATAGAGTGGTAACTTGCACCATCGCTGGCTTCTCTCCTCCGGGACTGGCTGGTAGAGTAGGGTTTTTGCTCTGATGGAGCGTTTTTTGAAGAGCATTTTATCAATTAGGTTTGCGATGTACCCATTATTTACGGCAATTGTTTTAATGGTTTCTAGTTCTTTTTTATAACCTTCCTCAGATAAGGGGATATTGAGCAATCTATCCAGTAAATAATGGAAAGTGGTCAGCTTTTGGGAAATATGATGACGGGAGTCTGCAGGAATGATGTAGTCCGTAGCAGCCCTAATCACCTAGTCTCCCTTCCAAAACCTACGTAATTACCTCTCACCCACACCCAACCATATGTACCACCTTCCACCCCCCCTTCTTTCCTTTCTCCTCCACCGGCCATCCCACTCCCCACTCCCATTCCACCCCCTCCTCTACTCCCAACCCTCTCCAACTATATATACCTCATGTTTAAGAAAAATGTTTTTGTACCTGAAGATGACACCGTTGCATCGAAACTAGTTGTATCCTTGAATAAAAACTCGTGGAAAGATACCTAGTGGTTTTGATTTCATTTTGAAACTTTAGTTATATGAAAAGATTGCCTTTTTTTGCTGGAATAGTTTTTCTCAGATCAATTAACATTAGTTTTTACAGTTGACCTTGTCCATTGATCATATTGTTAGTGCATATTTAATGTTTTGAGAAGTTGGAAATGAATAACTACCCTAAATCTCTGGAAAATATTTTAACATTTCTACCCTTAATTTCATTTTCATATCTAGTTCTAACTTTGCAGGCAACCACAAGGGAGTGTGGCCTGGGGTTTAGGTTACCAGCCATTAGAACTATTGACAATTATTTTAATTAGGTTATAATTTTATTTTTGGGTAGTTTGAGATGTCATATTTGATGTTTCCAATTGTTTTTTATCTGTAATAAAGTCAAGATGTTGTGTGACGTATTTACTGACTTCCTTTTCCTATGGTAACCTCATAATTTCAACCTTTTTTACTGTTGAATTATTATTTTGTAAACAAAAGTGAAACTGGTCCTTGTAGTCTGTCATCACATTATTTTTATACCCAAGTTCGTACCTGAATCTGCTGTTTATTGATTGTTTTAGTTCTGTTGGGTTTCACTGAAATGTTAGTCATATGTATTAACATTTTCCATGTTATTTGGAAATGTTTGTCTTATGGAGTAATATGGATAATGCATGCTTAAAATATTGTGTACATATATTTGCCTTCTGATTTTGTGTCTTAAATTTCAGAGGCTTCTGGTCTGCAATCCTGCCTTGAGGATGGCAGCTGAAGATGCCATGTCTCATTTCTATTTTGCTGATCTCAGCCCTGCCATAAAGAATGATCGTTGCCTGTGAAATGTTTGTCTACTTACACTGTTTAATCCGTCAGTTAAATAGAGTGGCCATGAAAATCCTTGGTATTATATACTCAGTGTTGATATATAGAATTATATATGTCATACATCTAGCTATTAAATACAGCATGATATTATTATAGGTTTGACATTTGTTATTCCTTGAATTCATTTGAAATGGATTACAAATCTTGAAGATTTTAATGGGAGTGCATTTAAATTTGACTTTAAAACATATAGCTATGAGTTTATTTCTGCTGTTTTTAGTAATCACATAATTCTTATCAAATGATACAACTTTTATCCATATGACTTACTTTAGAAAGTGATTTAAAGGGTTCAGAGATATAGGTGATCATTGTCTTTACCTTATCTTTATCAGATTCAATCAACATCAGAGGTATGATCATGATTATGAAACTTCAATGTGAACATGTTTTATTTTAATTTTTCAATCAAACCAAGACCTTGAGCAGAATATATTGAACTTAGTAATACCCAGTTCTGATGCATATCTGTACTCTCTATTTGTAACCATTGTCAATTTATGTATAAGTAATAATTTTTATTCATGTTGAATGGTAGCCAAAGACAAATGGACAAGTGCACATTCGTTGAAAGTGGATCCAGGATGACTTCCATGAGTCTTTCCTTTATGAAAAACCATAAAGAAAATTTAAAGAAGTCCTGCGCAAGTGATTTTCCTAGACGTGGAGCTTTTCCTGCAGGTCCCAATGGCATTTTAAAACAGGTTAGACCCAAAACCACTCTCACTCACTTATTCCAGGAGAGTATGAGGTGCTGTTTCCTTTTATGCTTTCAAAACTCCTGTGGTTAGCTCAAATTCAGTGTGAACGGTATTTGGAAGGAGATTATCCAAGTGTCTGGTAAAATGTTCATCGGAAAAAATATGTGTTAAGGAAAAGCCTTAATTTTACATGCACTTTTAGTTTTGATGATACTCTGTGAAGAAGAATGAATGGAGGTTTGGTACACGCTGTAATGTGATGGCATTTAAAGTTCTTTCCTCTGTCTTTAAGTACCAGAGTTGGTACATACACCAAAAAACTCAGGGTATTCTGAATTTTTGGTGGCGCTGCCACCTTTCTTCAGGGAGAGAAGGAAATTAGAAGAAGGTTGAGAAGAAGCTTTCAACAGTAGGGGCCAGGGATGCGGGATGGAAGGATAAGGCGGAGAAAGGTTTGCGAGGGGAATATGTGGAAGTGTGGGAATAAAATTCAAGGTTTTGGGCAGGGAAGGGGGGATGAAAATATCTAGAGGGCTAATTACTTTCTGATATAGATACCCGGTTCATTCCAGGAATCAAGGAGCCAGGAAAACACCTGTTCTATTGTTTTCAGTTTGAGTGGAGGGTCAGAGGGTGGGAGGGATGCTAGAATGGACACACTATAGCATTTATCAAAGGAAATGCTATATTCAGAGGTGTGTTTTGGGATTGGGAGTATCCCAATCAGGGAAGAATTCTTGCATGAGGCCTGGTGGTTATTGATTCTAATATTTAGGGGTGTGGTACACTATCCAATATAGAAGGCAGGGCATAGTTGCCACTTCATAAGGTAAACTACATTGCTGGAAGTATATATGAGGAGTAGGGAATAGGTGGGAGAGAGATGGGGTTTTCCACCCAAAATTTGGAATGAGTTTCTTTTTTGTTTGTATTGTTTGCTAGTGCTATCTTGGTACACTTTATTATTCTAATTGGTGAGACTTTCATATAAGTTATATATATGTATACATATATGTATGTATATATATGTGTATATATATATATACACACATGTGTATATGTATATATATGTTTAGCAAATACCAGATCTTTCTGGGAAACCATAACTGGCACAGGGAAAGGAACTGGCCCCCTTACCCTAATGTGTGAATTTCACATGCCATCGGGCTTAGTACTGGGTAAACTATGCCATCACCTACCAAACCGACCTTCGGGTTGATTACTGTGTTTATGGTTTTTTGTATATGTATATATTTTTGCAATTGTGATCTGCTCGATTCCGCCTTCCCCACCTCTCCTGTGTTTGTCCTTAATATGTATTTCTATCCATTTTCCTTACCTCTGTATCCATGTGAATGAATATTATTTCATTCACATATACACATACTTGTGGTTGTATAGATATATATATCTTGAAGGAAAGTTTCAGGGATGTGAATAATAATTTAAACGGAGAAGTGAGATACCACTGGCGAACAAAAACACAAATGAAACTCACACGTATCCCACATTTTCGTTTCACTGAATTAGTTCAAGCTCCTTTTTTCCCCTGAGGAATGTTGTTTGACCTTTGAAAATTTGGAATATGTGTTTCTCTATGCTTTTCTTTGCTATCGCTATCTCCCTTCTCCAATTAAATTATGTATATCATTTTGATTGAGGGAGAACTGTAATCCCTTAACCTCAATCCTGGACTCTAAAAGAGTACACAATTTTCTGTAAGAGGCCCCTGTAATAGCTTTATCCCAGTTTTGTAAACCCTTCAGATTGTTTTTTTAGGTGAAATATCAAACATATATAGTTGTTGAATACTGAGGTTGTCTGAAGGTTTTGTTATGTGTATATTAATGCTTGGTCATTTCTACATATTTTTTAATTTTTCTGAATTCTTGCTGTTTCTTTTATTTCATTTAAATATTATGCCAAATAAAGTTTAATTAAATCAACCAAAGCATTTAACCCACTCATATTTTAAACAATGATTACAAAAAAAATTATTTTACTTTTATTCAGAATATTTTAAGCAATCCCTGTGCATATATAATGTCCTAGAATGAATGATTTGTTGCTTTAAAAATGAAAAATATAAAAATGTAATATACCTTTGCCTTTACCTCAGATCAATAATCTCATGTCAAAGTTACTGAAAAATTTGATAGTATCACTGTGTCAAAGTTATGTTGTTTGAATTTAGGGTTTTTTATTATTTTAAATATCACGTTCAGTTATGTATTCTTATATACTTGCTAAGTATGCTTGGGATCCTTTATCAATCATTCTCATATAGTCACTGGTATAAGATTTAGTTCACCTAATCATCATTCTTTAAGATTCTTTATGGCCTATTGGCAATACTCTTTGGTTAAGCACTTCATTGCATTGTATTATGTGTTAATGTAATTGATTTTCTCATTTTATTATACACTGTTATGTATGTTTTCGGTTGTTGGATAAAATGAGTCCTCTTTGTGACTGTATTCTTAAGATCTATTCATCTCTAGAGTGATCCAGAATAATTTTCTATTTTTCATTAATTGTGCACCAATTGTAAAGCCATTGAATTGACTGAAATGTTCATTGGGATATTTTTGAACGGAGCTCATAAAGTTGTTTCACATAGGTACAACAGAGAATTAGACTTCTGGTTAAACATATTTGGCTTTTTACATTTATGTACATTGAAATATTGTGTATGTTAGAGGTTAGGTGATTACTTGGGGAAATTTTCAACTTGGTTATCCTTAAAGAAAATGTTTAGATGTCTATTTTATGATAAAATCAGGGTTGCTACAGCCTGAAACATTTGAAAAAATCTGGAAAAGCCCAGAGGAAAATAAATATCATATCAGGGGACATGGTAGTTCAGTGGGTAGAGCATTGGATTACCAACTCTAGATCTTGGGTTTGATTCCTAATCATGCCTCAGGGTATCTTTTCTGGGCATTGGATTGGTAAGTGGTTTTCGTTATATGAATAACCAGGAAAGGCAGAGAAAGTTATTGAACTAAATTCTAAGATTTGCTGATGGATTACTACACATTTCCATAAAACTTCAGTTATCAACCTGAAGGTCAGTTGGATGTGTGAGGGTAGGGGGACCAGTTCCTTGGCCTGATCTACGTATAGTTTCCAAGGAAGATCTGGAACATGAAAAATTACACAGCTTGTGTGAAATGGGGTGCCTGGGAATACATATAATATACATACTATGTATATAATGCTACAAAGTAATCATAGTCATGCGCATTGTGCCTCAGTCCAATTTGTCAATGGGGAACACCTTTTGGGCCTCAAGTAATGTACAGTATAAGAAGCTGCCTCACTAGTTTAACTGGCTATAGTAGTGGTCTGACCTTTGTAGGATCTAGGTTTGAATTATGGTCAAGGAAAGATTTTTACACTGTGAAATTCCCACATTTATTTGACCAAATCAACATCTGCTCATGCATTATGCTACAGAGTTCTTCTTTGTAACTGCTCTGTAATGGTAGTTGTGTTAAGTACCTTAACAAGGGAAGAATCTGGGAAGAACTTCCTCTGGTATGTTATTCTATCTGAAAATATTGCCTGGGAAATCTGGAAATCCAGAACTGTAGCAATCCTGATATAATCTGAGCACAATATTTAGAGAAAATGCTGAGGTGAGGGTTAACTGGGCAAAAACTATTTTGTATTTCATTCAATTTTGCCAGTCTATGTTTTCTCAACTTTTCCTTCCCATTCCTTGTTTATTTAGATGCAACCCTGCCTTAAAAAGATTTTTTTAAATGACATTTTATTTAACTGCTCTTCCATTTAGGAAAATGATTTTAATCGTTTGTTGGAGGTTTATTAATTTAAGCTATGTTCATCAAAGTGTGCATTTCTTTAAATACCTGAAAATGCAGTGATAATGGTGATTAAATAGGACAACACCATCCTATGCAATTACTAAATGTAATACACTCACCATGAAGCAGCAAAGGTAAAGCTTTGGAATTAGACAAAGCGTTACTTGAATTTTTCTATTCCATTTATTTATGATTTGGCAAGCCTAAAAATTTTTCAGTTTGAGGTAAATGGCAGTGGTCAGGAAAATGATAATTGTGTGCCATTTATTCATCAGGCAATTAATTAACCTTAGGTTTTCTGGCAAAAATGAATCTAAAGTTAAATGTTGAGCCCTTTCGCCCTCATAATGACAAAAGACTCATCTGTACACTTAGGTGCAGCATAAATTATTATAGTTTCAGCAGCTCATGTTGGAATAATTGTCGATATTTCCATGGCAATCAAAAGCATATGGTAGTCTGAATATTATGCTGCATATTGCAGCAAAATTTTCTGTTCAGGGATTAGTTTTTTTGTTAGCTTGGTCAATGGAATTTTGCATGCATATATATATAATTCTGATTACATGCCAAAATAGCTTTCAGAAAATCTATAAATGTTACTGTTGTTTTTATCTTTGTATGATGTACATTATGAGATATTATTTTCTTTTCAAAGATTTAAACTAAATATCTAATTTGATAGTCTTCCTTTACATGAGTTTAGCTCTACATTATTTAAGTAATGCAAAATCACAAGATATTATTGTTATATATGTTAAAAATTGCCATGGAATGCTTTTATTTTGTGGTGCTTATAGTCTGAAAAATGATTTACCATAAAAAATGCATGAATTGTGGGGGTGTATGAATCAGGATTGCCTATGATTCAAAATTAAACATAGTAAGTTAATATGATACGAGCTAATCTATAATGATAAATGTGACTTGACATTGCCCTCGATAACTATATAGTTATATTGTAACTATTTTGTGATCAGAGCAAACTTTGAGGTCATTATGGTGGAGAGGGTTTCATATTAATGCAATGTATTTTTATAGCAGTGCAAGCTGCATAAAATCTCAGACTGGAATCAAAGGTAGTGGTAAATGTAAGTTCATCAATAAATGAATTTGAGCATTATTTATAGTATAAAATCAATTGTGTTGTAAAATGTGATCTAAAAAAATCTTATCTAGAAGTGGTGAATTGTATGATTTCCGAATTGGGAAAATTTTATGCTTCCTTCATAAAAACAAGCTTAAAATTGCTCATTTGATATCATAATTGCCCTTGGATACCTTGTATTAATTATTTCATCTCATGCTTATTTTATTGTCAATTTGAAATTCCTCTCAGTAATTTAGTCCTTATACTGTTAGCTGTACAGTGATAATGGTCTTTTTGTTCAGAATATTAAATTATAATTTAAAAATAAAACAGTTTCTGGCGTAACTTGGTGGAAAATCTTCATACTGACTTTTAATAATCAAACCACTTTACTTTTCCACATAAACTTTTTAATTTTTACTACCCAGGTTTCGTTATAACATAACATCATCAGGTTAACAACTGATGATGTTATGTTATAACGAAACCTGGGTAGTAAAAATTAAAAAGTTTATGTGGAAAAGTAAAGTGGTTTGATTATTAAAAGTCAAAATTATAATTTAATGATCATTGTCAAGAGTTACACATGAAATAAGGTGTAGTCACATTCATTACACCGAGAATTTGTAATTACTCCAATCAGTGGAAATACAAAAAAAATATCTCCAATATTAAAAATGTTGAAAGAAATACTGTAAATTACTGGATAAGATTTGATAAGGATAAGATTTGGAGGCTACTGGGAAGTGATCTGTTATTGGTAGCCACACATGAAATTTAGTTAACTGCAGCATCATGTTTAGCTGTATATCAATTTGTTACTTTCGAAATTCAATGCATTGTTGATTTATTGAATTTTTACTTCAATAATATTCAGCCCTTATAAGTAGATTTTTTTAAACTTTGGCCAAGGTTCTTTCGCCTAATGATAAGTGTCTGTCGGTCTGGGTATTCCAGAAGCCTTAGGGTACAATTTCCTTCTGCAGATTGGATTAGTAACATTTTTCTAAAATGCAGGAAGGGAGAACCACATGGAAGGATATCATAATGATATAGTTTGAGACATCAGGCTAATTCATTATGGGAAGATTATAGCTTTCAACAAACCTTATGGTTTTCATCAATTTATAGTGTCAATACTACTTTTATACTCTGACAGCAGTAACATGTATTCTGACCTTGTTAAGCATCACTACACATCAGTGAAGGCGATTATTAATTTTATATAGAAATCAAATGTCTTCATACATATTCATAGTTTTATTCTGCACAATAGTACTACATTAGTATTTATAGGAAACTTTACATGAGCAGATTCAAAATATAATGGTCACAGGTTCCTTTAGTTTATCATATATCTAACCTGCATTGATATTATCTCCTGTCTATATGGTCAGACAAAATTCAAACATTTTCTGTTTCTATCTGAAGTGACCCATAGGTTTGATTCATTTTATTTAAATCTTTACTTTTCCAAAGAGCCTTTGCCTTTTTATTTTTCCACAGTATTATTTAGTGCATGCACTCTTGTACTAGTTGCAATTGAGTTCTAAAGATGCCAGGTTTGTGTACTAAGGTGAAAAGATTTAAGTTTGTTTCCTAAACCTGTGGGGGAGTACAAATGTTTTTGCTTAGTGCAGTGTGGACATTTTATTCATTTAAATAAAAGTCGGATGACATGAGTAAGAGCTAACCGAAAAGAAATACTTCATGGGTTGGCTGGGTTAGTCAGGTGGGTAAAGAGGTCACTTTCCAACCCAATGGTCATGGATTTATCCACTGCCTCTGGCATGGGTGCTGTGTCATATCTGTTTGTTCAGCCCATGGGAAACCTAATGACTATCCAAAGGCTTATCAGGATCCCAAGAGGTGCATTGACAACCAGAATCATACAACCAGACATCAGTTGAGCAAAAAATCTATCTGATGTTCCAGTATGTTTTCAAGTTGATCAAGAGAGAGCTATATCTTAAATTGTGTTACCTAAGTTTTCAAACAATAAGTATAATTCAAGCCTAAAAAAATACTTTGGAAAGGTAGAATGTTTGCTGTTGGTGTTATTCAGATAGAAGACAATGACTGAAACTTGTCTGCAATAGCCCTGATTGGAGGTATTCTTCCAAATTAAATATTTTGTTGGTGAAAGTCTCACATGGCTTTGGATTCTATTAAAATTGTATTTTTTGGGAAAAAAGTAGATTTATTGATATTATCACCATTAGCTACAACATTTTCAGAGGTGTTCCCCACCCTAAAGATCAAGTAGTTCTGAGCGTAAAAACTTTAATATTTTGGTGGAACTATAATTTTTCTGTGTACTGGTAAAATATTAACTGGAAATAATGTCATAAAGTGAGTATATGTTGTCCCAGCCTTCGTAAGATGGAAATGACCCCTTGGTGCTTATTTTAACTCTATGAATCCTGTGTATTCATATAGGACAATCACATAAAACACAATGAGTTTTCATGAATAAGACTGTGAAATTATTTACTCTGAACTGGTAGGTGAAAGGTTAAATATTCCTACCCACTGCTATTTAAGGGATTTCATTTCTTTGTCACAAAATGTTGTATTGTAGATATATTTGTTTGTTAATAATGTTAAGGTGGAGTCCAGGCTGGTTTATGTTTAGTAATTTTTATATCAGTTTTGAATGAAAACCTGTTAGTTAGAAAATTTATTTTATTGTTTGAATAGGTAGATCTATAAACCTTTGAAAAGACATGTAATCTCTTATCTCAAGTCCAAGTTTTCATGATCTCCAGAGTAATTTTCACTCAAAGGTTTTTAAATTAGGTTATTATTGGTTGATCTTATCACAGTAATCAGACAAATGGTCTATTTTGATTTTTGTATTACGTAATGTTGCATTCATGATTGTTTATTATGTTTTATATTCTTTTCCTTGACCTATGAACAAAACAGATAAAAAGTATTTTGGAAATATTCCTCTTGCACTTAAACAGGAGTGTGAACTTTACAGTGTAAGCAGTGGCTTATGACAGATGACCTCTTTTTTTAAATGAATGTGTACTGTCAGTCCTACCAGTTGTGCCTCCACTAGGCACTTCAGAGTGTGCTTTCTAATTTTTCCCTATCCAGTAGGTCAACTGGCATTAGCTTTTTACCAAATTTTGAGTTATTTTCCATTTCACAATCTTGCCCCCCTCCCCCCTTACGTTAAAGTATGGGTCACCTGTATTTTACCCTGTCAGGGGTTTGTGGCTGCACTTCTGCACCATAAACTGGAAGATTTCCATTCTTACCAAATATCACTTACTTAATATTAGTAATGTAAGATCATTATTCATTGGTTTATGTTATTTCTGTCACACCAAGTCTACTTTTGTTGACTACGTACTGCACACACAATATTCTCCAGCCCAGGGAAACCATTATGCTCAGGTGATGATAAAAATTTCATTTGAAAAGTATAAATTGTATGTGGATATACATAATGTCAGTATAACATGTGAGAGGGGAAACTCATCTTTGTCATTAAGTATTAGTTTTGATTCATTAAATGTGTAATGCTTCAAATAGTTTTTTTTTACAAAGGGGGAAAAATTAGGAAAATAAATGCCACACAATCTTTCTCCATAACATTTTAAATTATGGCCTGCAATCAGTGTCAGGAAGACTCTTGAAGTGGTGTAATCAGAAATATAACTCTAATGTGGTCCTTGAAATTATATTTGTAACAGCCAATTAATATTGCTAAATGAATAGAATTAATGCCTATCAGCATTTTTCTTAATCACCTGAAAATGTAAAGCCAGATTATACTAAATTTTTATCATAAAGCTTGATTGAAAGCTTACATCACAGTATTAACTAGATAGAATTTTAATGCAGTCATGAGTTTTTCAAGAATCATGTTCTATATAAAAATTCTCTAAATGACATTCTTACGTTATTGGTAATGGTATGTGTATGTAATGCTAAAATATATGAAATTGCAAGAGAAAGTTGTACATATATATTTAAAGACTACCCGTTTATGTGTTCCTATTATGAGTATAATATCTTCTTATATATTTTCATGTAAGACAATTACTTTTGAGTCCCATGAAATTTCTGGTGTTTTCTAAAGTCCTAACTTGGCACCTGTATTCTGGAGAAACCTAGATTAAGTGTGCAGAGAAGGATTAAAAAAAAAGATTTTCTAGGAAATATACATTGTGAGCTTTGAGGGAGTTATTTTATATATGTATATATGAACATAGATTAATTTAAATTAAGAATGTACCTAGTCAATCAGTATCTTCCTTTAAAAGTTGTATAAAAAATATTGATTTAATGACTGAACTGTTGTCTCCCAAGGAATTTACTGTATTGATAAATGAAATGTAACTATTGTACACGTACTCATGTAATAAAATTGGTTGAATTATTATGAGCAATTAAATTTAGAGATACAAACCCTTCTGATTGCTCACTTTTGGGGTAGGAACTGCCAAAAAAGTCCTGGTTTTATGTTATTAAAGGGCTGTCTCTTGCCAATTTCCTCTATTCTTCCATATCCTAGCATATTTCTTTAGATCTTTGCATGAATCTTACTAATAGCACCCTGTTTTGTTAGCAAATTGCATACAGTACTCCCTTGTGGTGGTTTGCCAGCAGTGGTATTGTGGCTGACATGGTAGTGCTTGCTTAAGGGGCAGTAGTTTGTTTAGTTTAGTGAAAATTGATGTAGCATTTCACCAGTCTTTGTTTGTGTCCTGGTGCTACTAATTGCTATATTCAGCAGATACAAATTTACAGGCTCTATATTTATTTCTACTGTAACAAAATTTTAAAAACATAGCTTCATAATTTTATTAACTACATATTTACCAACATTATGCTGGTTTTACTATCACTTTATCCATGGTAGTCAACTCAAAAGGTCAATTTACAAGGTGAGCTATGTTCTTTTCACATAGCTCTACAGCAGAAAGTTATTCTTTTTTATTTGAAATGAATAGCTGTAATAGTCTCCCAAAATATGTCTTGTGTAGATTTCTTAAAAGATATTGGTGGTTGGGCTTATTTGAAAGCTTCAATTTTGAGGGTACTTTGTAATGTTTTCATGTGTATTTGCAAAAAAAGAGTGACCTTATCCTGTGCATTGACCATGGATTTCTATTCTTTCATCCTAATGTTTTAATAAAATTCCTTTTCTTGGTCTGTTGTTATATAGAAATCAAAGTCTTTCATCTTGAGTGGTCAAGAGTTCACCTAATATGGCTTGATATTTGCTTTGAAAAGTATTATCCAAACCAATGGTGCAGATCAGTTAAGCTATTGAGGTGTCCTCTTCGGATGTTAAAGGGTTTGGATGGGAAGAGGTGAAAAAGGAGTGAGACTTAAGAATAGTTAAAGGGGAATAAATCTTTTGGCAGGAGTAATACAATTATAAATGGTATAATCCATGAAGTGTCAAAGTAAGGAGGTTTGTGAGCAATGTTTTTGTGAGTTTCCTGATTGAAAATCCAACTCTCAAAGGCGTAATTGTGATCCTGGTCATAGATTCTTTTATTAATTTATCATTAGGCGGTTCAATGAGTAGAGTATTTGGCTACTTCTCATAGGATTTGGGCTTTGTTACATGTTATGCATCTGGGTACGGAGACTCAATCAAACTGTGATTTTTCTAATTCCAGATCTTCCTTGGAAACCTTAGGCATCTTAGGGAAAGAAACCACCATCCCCTACCCAGGCACATTAATCTCATATCACACCACCATGGTACAAGAGGCGCTCTACCCTCACTAACCAGATCAGCCTTCATATTGATTATTGTGGTATAATCTGAAATATGTGATTTCATATCATGTGTGGCATCAAGGTCACAGTTATTGTGAGGGACAGAAATATAGAAGGACTTCTATGTTTCTGTTTGATTGGCTGGTCCCTGGCATAGGAGGAATCCTGGTAAACCCTGAACGGGTGAGTACTTGTGAATCACAAAGGTCCTTCTTTTCGAACACACCTGAGTGAATGAGCGAGAGCGTGCATACATCCGTGTTATAATTTTGTATTCATCTGTGAGATTAACAGGTCAATAGCATTGGAGGGATCCTTGTAAACCCTGACCGAATGAGTGTGTGCAATTCACAAAGGTCTAACACACCCGAGTGATTGTGTGTTTACGTAAGTCATTTCTGTTTCACTATATCCTTTTATAATTTTTTCATTTATTTCTGTGATTGATGGGTCACTGACATAGGAGATCCTGACAGGATAGATCCTTGTAAACCCTGAGTGTGTGTGTGAATGTGATTCACGAGAGCGACTGTTATTTCTTAACACACCCTAGTGATCGAGTGGTTGTAAGTTTGTTTTATTTTTTATTATTTATTTTGACTTTTGTGTGTGATTGACGTATACATGGGTCACTGCTTCTCTAACACACACAAGTGACCTAGTGTGTGTTCCCTATTTTCCCCTTAATTACAACCTTGGTTTTTTCCGTTATCACATAGTGCCAAACAAGTTTACGGTCTCGGCTATCTTTTTTTCATTGATTCACGACCGTAGCTATGTTCATTGTGCATTTAAATTCACGTAATGAGTGTACAAGTCATTTACCCTATTCCAAAATGTGTTAATAATATGTGACATTACATTTTTTTATGCTCATTTACTGAGCAATTAATTTTTATACAATAAAACAAAAAGTTACAACATACTCTTCCATTAACAAATTTTATTGTGGGAGAATGTATCATTTTAAAATGGAAACTTAGATATATTTTGGTTTATTATACCTCCAAGTTACGATTTATTAAGTAAGTATTATTTTAAATATGCCCATGGACATATTTGACAATCATAAATGTTGCATTTTTCGTGAACATGTTTGAACTTCAGTGTGCAGGGACAGATTGTCCATTCATATCCAACCGGTATGCCGCCTAAATTGGCCACTGCCGTAAATAACAGCGCTACTTGTCCACTTTTAGTTTGAGCTTCAGCCGCCAGATGTCAGGTTTCGAGCTTCTATGGCAAAGTGGAAAGAAGAAATCAGTCTGTAGCTGGGCCCGCTCGTGTTCGTAGTGACCGTGTTGAGCCTTGGACTAGAGTACTCGTGTGTGCACGACCTCATGAATTGCCCGCACATTCAATAGGACCGTAGGTTTACTTTGGCGAGGAGCGGCCGCTAAAATCCCTACGGGTGAACACTTCGTGTGGATGAATGGAATTCTACCGTCGATAAAATGTCCTTAAAGGTGAGTGCCGCTATAGAGTTGACGTTTGTTGAGTATTATTATTATTATTTGGCGGAAAATTTATCCAGGTATCATTATTTAAACTAAATGGCATGAAGTAGACTCCTCCTGAATTGTTGCTTTTTCTTTTTGCATCAGAGATCATTGTCCGGTATTCCACAGTGTGAGATTAGGAAAAGGGCACTATAAAGAAGCTTTCAAAATCATGACTTAAAAACCTCACTAAACGCAGTTTTTTGGGAAACAGTAATGATTTTGTATTTCCTTATTTGTGTCAAGCTGCATGGCGCGCCTTCAAATTTTGTAAAAATCGGAAATTGGGATGTATAGATGTCAGCTGCCCCTCCTCAGTAGTGTCATAATTAATGAAAGGCGCAACTAGACTTTTTGATCGTCAATTAAAAAGGGGTACCTAAATTCATCTTTCCGCGTGAATAATAACTTCGTAGGACCCGCCGTGAGTGGTTTCCGTGAGCGTAACTGACGCTTCCACATGAATTACACAACATTATTGGAAAAAGAGAGGAAATGTGGAACATCCAGGATTTTTATCCATGGGAGACGATCTTTATTTAAATTCTAAGAAATCTTCCGAAATCTTCGTGTTTATTTGTAAATTCAATGCAATAAAAAAACATATTTCATTGGAAAAAAATATTTGTAAGTGGATTAGTCCTGTGGAAGCTATATACATCCATGACTCTGTCCAATATCCATGTGGTGGTTCATTGTTTCTCATCTGAACATAAGTATTCGTGGTTAGTAAAACTTCTACGTCTACGAATTCAACAAGTTGGAAATATTGGCGGAGCACATAGGGGTGTGACTGCGCGGCTGAGTATATAAACCGCTTACACTGGAGTCGCATAGTGCTACCGGCTTGTGTACGTTGCCTGGTCACGCTTGTCTTTAACTGCATTGAATTTGTTTTCTATGGTATTAAACTTGCCGTTTCTGACTGTCGATTTCTTCGAAATCTATTCAAAAAGTGCTGTGCGCATTGCATGAAAAAATTAAATTTTGCGAAAATTTGAAGGATTTCTGATGTAGTGTAGACGAATGTCCTTCCGGTGTCCTAGTTACATTAATCGCCGGGGCGAATCCCCTGGCTCCTAAAAATCGCCCTTTGTGGCCAAGGCCCACTTAAAATTTGTGGTCATTATCAAAACAGCAATTGTTCATTATATTCCGTCTTGGAAATCCATAATAAGATGTTTATTTTTTATGCTCAACTTTTTTGTTTGGGAGCTCGTTTATTGTATTCATTCCTTCCAGGACCCAAATGATTGTAATGCCGCACTGTCGATTCCATAGTTTTCCTATGAGTGTGATATAGGTAAATTCTGGGTTCAGATCGATTAAGCTGGTAAAGTGGAATTAATGAGAAATTTGAGCAACGTCCCTCGCGTGATCGTAATTAATATTTTGTGTTCCCCGTTATGCTTCATTGAAACTTGTTCTGTAGTAGATTTCTGAGAATAAATATTCAGTGATCATAAAAAAAATATGTAGAAAAGCAAAGTGGTTTGATTTATAAAAACGTCAGTTCAGTGATCATGTTACTCTTGAGACTCCTTTGTTCTGCCATTGTCTCCAAACAAAAAAACCTTAATAGCTTTGAAACCTGGTTTCTGGTAATTAGGAAATATCATCAGGCATTACCGAAAATAACTACAATATATCGTACCTTGCGGACATGGAAACTATACAGAATTTTGTTGACGGTCAATAAATGGAAAGGGGACAATTAAAAATATAAGTACGTAATATACTGCGCCTATGAGATTGATTCCTGGTGCCCTACACACTGATGCGAGAATTATGTGATTAATGAGACGAAATTTCCTTACATTTTTATTTTATTTTAACCCAAAGTTTGTTTCGCTTCTTTTTATATAGATAATGTTCAATTCCATTCCAACTCCCATGTCATGGTAATATTTCGCACATATCAATGCTGCCATTGATGAAGATATGAGAGAACTCATTGAATACTTTCAAATTTACATTGTAATTTTTAGATTGTTGTGCGTGTTATGATACCAAATGGGGGTGTGCGGTGTAAAATGTTTTGTAATTGCAATAGAAGATGGAGCAAAGGTTAAATTACAGATTATAAAATGGAAGGATGTCTCATTAGCGAGAATGTTGAAAATGTATTATTAGTCTTAAGAGATAACATAAATAAAATTAGAGAGATTACGTGTAGAACATATTGATGTAAGATGTCACTTTTCCGTATTAGAAGAACGTTATCCGACTGCGCTAGGAGGAGATAATATTTTGCGTCAAAAGTAATTTGGTGTTTAATCACCCCTGCCATACACCCTGGCGGTGGCTTGCGTGGTCCTATAAAAATGAAATAAAAAAAATAATTACTAACTAGACCTGCAAGGGTGACACTTTGGAATCAAGCGAATATCACGGGATTTTTTGGCGCTTTTTTTAATGGCAGAAATACACCTACAACACTCATCACCGGTATCACGTTGAACATTCTCAAGAAAAATCAGTCGCCCTGTAATCACTCGAATATGCTTTTCTATCCTCCACTGTATGTGATGCTCTACGGCATTTTCTCCGCTCTTCCACGGGTTTCCCTCCCGTAAGACCCGTTTTTTAGGTTTTGAAACTTAATTTGGGGTTTAGAGTAAATGCAGGTATCCTAATCACGTCAATCAGATTTTCTGATCCAAAATGAACGTGAATAATCGCATGATTTTTTTTCTGCACCCACCCCTACCCATTTCGATCCATCATGATTATGGGACAAATCGTCTCATCAAAAAGAATCGCAATAAACGGACAAACCCTTCATTTTAACAGATCATCTAAACAATCTTTTTAAGAGGCGAAACGGGAAATTAATCAAGTTTTGAGAAGCTTCACAATAACAGTTTTTCCAGGATTGGTTTTGTCTCTTGGCATTAAGTTGGAACAGCGGATGCTCTTGTTATTCTATTCTGGATAATCTCATGCAATGATAAGTAGGTTTTCCTTCGAAGTCGTAAATACGTTGTAGTGCTGACGTTGAAAATAAATCTGAAGGCGTTTCTCGTCCTGCTACAGTCTCACTTAAGCATGTGCCTTGGCTTGGCGACATGGAAATGACAATCCTTTCTTGCTTCGTGCCGTCGTTTCTCTCACAAGCACTTGCGGTTTGTTGGAATAGTCATCACTGTTCAAGACTAGCTTGGATTTTTCTCGTCATATTTTCTCCTGATATTCTAGGAATGGATATCGGAACTGTCCCAAGGTGGGGATTAGCCACTTGGTATGAAACTGGGGAATTCGTTCTTCAGCAAAAGCGTGAGGAGACCTATTCTCGTACAGATATGTCACTTCAGCGTGAATCTGTGGTTCATTAGTGAATTTTTTCATGGTTCGAGGCCCACAAATGCGAGAAAAAAATTTGTTGACTCAATCGTGAACGTGTCAGGAAAGACTTCTGCCGGACATTTTGACTTTTACATTATTCCGTCCTTCAATTATGATAGTCTACCTCACCCACCAAGTAGCTGTGTCATAATTAAGGTACATGTGGAACTGTTATAATAAAGGGGACTACACTAAAACATTATCGGTGCTCACGCCCAGACGCAAGTATTGCTGGCAAATTTTCTTGGGGTTATCACATTCGTTAACTTTGCGATAATTTTAACGATAAATTGAGTCATGTTTAATTTTGTTGTTGGTAGAAGCGACGTGCTTTGTGACTGGTATTATATAAAATGATTTGATATCCCCAAGGGGATCCGGCCCAGAAGACGGTGACGATGATAACATTCGGGGCAGTGCGGGCCGATTCGATAAAATTTATCATATAAGCGAAATGAAATGCTTTCAGGAGTCGGTTTCACCTGAAGCAATATGGACGAAATGCGGCATGAGATTATGTGAAAAAATGAGGAGCGAGTGGGTTCGCACCTGAAGCGCAGACGATTGGTCTTGACATCGTAAAAATACTCGTAGGTGTTAGGTTTTGTGGGTGTGTCGACGGTAGAGGTCATCTTGAACCTTGTTGCAACCTATCAAGTAAAATTATTAAATTGTTAAACCTGTACTAATATTATGGCTAGTGAAAGTAAAAATATTATTCTGTTAATTACATAGCGCAACTTCGGCCAGTTTCTTTTATAAACATTATTATTCTGATTATATGATCCAGGTCTTCACCTAGAACGTATGCTAGGTCTCTCCTTAATGTCTATCCACCAGCGCATATCCCGGTGTCTATAGTACTTCGTCATGCATTGTGTGTTGAAATCGATTATTCGCATCACTAATTTTAATATCCGATCGGACAAAAATATGTAACAGTAGCAGAAATACGACGCTCGCAATAAATTGACGGATTCCTTTTTTCGTTGTATGATACGCCATAGCAACGATTGAAAAGTAACTCATGCATAATCCCTCAAATCCCTCTATACCATTTCCAGCCCCTTGCCGTTGGTGTTTGCACAACCGGCTAAATGCACTCGGGCGGACTGAGGGGGTGTGGATATGATGTCGCGCTGGAGGTGCAGTGCGCTCCCAAAGGGTAACGCAGCCCTGTATGCAGCGATACCCTTCCCGAGAACCGAGGTCCCAGACGATAATCATGTTTGCGAAAGAAATGCATGCGGACGAGTCCGCGTCCCTCCTGCATCATGACGTAATAGAGCATCCGTATACGTTATTTTCCTATTATCGCAGAGCGAAATTGAGTTTACTCTCTCAAGAAGGACGGACAGGCGCGCCACTCTCCCCTGTTTTCGCTATTTAATATTGCGGATAAGTCCATCCAAGAACCTACCTTAACTGGTAGATTACCTAATAAATAAATACTTTTTATTCGGTTTAATGGAATTCCATGCTTGTGGAGCATTCATTGCCGGGCTTTGAAGCATTCGGTGAATAATTGCCCTTTCCATTTTGAAATATTGAGAGGTTCACAAGTATTATTATTATTTATGATATAATTACCAGCTCTAATTATTGAAAGTAAGGATTTGGAAGTACCTATGATCACGAACAACGGATAGTCTTTATGGAAATAAGGTTTTGTGGGAGATGGTTATTTACAAGTATAGACAGGAGACAATATGCATTAAACATTTTTCTTTGGTGACTTTGCGTACGTAAATTATGGTGTAAAATTCTTCAATCATTCATTCACACATGCTACTCTTCAAGCCAATGCTAGGGTGTGTGGCAGGGGGTGATGACATATCAGACTACAGTCTCTTACTTCATGTCTGCTCTTGCGGTAGTGTTTCGTTTTTCGTATCTTCTTCAACGCCTGTCGTGTTTAGTCGGTGGTAGTGTTGTAAGTGATTGAATTTTCTCATAAAATTAATGTATTTCATGATCCAGGTTCATATTTTAAAATATATATAATCTTATATAGCCCATTCCTCGAAGCTACGAGTTAGTTTACAGATTATTTGAAAACAGTATCCATAGAAACATTGTACTCTCGAACGCCAATAATGTGTAAAGTCGGCAAGAAAAAGGTGCTACACCCATTAACGTATCTGTGGACTCCGTATGAGCAAATACCAATCTTTTTTGTAGCTTTGAGAGACGGGCACTTGGCCATGGGATAACTCATAACCATCCCGATTGGCTCCCCGAAATGTATTCATTTGGTGAAGAGGTCACGGCTCGACCGCTGTTTTGCGTCAGTTTGCCGAGCGCGCCATAAAATCGATCATGGGGCATAGCGCCGACATGCCTCCACAGATCAGCTCCAAAGAGGTGGACCAGGGAGAGGAGGGCGGAGAAGGATGAGAGGGAGGGGCAATCGCTTTCTTGGGTGCCCTCGAACCGAATCTTCACTCGCGGGGGATTCACCGGCGTCCACCTGCGGGCAGCCGGGGAGGAGAAGAGGGCGTGTTTCCGACGCCCGGGTCGGCCTGGATGATAAATTCATGTTTTCTCTGTTGTTTTTGAAGTGGTTGGTTTCAAGCGAGTGTCCCGATGGAGATTGAGGGAAACGAGAAGTTTCCACATCAGCTAGCCGAGAGGTAGAACTGTGGTGGTTTGGAAATTTGTATGTGATAGTTCATTTTGGGAGGGATAAGTGAGTTATTAAGTAGAGAAATGGGGGAAGGATGGAGGGAAACCCGACATAATCATTAGCATACTATCAACGAAAGGCGCCAATGAGGTCCATAATTGAACGTCCCATCCGGTTTGCTCCACTTGAGATGCTCTTCAAATGACACCCGTTAGTAAGGTGTCCGGGATTCGACCTCTGACCTTCGAGATGGGAAACTGGTGCGCTAGCCATTGCACTATTCCTATCTCCGCATTATATAAAAGCAGAATTTTACGTAAGCCACCCCATTGGTGAATGAGGAGTGGTACGAGCCCAAAGAGGAAAGGTTGGGGAAGGGAATCTGTCTCAAAGGGATTGCATTCGGATTGAGGAGACCTTTTTGAGTTCTTGCTTTCGCATAATATTCGTTGGAAATGGAAGTCCGTGTGTATTATATTTGGCATATTTACTCTTTTACCTATTTTAACAATCGTGGTCCAGTTGAAAAATATAAGTTTTGTTGCGAATAATTGATTACATTTCCGAAAGTGAACCCACACACCGATTTTCTTTCTGTCATTTCTAAACAGCTCCTTAGGCCTCACTTTTCTCAAGTTATTCAGCATCAAATCTGCAGGTATTCGAAGTTACGAGAACTTTTTAATCTGCGATTACTTTTTTGTGGCAATCACTCGCGAATTATTGACATTATATTTCGTGCAAATTCGAAACTCGCGCGTCATCATTGTAGACCCAATCACGGACCTAATAAGACGTCTCTCACTCACACAGCCACACACACTACAGTCACTCGGTGGAAAAACCACTAACTGTCTTTAACTTTGCCATGGCCGTTCGGTCATTAATATGATTCCATCCCATCGTACAACATACGAACGCGTGTAATGCACCTGTAACTGCAGCAGATTCAGTGTTCTGCTGGACATGTTTTTACTGCAATGCGGTGTTGAAGGACTTGCGGGGAGGTAGTAATTAGTGGTTAGCCATTAAAGGTAATAAAAATGATAGCCTATAAAATAGAGGTAGAAAAATTTATTACGGTTGAGCTTCTGTGAACTGGTAGAGAGGAGAGAATACAGAAGAATGCATTCTTTTGAGGGTTCTCTTTCTTTTGTATTTATTTTCTTTTGAACTCCTCGAAATTCGTCCGAGAGAGGCTTGTGATATCGAATCCTGGAATGTTTGACTAAGTTTGAGTAAACTTCATTTTTTCGGTGTGCATTAAAATATTTTCAATTTAGATGAAACGCGTCTTTGGTTGGGATTTAAGGTTAACTAAAGATTAAAGAAAGAAGAAAGATTAAAGATTGATAGTTATGTTTCAAAGGGAAGAAACATCACACTATTTGAATGTCTTTCGATATTTGATGAAGCGTCACCTTTCGTGAAATTAGATTTCGTCAAATGCTGCAGTGACCCCTGACATATTTTTCTGCTAGATATTATTTATTACCTATTACATTTTGATAAAAATAAAACAGCAAATTCTTGATTACCTTATTAATGCGTCGTGCCTTAAGTAAGCTTCCAAAGCAAGCAGTGAAAATTCTTGCAGATCTACTTTGGCGGGGTAGAGCGTTAGCTATGTTTAACAATTTTCTTTTATTCAATAAGCGATGTTGGAAGAGCTATTATGAGTTGTTTCCCATGGGAATTCCCTATATTATTATATTGAACTGAAATACCCATTCTGTCTCAGAAACGTGATGGCCGCATGATGACATCCTCGTAAAATGTAAATATTTCGGTACGGCTCCATAAAAAAAAACAAGTTTCCCAGAGAATGATTAGCGATTCAGTCCTATATTCTTGTGAACAGAGAATTATTCAGCATCAGTAGAAGAGGATACATCCTTTTCGACTCATCAGGTGTGATGCAGTCGTATCATTGTGCTGTACATCGTTATTCGGTAAAAGGTGTTTACGTTGCTTGACATAAAGAATTAATTTTTTATATTATACTAGTGGTAGTTATGTGCATTCTGCTGACGCCTTATGACGCATTTTATCCAATCTCCAGTTCGGGTTCTATTAAAAAAAAAGTTACGTTCTGGTTCTCTGATTCTCTCGGAAGGTCTCAGGTCCAGGTCTGATACCGGTTATATGGTTGTCATTTTGTGCGTCGTACGTGCGTGCCTCTTATATCACGAGATTGGAATTCTTAAAGTGTATGAAACTTGATATATACGAATCAACATCGTTACTACGTTGAGGCAAATGGTCTTATGCCGTGTAGCAAATGTCTTATTATGAAACGAAGAAAAAGTGCCTTGTTCATACCATAAGTTAATGCATTGTTACAGTAACGACGTTGCGCATATCTAAACAGCATTTCTCTTAATCGTTCAAATTAGGCAAAATTTCAGTCTTTTTTGCAGTATGAAGTATCTCTTGCCGGTTTGGTTGTAATTTAGTTTTATTTTGATCGCAAGGAGACGGGATAGGGTCACTGACGAATTTTAGATTGGCAATTTAATAAATCGCGAGAGCTCTGGTATTTTGTCCTAAAATCATAATAAATCAACACACCGAGCTTAGGTCTGGTTTTATAATGTCTCGTTCAATCAAATCGTTAGTTGATATAAATGTTAACTTAATTTTGAGATTATCGAAAAATGCGATTGTACATGTATAAACAAGTAAGGTTCCTTATTGGTGAATGCGAACATTGTAACCGTAGTAACAGCGGCTGTTTAGCTGTACAACGGTTGGTTTTGAACTTAACCAGCACCATAAAGTTTGAGTTTAGACCATCAATTTTGACTACCGATTGTAAGAAACGCAACGCGGACCCTTTTGCCCCTGATTTAGAGCTGTTCGGATGTGCTTTGTTTAGGTTTGCACCCTTTCAATGAATGGCAACTGAATAGGGTAACTTAAACATCCGATCCGAAAATTATCAACTAAATCGATTGGAAGTTAATGCTTCATCATCACTTCCCGTATATTTGTTACAGGGTATTTGCAATAATTCTCCAGGAACCTCGTTAGTTATGAGCGATCTCTCACTATTTGAAATACGTGCAGTGACGATCTCTTCCAGAATCCGGTCCATATTCCTCGCAGTCACCGGAGTGAATCTTAGCCGCTGGAATTTTTTCTCGCCTCTACAACGGAGAGCCCCGCTATATGGTCTCCACACGACGGTGACACGTTGTTATTCCTTTAGTTTTTCCAGAGTTAGATCCAAGAGAATGTGACGCAGCTTCAGCGCGCCCTGATTAACATGGCAAACAAAACCTAAAATCCGGACTACACATTACAAGAACTCATTCTTTAGCATAGCATACATTCTACCACTCTTAATTCTATCAAAAAAATTTGGAGGGAGAGAGGGGGGGGGGAAGAAGGACGGAGCAAGGGGGAAAAGGGGGGGGGGGGGAAGAGAAGGGAAATGTTTGCAAAGGATAGCGGAATAGCTCCCCTTTCCCCCTAGCTTCGCCATTCTTTCCCCCCTCTCTCTCTCCCCCCTCCCATCGTTTCCTACCACATTTACTCCCCTCCTTTCGGGATGTTAAATGTGAATAAGGCGGCACACAATTTTATTTTGTTGCCGGATGATGATGTAATACATTGAAACCCCGTCGTAAAATGAATTTAATCAAGTGGAAAAGAGCTACGATCAGTTATTCATTCATTCATGTTCGAGTTCCACCACATCACGCCTGAAGCTACTCACTTTGTTAATTTATTACTTCGTACTTTTTTAAGTTTAGTTCTAATTGCAAAGTGTCGTACCCAGCGTTGTATAGCATTAAGGTCATCTGGAAAAGCTGCTGTGTCCTCAGGATCACGGCTATTACGGTAAACCACTGCATCATCGGCAAATAAACGTACCTTAATAGTGATTGCGGAGTCAATGTCGTTAACATAAAGTAGGAATAAAAGAGGTCCAATAACACTTCCCTGGGGAACACCTGAAGTAACTTCTACTGCATTTGAGCTAACTCCATTTAAGACTACTCTTTGTACCCAATTATTCCAAAAGTTTTTAAACCAACCCTGGATATGTTACCTATGCCATATGCTTCTAGCTTTGCGAGTAGTTTACTTTGTCGAAGGCTTTCTTAAAATATAGGAAAATCGTATCCACTGGAACATTGCTTTCTCCGAAGTAAGGATCTCATGAAAAAAATGCGCAGTTGTATTTCGCAGGGTATACCTTTTCGGAAACCGTGCTGATTTTTCATTAATAACTCCAGATTATCGAGGTGTCTCACGATCGAACTAGCAGCTATATGTTTCATAACCTTTGCACGAAATGGATGGGAGGGAAATAGGTCAATAGTTGCTCGGCCCCTCCTTGTCTCCGTTTTTACATATTGGTGTTACGTTAGCGGTTTTCCAATCTCTGGGAACCTTTTCATCTACCAGTGACTTTTAAGTATGATTTATAGGCACGGCCCTATTCCCGAAGCTACATCCTTAAATATACGAGCGGATATTTTATCTGGCCCGGAGGATTTATTAGGCTTAATATTTTTCAGCAAACGTTCTATTCCATTATATGAGATTTCAATTTTGGACATCGATTGACCGGCACGATTTGGTAAGCTATTGGAGGCATTCAGTGAGATATTGGTGAAGACGCTTTGAAAGAAGGAATTTAATAATTTAGCCTTTTCCAAACTGCTGGTTACCCTTTATTATTTTTGAATGAATTTACAGTTGACTTATTTACCTGAACTTCTCCGGCATATTACCAAAATGTTTTTATATTATCTTTCAAACTTTCCGCTAACCTTTTTGCTTTGGATTCACTTAACGCTTTCCGAAATTCCTTCTTGGTATTCACCCTTGATTTATTGTAACCATAAGTGATCTCATTCTTTTTGTCACTAGAGATATCATCCCTCATATGTTTCATCTTGGTGTGACATAGCTTTTGACGTCGCAATGCCTTTCTAACATCCGCGTTGTACCATATAGGTTCCGTGTTAACTTTTATAAATTTACTGGGAATCAACTTGTTGACTGCTGAGCCCGTGATCTCAGGGTAGTCATTCTATGTTTCCTCAGAATTTCGGTGATTACTATCTTTTTTAAAATTTGGTCATTTAAAAGAAAATTCACGTTTAACTGTTCAATTTCAAGTTGTTCTAAAATATCAAGTCTTTTGCCACATTTGTCAGTCACTATTTGGCATGTCTTGTACCTGATGATGGTTCCGTGAACCGAACGCGTAGTATGTTATCAATAAACTTGTGGGAAAGTGCAATTTTTTTCTCATAATGACCAACTTCCCACTGCATCTCGCCTGAATATGTTGGACTACGCTTCATATTTAAATTTTTACCGCTCCTTCCTTCGTATCTTTATTTATGATGCTCGGTCCCTATCATTAACTTCTTCCTATTTGTAAAAGCTTCCTCTCCTGAACCAATTCTTTTTTCAATGTCCTTCTTTGCCCACCTTCTAAAACACTAGTTAAATTGGTGAACTGCTCTACCTGCTCTGGTTTATGTTCCCCAAATTTATGTGCGGGACGTAAACTAGACCCCGAATGTTTGTGGTCAGACTTCTAGCTGTTTTATCTTAGGCTTCCCATTTCTCGTGAATCGCATTACCTTCTTTTTCTTGTGAATAATTTTCATCCCATGTCTATCACACTGTGAAAGGGTACTGTGAACCATTGCGATAGGAGCGCGACGTGTATAATGCATCACACCATTATAGAATTAATGGATGAGGGTTGAGCTCATCTGGAAGCGCTAAACCCAAATTCATATGGAATTAACGCATTCGGGGAGGGGCGGGTCGTTTCCTTTCCGGTGGAAGCCAGTTATGAGTGTCGATTAAGGAATTTTTTTCGATAAATGGGTATCGAGAGAAATGACATACGATGCTCTCGCCCTCTCACCGCGAAGATGCCTGCTCCTGCGAGACAAAGGCCACTCGAACGGCGCGATATTTGTCAGCAATATGTCCCTTATTCTTCGAAATTTATATTTCATATGGTTTCACAATGAAATTAGCAAACCTTATGATCAGCCATCACCCAGATTTGAACCGGGCCAAACACTATTCAAAAGCTGAACGCTCCACCCATTGCTTACTCAAATGCGCTGCGTATATTATGCATTCTGCTACTCATTTTCCCTGTGAGCCATTTTTTTCTCCATTCAATGTAAACAAAATTAAGGTACTTAATCATGCATTCGAAGCTGGTCACATAAGAGACGTGGCTTGCTTGCTGCTAGATTCATTTGCATACATTATAGAGGAATCCCGTTGATTATGCATGTCATACGTTCATTCGATAGTTGTTAACCGCTGAAAGTTACCACGGAGGTTTCTCAATTCATTTGTTATCATTAATTTCGGCGAATTGAACTATTAGCCGTGCTCGTGAATAAAATGGGCCAAAGACCGAATTCTACCCAAAGCTATTGGACAATTTTGAGACTTCGACCCTGAAATATGTGGGTAGCTCTTTAATTAGGGTGGAATAATTAGGAACCTCTTTAAATGTTGAGGGATCTTCTTGGTAGCGCTTTTTCATCAAATGTGGACATTAAAACGCTGCTTTAAGTACTTGTTGTAGTTCTTTCCGAAATGTTGTCAAAAAAAGTGTAGTATGATTTGAAAGTACGTCCTTTTAGACAGCATCCTGCATAGTATACACGACACTTAGGGTGGATGGGCAACGCCGAATAGGTCATACCAAAAAAAGGAAAGAAATATTTGTACCTTTCCACAGATTTTATGAGATGGTACAACGCGTTTCACCAACTTGCGGCATCATCAGGTACAAGTTTGCTACACAGACAGTGGCAGAATATGTACCCTCAGGATCGAGTGGGGGCGGGGAGGGGCGGAGGGGCCTGAGAGGGGTGGGGGTCCTCAGGTTCGTTGAGGGGTTGTTTTGACCATTTCCGGGCTAGTTTCTCGGAGAGGAGTGGGGAGGGGT
Organism: Hetaerina titia; assembly: GCA_037158775.1. Lineage (NCBI taxonomy): Eukaryota > Metazoa > Arthropoda > Insecta > Odonata > Calopterygidae > Hetaerina > Hetaerina titia. Next base: position 41,176,943 of record CM073771.1, read on the forward strand.
ATGGGAACAATTGCTAATTACAAAGGGTCGTGTTAGGGTTTGCTAAGTGCCTTCTTATCTCTAATTGCTCGAGAGCGTCCATTTTTAATCCTTTTGGGAGTATGTGTAATATCTCCGGGACAAATTCACTGCTGTGGTCGAATTCCAGTAAATGCTTGGCGAAGAGAGAGTTGGTGTTCTGATTTTTGTGACATCTCGCGTGTTCCTTGACTCGTACCTTGATGTTCCTACCTGTCTGGCCGACATAAACGCTATTGCAATCGTCACATTTCAGTTTGTAAATGCCTGATTTGTGAAGATTGTCCTGGGTGTCTTTTCCATTGGCTAGGAGTTTGGAGAGGGTTACGGGTGAGTAGAAGGCTGCTTTGAGTGAGGTGGGTAGGCAGTTGGAAATTCTATATGAAATATCCCCCAGAAATGGAATGGAGCACCACTTAAAGTCCTTAGATACTGCGGGTTGTGAAACGAAAATATTTTTTAAGGCCATTGATTTTTGTTTTTTCCGCAGTAATGTGTCAACTAGCTTAGGGTTGTAACCATCGTTGGTAGCTATGCTAGTAATTGTGAGGAGTTCCATATTGAAGTTTTTGGGGGAAAGGGGGATGTGTAGGAGGCGGTGAATCATGGAGTGGAGGGCCGCGTGTTTGTGAGAGAAGTGGTGTGCGGAATCATTAGAAATTATATGGTCTGTATAAGTGGATTTTCTATAAATTTCAAATTCGTGTCTGTTTTCCCTTAATGTATAGTAATTGATAAGTCGAGGAAGTTGATAGTGCCATTGAGGTCCTTTTCCATGGAGAAGGAAATATTCCGATGAATTAAGTTCAGGTGATTAAGGAAGGAGTCCAACTGCCGGTTGGTTCCTGTCCATAGGCATAGAATATCGTCCACGTAACGAAACCAATAACCCACGTTTTTGTTATGCTGATTGTCAGAATTGAAAAGATGTTCTTCTACAGAATTGAGGAAGACTTCGGCTAGGAAGGGGGACAGTGGGGAACCCATGGCTAACCCATCCGTTTGGCTGTATAGTGTCGTTGAAACTAAAATAATTCTGGTTAACTGTAATTTTAATCCTTTTTTTGGTATGGATATTAAATACTTCCACGAAGTGAAGCCTGAAACAGTAGAATATATCCGAATAGGTCATTTAAAAAATTGGGGATTACACCATTACATATTTGACTCTCATTGATAATTGGGAAAACAGTCATCACCGTGTTGATTCAGGGATGAATATGTGAATGCACTTGAGCAGACGTGCCATACGTTTTGACCGCTTTGCTTTAAATTTTTTTTCCTTGTTACGTGCATTCATTTTGACCGATCTGCGTGGTCACAGACCGTGGCGCCCTCGATTAAATTCGAAGATTGGCTTGGCGTTTGTAGATTTAATTTTGTTTTTTTATCCATCTCTCAACAGTCATTGTTGGCTTGTTTGGTTCAGTTAGAATGAGTAACCGAAGTGTACTTTTTCTTTTTTTTATGACTGCTGTCTCTTTGGCTTATCCCTAGTTGAATCTAAACTTATCACTAACACAAAATTTTACGAAAGATATTTAATGTAGAGCTCTCCATAAGAATAGCTGCTGGGTACCCATCGTTTTCCATGTTATTTTGCTCAGATACTTTCACTTCATGGCAGTTATCATCTAAAATCTCTAGAGAGCCTTTCGAAAATTTACCATTCGCTCATGGAGCTGATTTTACGTTTAGTTAAAGAATTTTCGAATCAGTTGAGAGAGCACTCGCATCGAAAGAAATCATTCACGTATGAAACCACACCAATTTACCCTCCCGGTAATACTAAAACAATAAAAAGCACTACTTCATCAGATCATCTTTTAGATACTGTCAATTCTGTTGTACTCCATCTGTGGATGGCAATTACCAATCGTGGGACCGGTAAATGTTGGGACGAAGTTAAGAATAAAACGAACTTCCTTTCTTCCTCTGGTTCAGAATGTGAGGGCGTTGTCGCCGTTTTTGAAGTCCTTGAGCAGTGATTACAGGCGTTGATGGGGATGACGGAGTCGTCGACTCCGTCATCATCACAATTTTTTATGCTCCAGTCAATCTGCGTGTTGCTCAATGTGTGCTTAAATGTGTATCGACCCCCGCACATCAACTTGGTTAGCGCCTTATGTCTCGGTCCAGGCTCCCACCCACCCACATCCGGATGCAAATGGTTTAGCCCCCGGCGCCGAGGAGCCTCCGACGAGCGAGTTTTGCTTCGACGGCTCTTTCGTGTGCGGTGTTCTTCACGGTTCTTCATTTGTCTATATTAACGCGGGTTCCCTCCGTCACCCCTCTCCGCCCCTCATCCGCTTCCTAACCAGTTCCCCTCCTCCCGAACCTCCCCCGCTGTTTCGTCCCCGGCGACAGCGAAGACCGTATCGGGAGATGTGGAAAGTGAACCGCGTGCAGTACGGGGCAGACAGACGAACCTGCCTCTGCTCTTCATAACGTTTTCCTCTTTTCCCCTTTCCGACCCCTATCCCACTCGCCGTTCCCCTCTATCCCATATATATACTCGGGACGTTGAATGATTAACCTACAAAGGTCAAGGTTATCCACTTCTCTCTCTTTCTATTTCTCCTCATGGTTTTTCTTTGTTACGTGCCCTCTCACCCTTTGCCTGCTCGAGTCCGTGCTCCACATCAGGATTCAACGTCGTTTCTGACGCTTTTCGCATTTGCGTAATCGTTTTGAATCCGCGGAGGCAAGCCTCTGCACCATTCTGTATGAACTAGCCCCGTCACATATCCCTTTCCGCCCCCGTTCCGTCGATGGGTAAACACAGTGCATGCATGTGCATATGACCGCTTGCTCCTCTCCCACCTCCACGCAGTCATCGGCGGGAAGCGCGGCGACCTTCAGGCTCGTCTTTCGGCGTGCGCTAAACTGAACCGCTCGCGTGGCGTAACGAGTGCTTATCGTCCGTGCGGCATGTTTTTATTCGCCGTCTCGGAGGGAAACTTCTGGGGTAGTGTTATAATGCAACCATTTCAGAGAGTAAAAATCATTCGCCTTGACCGGGATTCGAACCCGGATCCCTCGATATCCGGCCGAGTTGAAATTTTGGGGGCTTTAAAGGAACAAGATGTAATGACGAAATACCGTACATACAATGTCACAGGCATTCGTAGTCGTGCGCGACGCGCCACAGTCCACGATGTTAATAAACTCGGCCGGATATCGAGGGATCCGGGTTCGAATCCCGGTCAAGGCGAATGATTTTTACTCTCTAAAATGGTTGCATTATAATGCACACATAGCGGGTGACTCCCTTAAAGTTACTGTTACAGTTTCTTGAAAATTCTGGGGTAGTGGTTTTATTGGTGTGTCTGGGCGTGTGTGACTTGCACTCTTGTTTTCGTGTGCTGTAGAACCATGGTAGCAATCGGGCATCCCGCGGCATAATGAGGTCGTTAATTTACTAGCGGAAAAAAATGTCTTCATGTACCATTCACAAGGAGTGAGATCATAATTTTAATGATATTATCACTATTGGATGAGATTATTACTGGTAAATAAAATTCTTTAGTTCTGTCCGGTGTCTGACTTTGATTTAATTTCGGTTTGTACTAATTATGGGTATCATGCGACGGCATTTATATTTAATTTCTTTTATTTAATTTTGGAGATGAAGTAATGGTATTAAAGGTAGCAAGGTGACCCATTTAAATGTTTTTTTGCATTGAATTTTAAATTAGGAATTTTCTATTTAAAGCCTGTTTGATGTTTCGACTGGAGGACGTTAAAGAATATTTCCAGTGATTTAGTGAATCCGATATCCATAATATTTATTCATCGTTTGAAATGGATCGTGAATTCCTTTGGTAAAAACATTTACAGCTATATTCCCCGTAAATATTTCCGTGGTGGTCATTTCATTTCTCCAGTTTCTCTTGCTCAAGACAGCCGGCATTTCACTGGCGGAGGAATTATGGGGGGGCTTTTTTTATATTGATTACATTATATAGTATAGGCTACGCTCAGGGTCAAAAACTCGTCCCTTTATTGCTTTTGCTCGGGATTTGCGAAGGTCCCCTCCAGTGAATGATAAATAGTAGGCGCACCCCAGGTGGAGTGGGGAATGGGCTAAATTAATTAAAATTATCCGGTGCTTGAAGGGAGGAGGGGCAGGTTTCCTTTTGTCTCACGATGAAAGCGCCACTTCTCCCCCCCAAACATATCTCGATAAGGTTTGCACATCTCCCGTAATCCCGGCACCGCCCAGGTTCTCCTCCTGTATGAACATTAAAATCGTTATTCTCTCCATAGCCCACCTTACCCCAGCATTGTGCGTACATGAGTTCGGAAGGCGGAGCTAAATTTTGTTCCTCTTCGGAATTTCCAACTAGGTCTCAGAAATTCAAAGTATTCCGCATGGGGGAGAGTTTTCACAGGCTCGGTTGTTCCCTTTCACTCTCTCATTTTGTTCTCCATTCATCATCGATCAATGTTAATCTAATGCTTGCAACAAAGCGTGCACGAAGTTACCATTTTTGGTTATCTTTCTCGGTCTGAGATACGAATTTACATTAAACTCTGCGTTCGCCACGGGGAAGTGTGACGGGAGGCATTCGGGAATCACGTCATGATGAAATACGGTTGTACTATAAGATGTGCTCGTAATGAGCATGCATTAAATTTCTTTTCAGTGCTGTGATACACCGCCGTTTAAGATAGGCACACATACAAAAGCAAGTGGTGTCAACCTTTTGGAAATATCGTGTAGATCTTGTCTCGCTCTCATTCAAGCTTAATAAATAAATCTGGTAACCAGTGGTGCTCGTCTCTATGGCGCACAGAGATGCGTCCTGGTATCCTTTTGGTTGATTTCTAAACAGTGGAAAATGGGAGGGAATTAAAAGAGTGAGAATTGATGAGGGCCATAAGATTCAGAAATGTACACGGAAATACATCTTAAGTTTATTATCCATTGATAATCGTAATTCAGTGCTAAACGAACAGTCTTTTTATACACTCGTATCCAACACCTTTTTTACGAGGAGTTTCAATTGGTTCATTTTCATACCGTCGCCACACCATTAGCACTGAAGCAGGACTATGGTTTTCTTCGTTCGCTTCCTTCGGACTTCCGTTAATTACGGTTGATAACAGAAGGAGAGAGGGCTAAGGAACGGGATTGGTCAAACGTACAGGTGTGAGAGGTGTAGAAGTTGAAAGGTTGGATGGCGAGGCGAGGAAAAAAAAGCAAATTGTGTACTGAGCCAGGTGCGAGACGAATCTTTTCTTCCTCTTTGACACCAAACTTAACGGTGACACACGTTTCCAGGTTGCCATGGTCCTCCAAACGTTTGGATTCAATGTTGAAATAAAAGCATGCGAATTTCTCCAGAAGGCTGCTTCCTCTCGTTTTCACACTAGAACCAGCTTGCCCGTTCCGTTCCATTTTTTTTCCGTTTACCTGCTCAGAAAGCATCCTTGATTCGAACTTTCGATTAATTACACGTGAAGGCACTGAAGATTATTTTGCGCGGTAGTTCTCCACGGAGAAAGGTTATGAAAATGACTCATTTTTTCGGTGTGGCATTTGATTCAATCATTTTAGTTAACTTTAACGAATTGTAAATGCTTTATTTATTGAATTGTATTTCATAGATTTTTGAAATAGTTCGCTACTAAATTTCCAGTAACGTAACATTATTTATAGTTATTCGTAAGATTTGTTCTCATGATCATAAGTGCATTACGTTTGTATATTTCCAAACCTGAGGTGATGTTTGTAACTCATGAGAGAATCATGCTCAAGCTAATCGGGAGGTAGCTTGGAAAATTTACCCCGATTCGTTCAATAGGTGTGATTTTTTTTACATTTTTCCCTCTGCTATACATTTGTATGGAAAAGTGAGTGGGTATTGAGGCCAGTAAACGTCAATGAATGCTCAATGTGAATTACAAAACAGATGACAACACAGCGAAAACATTTTTTTCTAGTTGTGAGCTTACAAGAAATTTGGATAGATCCGGGTATCAAAGGTGGGAGTTTGAAATAATCGAAAAATGATACACAGTATATGTTAATGAATTTTATTCACTGGGTAAGTATTAATCTAACGAGGAAACTAAACATTTCCCAATTGATTACATCTACATAAACGTCGGAATAGGTCGTTCGTGGCGGCCAGCTTCACTTTTTTCTAACACAAGAAAGCGTTAAATGAAGTAGCCGTAGCGGAAATAGCTCGATTAGGATTGCTTTGATAATTCGTTGACGTCATTCGTACATTTTCCTCTGTCTATTGCTAATAATTACTTTTTTAATATGCCTTTTACTTATGATTTCAGTTAGTGTGTTTATTCTCCCCTTGGTTCCCGCGTCCGTAAATGTTTTAGCGAAAATATCCGCAGGGTGGTTTTATATTAATGTGATTCATTGCCCGGAGAGTTTCCTCGAAAGCGTTGACTAGGCTTGCCTACATTTGTACGCTTAAGTACGTTGCCGCAATGTCCAGAAAAGCAATGAATTTCCGGCTTTTGGCATCCAAATGAAATTCGTTCGGCCCACTTTAAATCTTATTGCTGACTTCGCAAAAATTATCAATCGTAGACGAAGTTTTAACAGTCATTGACACGTTCGTTAACAAAATCTTGACGATTACAATCGCAGTACAGGGTGTTTTTCAAAATGAGCACATCAACTCTTATTTCAATCCTTGCGGTTTTGACATGGACTTCGATGTTATTTGCTAAAGTTTGCAAAGAAATCGTCAGGCACAATACGTCGTAAATTAGAACTGCGATATTTCTTTGCGTTAAACGCCTGCTGTTATTAAAGCATCAATATTATGGTAACGTATGGAGAAATAAGGTCCATTTATGCTCTAAATATCTTAAATACGTATCTGTACCGTTTCCGTATGTGTAGAAGATGGGTGAGGAGCGGATTTTGACACGGAGGATACTATTTTTTGTCTGTTTGGATCAATGCATTGACGCTTTTTCGACATTAGGTTATTTCTCGCCCTGTTTTGCCTCCAAATTCAGATTCAGACGTTGCTCAGCCCTTAGTGGTGGAAATAAGAGTCCCGTATTAATAATCGACTCTGCTGTGAGAGTCCTTGAAACTCCTCTGCGCTTTTTAATGTTGGGCACGAGAGGATTCTAAGAAACTCCCAGTGGTGGGAGACTTATTTATAACAGGGGCTTTATTCCCATAGGCCGACTTCTCGCAGTCGGCGGGTCAGAGACATTTCACCCAGCGTGTGATCGCGTTTGGCTGGTGGGGAGAACTGGCTTCTCGTAAGGTGATGTCACCGCAGGTGAGAGGGGGTTGAGGGGGAGAGGCAGAGCGGACGGCGGGAGTGAGGGGGCGCGCGTGGGAGGATGCATCGGCGGGGAGGAGTAAGGGCGGGCGGAATGGAGCGAGATGAGAGAGCGAGAGTGTGGGAGGGCGACGGTGTGTGTGTTTGTTCGGGTGTTGTCTTTGTTTCTCTGCCAAAGTTTTTTGCGTACTTTACCCTCAACCGGGACCCAGATAGTACACGGCTTTCCTCGCCGGAGCTTCCATTCTCACCATTAGGTGAAGGTGAAAGTCTCGCTCTAAGCCAGAGGCGAACGACTTTAGTGGAGTTAGGTCTGCTCTTGAGGGATCTGTGGGATTTCGTATGAGCCTAATCATACCTGAGTGTAGGTTTAAAAATATCGCTTTATGATCGCGATCTTCTTTGATTAGTGGGACTGTCTTCTTTCGCCGAAGTGGTCCGGTCACGATCCTTGGAAGGCAAGGATGCCGATGTACTCCAATTGAATTGGTCTTCTCTTGGAAGCGTGTTGTCTAGGGGTTATCACGTTTTCCACTACTTAATCTGGACACAACAAGCCAAATAACATGCTGCGTGATTTTCTTGAAATCGAAATTCTCTGGGGAACCTTGAAGAAAATTAGCTCCTCAGTTCGATGTTTGATGATTACAAAAATGTCGTTAAACTTGGAACGAGTTCGATTCTAACTTCTTAAAGTGATCTTCTTGTTAGTGTGCGAAGAACAGTGCGGTGTCCATTCACTTTACGCATTCGTAACAGACGCTAATTTTTCACAAATTCTAAATTGTGCTAAATTTGGTGCACGTGGTTCTGCAATATTAGCGGGATTTTCACTCCACCGAGGGTTTATTTTGAAACTCAATTTCAGAACTTTTAGTTTCGGAGAGTTGGTCTCCTTTGGATTGTAATTTGAATGAAATGTCGGAATGTGATTCGGTTGAAATCGATCGTTCATAGTTAAACGTTGCCATGTTCCTGAAGTGTGCAAAGTTTTTCGCGAAAATATGCATAACAAGTAGGCTCGAATAAATTGTTCTTAGTACCGAAAATTAAAAAAAATACGCTTAAGTATATTCTGATTAGCTTGGAACTTGAAACAGAGTGTTTTAATGAACTTCGCCGTGTTGGGCACTGACACAGATGATGTTACTGATGTGGATTTTAACGTTTGATCGTTCATAGATATGATCACAAGCAAATCATTAAAAATTTTTTTTCAAAAGGAGGAAAAATTAATCCTGTTTGCCACCACTTGTTATTTGGATGTTAATTCGTGAACCCTGCCATTTGTTTGCGTTCCGTGTTTACGTGAGAAGGCCGGCGCTGTAATGTCAAGGAGAGTCAACGTCATAGCTTAGCGACGACCATGCCATACTGTTGACGTAAGATATATTTTCCCCGGGAGGAGATGAATTGCATATTATTGCTGTTGTAGAAAATGTGGAAAGGATGTGGAAATGTTCTTGCGTATCGATTTCTTATTATTACGAGCCGTTTGAACCTCGTCACGGTCTTGTCTTCACGCACCAGCGGTGGCACGCGCGTCGTATCTTTTTGACCTCAGGACTAGAGAAAAGCATACAATCTAATGGCTATGACGTTGTTTTACGTAATTACTTCAGACAAATAGGATGTTATCGCTTCCAGACAAATGGCGGCTCAAATGAACGAACTACGCTCCAAGTGAACAATCGGTAAAACGGCAGAAACCAGCCTCTCTCCTGAACCAATCATGTTTTCGCGAGTTTTTGCAACTGTATGTGCGAGTAGGTTGCTCGACATTGTAAGTTATCATAGTCAGTTTCGTTGACTGGGAAACACACACACACATTTAATAAATGGAAACTTTTCAGTATCAACGGGTGGCTACCATCAAACAGACCTCGGAAGTAACAATATCCTGGTACAACGATAGAAATAATGGCCTCGGTAATAGTTTAGAAGATGGAAAGGCAGCACTAATACACTGGTTTGTCTAACCTAAGGAAAGCTAGATTACTTAAGATAGATTAAGTACCTATGTAAGGTATGAGACTAAATTTGCATCCACACAGTACCCTGTGAGTCACCATAAGTGTATGTAAAGGTTTTAGTGATTAACTCTTTGTGAATCACTAACAAATAAATCTGCTGTGATTTGGAAAATTGTTGAAACTGTACGAGACGAAAACGAATCCTTGAAACTGTCAGTTCTACATATTTAATTGTATTTATTATTACAGACCTACCGATGTACCGATCCTTAATATTGTAACTCCATTTAGTATTACTTTGTCGGAACATATAGCCATATAGCTCGAGAAGAGAGACGTTTCTTCGTAGAGGAATATATTACCGTGAAAATAAAAACCATAGGTTTTGGACATTGGTATCATAGAAACATTAAACCAATGGAAACACGTTTGCGATCTTTTCCCGTAATTGAGACATCGATGGCAGCAATAACAACGAACAGAAGCAAGCGGGCTCAGCAGAACATGAACCGGACGAAACGAATAGGCAATGAAGTTTGTTCATTTAGGTAAAGTGGAGGAAAAAAAGTATTTGTGATAATAAAAGAGATACGAGTGCAATCTTCAGATATATAATTTTGCAGCATAAGTATTCAATACTAGAAGTTGACCTCTAATCGTTGAACAAGAATTAAATGCGAAATACATACAAGTGGTGAATGGGTGATTGAAAAACTTGGAAACGCTTAGAGGAATGTGAAATGGGCGACTGTGGCAACTAGTATTCAATTCTTGGCTGATTAATTAGCGACAGTGATTGATAATTATGTCTATCTAGCAGCGCAACTATCTGATTATAAGTTCCTTGTTAGCGATTGGATTCCAAAACTTTCCATGCGGAAGTTTTCCACTACAATTCTGAAGTCACGTCCATCAAGGCTTAAAAAATATGCATCGTCATACACATTTTTTCTTTTCGGGCTCTTTTATTCATGTTGTGACATACCCAAAACCTGGGCAAACCCTCCGCGTTTGGGAGGGACGAATTACCCCCTCAGTCCCCGCGTATCTCCTCACCAATACATAAATCCCGTGGAAGGAAACTGTTATTTCGAGGGTTTTTAAGGCACGTTTTCGGTCGACTTTTCGAATTTTTCGGACAGCTTTTATTTCACGACCTAAAACCTTTTCTCGGCTCGGCGTTGAATGGGGGGAGGAGATGAATCGGTGTTATTTTTAGCCGAAGGGTGTTCGAGGCGGGAAAGGCGTGGAGGTTGGTTTGAGGGTGATCGCTCTCGCGACTGATTGATTAAGAGCTCTGAGCGGTGAAGTAAAAAAGTGGAGAAGGAGCACCCTTCTTGACTTTACCAATCCCGTGTTGATGACTGATGTAATAGAGTTCGTTCCATGTTTTTCAGGGGTGAACTGTTCATAGTGCCCGCGTGGAGTATGCGTTTACCTGCGCATAAAGCAAGCAAAGCGTTTTCGGTGTGACTTCATCTTTAGAAAATTCTACCTTTTTTCCGGGTGCTTTTAAACGGTAAATTATCTTCAGTAGCATTCATTTGATGTGACTCTTTATAGGTATCCTCATCTCCCATTAATAGCCGTGTGTTTTCATTCCACTAACGTTATACTACAGTCGTTAAATGGCTCGTGCTGGGCGTACCGGTTATTGCCCGTGTTGCCACAGTGAGTCAAATACTCGAGTCATTATCTCGAAAAGATGCAAGATAATAAACGAAGGAGTGGGAACATATTCAACGAGATGCTGTGGATGGCTTTTTTTTAATATCTTTCACTTCTGATCTCATGATCAACTCCTTTGGCTTGTTGTATGCCGTGAGCTGAGTTTTTTCCTCCACCTACTCTAGGTTCAACGTATTTAAGCTGCAAAATCAGACGGAAAGGAATTGACTGGTAAGTTTTTTTTACAGAGAGTAATATAGAATGCGTCTGAGAAGCGGTGTTGAATCCAGAAAGGACTTTTTTTGTGTCATAAAGTAATGGATGAAATGAACGAATATTCCATTCCGGATATTTTTATTTTGCGTTTTGAATAGCAGAAAAAAAAGGTTAAAAGTCGCGTGGAACTTGTACTTGAAAGAAGATGAGGGCGAAACGTAGTACAATTGATGTGTTTTCTCGATATTTTTAGTAGTCCACGACTGAACTCCAATTGTTTCCTCCTGCAATAACCCTAGTCAGATGTCGAGGAAGTGTCACACCATGCGAAGATGTCCAAGATTCAAATCTCGTCCTTTCCGGATTTGTCCAATTTGTGCTGTCTTATAGTAAATTTATTTTTCGTTGCCTCTTTCGGAAAATGCAATGTTAATATCGCGAAAATTAGATAAATAGTATTGATTATCTAATTCAGTTTCTCAGATCACCATCCTATGGTGGTGTATAGCCGATATGTTGAAACATTTGTAGTGGAAGACATTGAATTTTACAAATGCATCGATGCTATTGGCAATGATTAAACTCATCCAACGTGGGTACCAATAAAAATCGCGCCCCTGTAATTTGAATAAAATAAACCAGCTTTGATATTTATTTCATTTGAAATAATTTGAAAGTTAATGAGGCATGCATTGCAGATATTTTTGAAATAGAACCGCCAGAGCGAAGAGATATGTCGTATATGTTTTTTAAGAGCTTGATTAGTTAACTTGATCGTTCTTGTAAATTATTTATAACGGCTATAACTAAAATTTGAAATTTCATTGAAAGAAAGTATTGAAGTAAAATATTTTAAATTTTAATGCTATGATTTATTATTGAAGAGATATATATCAAATTTTTAAGTAGATAAATTGACCAAAGTTATGTTTAAACGACTTCCTTGGGTTTTCTATTTCTTTCTCAATCACTTATTCGCATGAAATTGATAGTTCTACTTTACTACAAAAGAAGTTGAGATTTCTTTACGAAGGCCAGCCTCCCAAGTAAGCTGATAGTAACTACTATATTGCGTGTGCTAAAGTGGGAATCATACCTTCGCCGAGCAAAGACATTGATGGATATTCACAGAAGTAGTGTATGCGATCTGTGATTCCGGCAAGTGTGCACAAGATTTTCACAAATCAGTAGCGCTACAATTGATTTTATCATGTGAATGTTTTCACGGAATAGTAAAACAAAGTCATTAACCTGGCAATCACCTGCCTCTTATCGTTTTCATATCATCTGGCCTTTAAAAATTCATAGATCTAAGTTGGCAATCGGCTCGTAAAGTCATTTTGAGTACTGCAGTCCCACGAACCACCTTCATCTCGGGATTGCGATGAAGCGAAAAAAATAAATGAGGATACTAAAAACAAATAGGGCTGGAAACTCGGGAAATAATCATGGATTTATTCACTCATTGTTTTCTGTCGCACAATCGGCTGAGGTTAGGCGAAACCATGTAACAGGCTGTGTGTGTTTTTTCATCATTTGTTTTGTGTTCGTCAATTCCGTATGCATGACGGCTTCCCTTATCTTTTTCTTTCCTGCAGAAGGAGTCCAAATCGGATGTTATGCTCCACTTGGCGGCGCTGAGGGGAGACGTGCGCGCCCTGACGAGAGTGCTGGACAGTGGCAAGGTTCACGTGGATTGCTGCGACAAGGTGAGGAGGGGGAATGGGTCGATTTTAGCTGGAAGGGGGCGCGAAGGGGAGGAAGGCAGTTTCTGGGAAGGAGGAATGGTGGAAAAGTAGAAGGGAGAGGCGTGGGAGCGGACTCGAAGTGTGAGCGCGGTCACCCCCTTCTGAGCGAGTTATTTGTGTGTCGAGGGATTATTGTGCTCCTGACCGGAGTGACCTCCAAGAATGACGGTTTTACATTACAATTAGACAAGATACTATTTTATTAAAAAAAATTAAATAATGTTAAAGTAATATATTCAGTGGCCGAACGATTTTCTGTAATAAGAATTTTCGTGGGTGACAAAACAAAATGGTTCATGACGGGTTGTTTACGGTGAAAATTTACGCAGAGTTACCATACAAGGCAATCTATCCCTTAAGGGTAGGTTTTGGACGTTCCCTTAAAGATCCTCCACGCATCGCGGAAACTTCCTTTTGTTTGCCCTACATTAAACACTTCTTCCTTTCTTTGCGCCTCCTACCTGCCTTCATGTCGTCGGAAAAGATCGTGGTATTTGAGCGTAATATAATTAACTCTTGAGCGGACGTTTTTTCGAAACTGGTGGAGCTAAATAGCATGAAAAATGGTGAAACATCTAGCCTCTGCAAGCCGCTCTGATCGCTCTATCCTGATTTACAAATCGATCTAAATCTGTACCAATTCTCTAGTTGATTCTATGCTAAGTTGGAATACCGCCATTATGACAGTGCATTCGAATTTCACCGTAACTGCTCGTGAGCGTCGATTTAAACTTGTGGTTTTTGCATACGGGGCTAAACGGAAGGGAAATGGGGGTGGGAGGGGGGAGCAACAAGTAGGATAGCGGAAGCGGTTACTCATATTTAATGATCCCTAAATTAAGTTTGAAAGCGGGACGGCCGGAGGAAACGGAAATCAACAGCTTGATGCTCGTTTCTTGACACTGTAGGTTCGCATTAAGGAATATTAAGCGCGGGAAATTATTAGAGTAGGTTTACTGATGAGGTGAAAGTAAAGGAATGTTTTTTTTGTTGGTTGATGTTGATGAAAGTGTGAGATTTAAACAGAGAGTATATTTTATTTTTTTAAATTATTTTGTTTCGTGATTAAAATCTTGAAATGTCATATTTGAAGGATGGAACGGATTTTGCAAATTTGACGTGACCTGAATTTGGATTCACAAGGATTACACAGGCCAACAGTGTTTTTGGTGCCGGAGCTTTTAATGTTGATTTAAAGAACAATTGGGGTGCTGAATCCAATTACTATATGACACTAGTTTTTTCCTATCAGCTATAGTTTTCAAGATATAGATATGTTGTTACTTACGTAAAAAACTTCTACATGATGATATGGGAATATTATATTAATAATTAATATAATATTCCCATATCATATTACCCAGCGATGTTCCTGGTATTTTATCTTCTGTAAGACCAATGCTATTGTATCGTATTCTTCTTTCATTTTAGTTGAATGAGCGATTGGTATTGCGCCAAACCTGTTACCATTGTGAAGAAGTACACATTTTAAACTACGCTTGGAGCTATCAATAAATCTTTTACCGAAGTAGATTCAAACGATTTTTGTTTTTTAATCTCATTGGCCTACAATATAGAAATATACATAAAACTTATTGACAGTTTATTGAAAATAAAAGGAACACCGCAGAGTGGTTATAAATTAGTATACTTATAGATTTATTTAACTTAGAAAATTATTTTCCGGAATATATCAAATATTAAAACAACTAATCGTAAGATGTGCCATATCTAAAAAAGTAGAGCTGTTAAATAAAAAAGGATTTTATATTTGGATTCAACTCTACAAATATAGTTAAAATCATCACAAAGATTCCCGGCACCAAAAAAATTTTTTTTGTAGGCCTGTGTTATATGCGATATTTTTTTCGCTCTATCTATTAAAACTTTTAAAATAATTTTTATTATAAATTATTATTTGGTAGACTTTCGTTTAAGAATGCATACAAACTACATTCCTTAGCCTAAGACAACCTGAACCCACAATACAATGAATCCTTATTCATTTCCATAAACGTACATTCTACCTCCCTTCATTTCTTCCGACCTGCCTTTTCTTTTCCTTTCCCTTCCTGCCTTATCTATTGCTCTACCTTTCATCCATCTTCAGCATTTCATCACCAATTCAAGCGCTCTGCATCCACCGATCCTTAGGATTTCTCCCGACAACCTCCCAAACAAGGAATTGGGTGATTGGATTTACATAGGGGTTAGATGGAAGGAGGGACTATTAAATTTCAATCTCGACTCAATGCAAAAAAATCGTTAAATAAGTAAAATAAATTAGCAATCCTCTCCTACTCCGCCTTTGTTTTTTATTTCCGTCGGTTTTGGTTTCTCCATCATGGATGGCTCTTTCACATGAATGAAATGAACTGTCACTTATTTTGATTCATTCATTATTTTACTTAAGTGTTATTTAAAATACTGAAAAAAATAAGAAAGATAACCCATTTCAGTAATGTAGCAGAGTTAGACCATGGCCGTTGGACCAGTCAGAGTAGTCAACTGTTCTAATAGACGGCGTGATCGTGCGAGTGGATTTAATAATTGTTTAACTCGAGTCATTTTGGCTATGTACGTGAAAACCCACCCTCAGTCCTATCTAAGACAGAATTTTGACCCCGAAGATAACAAAAAAATACCTGCAACAGTAGAACATGAAGACCATCGGGTGAAATTCAATTTTCGTAAACGTTGCACAGGAAGAGATGATGTCAGCATAAGTAAGGTTTTTGTCGTCGCTTTAGAAGGCCACAGATATCGCTCTCAAATCAAGAAAATAGAGTAAGTTATCGAATGTACCGTGCTCGATTGATTTTTCTTTACAGCTTTCTGCGAGAATATTTTTTCAGAAAGGTCGGAGAACTTAAGAAGCGAAATTTTGAGAATTTCAGGATGGATTCGAGAGATCAAAGGCTCTCCTACGTACTGATGGAACAGAAGGGTATTAAAGTATTGGCGAAAAAGTAATTCCCTATTATTATTTATTGTTTAGCCAGTAGTTCTGTAACACTAGGCTAAGGTTCAGCCAGTGCCAGTGGCCAATGGTTCTGTAACATAAGGCTAAGGTTCTGTAACACTAGGCAAATTCAAAGTGTCTGCCCCAGTTGTCGTCAGCGGTCGGGTTCTTGTGTATTTCGATGAGTTCGTTTTGCATGGCTTCGCACTTCCAAAGCAGAAAAATGCAAAGTTTGCATTCACAGATTTGCTTGATTGAGCTCATCCGACCAACTCTTGGGCAATTATAAAACAGAGTGGATTGGACACTTTGTTACTCTCATTTGCAATTATTTCGCAATAATATTTGAACTTCTAGGCAAACGTGACACAGGGGGAGATGTGTGTTGGATGCGGGTATGATCCGGACCGTAAAAGGTCAGCTGTAATTAGCTCCATTTGCACTTTATCGGTCTCTGAAGACTCCTGTTAATCGTTATTTCCTTTCCGATCGAAAGGTTATTAAAAATGAATTCTACAAATGCCCGAGTTAAATTAAAGTTATGATTGACGGCGAATAAAGTATACCTATCACCTATCTTAGAAGAAATAATTTAAACGTGTAATGTATTTTCCCCGGATATATACATTAAATACCTAATTTATCCTCTCTGTGTCCGTACGATGACATATGTATAATATTTTACGAGAAATTAAATACGGCTCCTTTGGATTAGAATCCCACGAAATGAATCTGTGATTTAAGAATAAACTTTGTGAGCTCCTAGGTTGAAAAGAATGACCAGTTTAGTGAGACTTATTCAAATTTAACCGACAAAGTGATTAGAAAAAACTGAAAATCTCATTTCAAAACTCAGTCAAAGAGAAAATGTATTCACTCCTTGCCTTTGTTCTTATTTGAGCGATCTTCTTATGTTATTAATATTTATTTCAGCAAATTCATTAGTTTGATAAATTTTTTATCTCAAAAAATGTTGATGTAATGTACAAGAAATTACAACTTTTCCAATATTGACCAAGTCATTTCTTCGCTGGCGGGGTGTACACATTTTGATGATGTGTGGATATAGAGGGTGATAGTCGTCTTCAGGAATAGCCATTTCTGATTCTTCAGATTTATTTCATAAAAATAAATGTAGTTCTAACGAAGTATAAAACCTAATCAGCAATGAAGTCTCATATAAGTATACTGTGGGCTGTCTGGTGATGTGTAAATTACATAATTTTAAGTAAAGAAAGTCAAATGTAGCGCGACATTGGTAACAGTTGCCTATAATATTTGTGGTGACCGCAAGGATCGAACGTTTGGCAACAGCGTCTCCCGCCAGGTCCGTACTTTCATTTGAGCGTAGAACGCTTGGTACCGAATTATTTATGAAAAAAAACCCTAAACAACTTGGTAGATTTTAAGTAGTTTGCTTTGTCGGCGTTAATTTAATATACTTAGTGCATTATTATACTTATGGAAACATGCTCGGAATGGATTAGAGAACTAAAGAAGTGTGATTAACAATTCAATCTGTGGTACCCACCTTCTCTCAATCCTGTCTTATTTCCTGGGTACTGAAAGACATAGTAATGAGCTGATAGAGTGTTAAATTGTTTGAAAATTAAATTCCTTTGCAACCAAAAGTACTGAACAACGGTTGAGTCATTAATGAATCCGTGTTACGATCCATTTTATTGGCACAATCAATAAAGCTTGATGTGTAGTCGCAAAGCTGGATAAGAATAAATGGACCAAAATACGGAGATATATTGTCGCAATGCGTAGTATACTCCAAGAGGTAATACCTACATAATTTCAGAATCTCATCGTGGTTGAAAGAGTGAAAATTTTTGTAGAAATGTTGCTCAAAAACAGACAAACTTAGGATAAAAATGGTAGTTAGCGTCTATTTGGAATTTTATTGAATAATGTACCGATTGAGACGAATTAGGAATGCTAACCAGATCAGCTGGTATTTGCTTCAAAGAACTTTTAAATAGTGTTTGTATTTTGTTATATTTTGCATTGGAAAAATGTATTTCGACCCTTGATTACGTATCCCCGCGAGCCGTATAATCCCTCCAGGCTAAGTTGTTCTCGTACGATGCTTATTCAAATAGCAGGATATTCTGAGAAATATATTAGCGACAGCTCAAGAGCGTGAGGAAACCTTGAGAAAAGGCATAAAATTGCGCGGCTTCTCTCTCATATAAGACGATGATACCGGAAAGTGAAGAAAGGAAACGGGAAGAAGCCACGAGACGTGGAAACCGCATGACAAGTAGATCGACGGGTTGTGTGAAATCGCAAAAGCGGCGTCATCTAATGTCTCGCGATCACACTGATGTCGTGCAGTACTTTCTGTTATCTGGCAGACTATTCGAGAACAATATCAAATCCTATATGCGGAGCATAATTGCAAATACATCAGTAGCGAATCCAAAATTTTCAACAAAAAGAGTGGGTAATGGCGAGGATCAAGCGGCTAGGGATCATTCACGTGGCTACCATTCTGCGAACCCAGTTTTCTCGGATAATGTACTAATTATTGGCAAAGAGCGTAAATTTACGCTTCCAGCTTCACTGCAAAAGGGATGAAATGCCCATCCTTGGTTTCGCGAAAATGTTCGAAATATTTTGGTTTTGGGAACTTATAGAATTAAGCTCCACGCATGCGTAAATGTAACCAGGTAGCTTGGTAGGCTAGTGGGAAGAGTCAGTTTTGCTGCATGACAACGCTGATACCGGCATATTAATATTAGATATCCTGGAGAGTTCTGGGTACAAATGCACATGATGCTTTTGGATGAGTTTAGCTAAAAGGTCTGCATCGTTGTAAATTTTCCGAGTATCAGAACTTTCCGGAGACTCACAGTCGGCGACGTTGGCTCCCCACGCCCAGAATGAGTGTACTCCAAGCACCGTAGGGGTAGTAAGTATGAGGCCTCGTCCTACCACTGGGGTCACGTTCATTAACTTTCAAGTGGCGTGGTATGCTGCTCCGACATCGAAACTGGGCGAGGTCTTTGGACTCGCTCTTGAAAATTGAGGTCGCTATTTGCTTGGGTATCATGAATAAAATTTGTTAAATTAGCTTAAAATAAACCCGGAAACACCAAGCCGTAATTCTTCAAATAACACACAATATATTAGCACGGTTTTTTTAGCAAATCCTAGTTATCAAGTTTCCATTATTTACTTAAAATCTATGTGATTCGTTTGAATTTTAAATTCATTTGCCTATCAACGATTGGTAACCGAGCGCTTCCCTTTCATTTTAGAATTCCCAGTATTCGATTTTTTAATTAATCAAATGAAATCGATAGTATTCAACTCAACTTAAAATATATTTCCACTGTTATTTACAAAAAAAACCAGTAGATATACATATATAACCCATGTGCGGTAGTAATACACGTGTGTCGCTTGTCAATTGTTAACTTTTGTTTTACCGTTGATTTTTTAATATTTTATGCCCGCATTAGAAAGCGCGCAGAATTCTTACGATGTCAGCTCAAATGGAAAGTGGAATTGAATGAAATCTACAGCGTGGGAACTTAATTTCTTATCATGTTTCCCACATTTTTCTTTCCCGACAGGATGGTACGACTCCTCTCATGCTGTCTGCAGCCAACGGCCACGCCCAGTGTGTCGCGGAGCTTTTGGAACAAGGGGCGGATCCCGACTCCAGGAGGGTGGTGAGTGCGACTGTTTCGTTTAATGGGTTTACCTCGATGGCGATTTGCCATCTGCTCTCCGGTCCATTCGCATTCTGGGCTCAATTTCTCGATTTTTCGAGCCCAGAGTCCGTGGAGCAGTCCGTTCACGTTGGGCACCATCGAGTTCTCTTGTTGCCTTCGTTTGACCTGCTCGACCGCATTTTTATCTCACAAATTCAAGGTGGAGACTCTTAATGCAAATGTCGAAAGAAAGAATTTATGTTCGGAAACGGATGTGATGCGATCATGGCGGGAAACGGAGCGGAACTAAAAATAAAAAGAGGTTAGGAAGCAGTTCTTGAGCAATATTCAGTGCGTTTTACAGTGGTCGGGAAAAGTTGGATTCCAACCTTGATGCATTTCGAAACTCCGTGGAATTTACTGTATAAAGTGAACTTAGAAAATGACATGTCATCAGCGAAATAAAACGCTTTTGTTTCGAAATCCATCATAGCCATCTGCTTATCAATAAAAGAAATGGAAATTCAAAGTGAATTGAAGCTCTAATATCTAATTATGTTTTGACAAACTACTGACACTAGAAAATTTAAATTCTTATTGCTTCCCAAAATGTTCTCTCTGTAGACTTCAAATTTTTATAAGATTCCATGGCCGCCTAGAACGCTTCTCTAGGGTTTTATGTATGTATTTTAGTACCCTGCAAGCCACCACTAAGGGCTGTGGCAGGGGGTGAATAAACACTAGACTAATTTTGACCTGAATATGACCCTACCGCGGTCGAGCAATGCTATTATGATCCCTTATCGTTCGTGGTAAAAATGACATCTTAAATCTATCTTTTCTACACTTAATCTCTCTAATTTCATTTACATGATTCCCTTTACCCATTTTACTCGAATATAGTGATGGCCCCTGGCCGAGACTTCATTGGTTTGTTGTCACGTTGCGACGCTCGACATTCTTTGAACTGTCGAACGAATGTACATTAATGGTATTCGTAACGACAGCACCGCATGCCTCCTATAATTGACGACGAATTACGATTGGTGTTCCTCGCAAATGGAGAAAACTGGCGATTTCATTCTGTTCTGGTACACTAAACGATACAATTTTAAATACTGAAAACGCTTCTTACGCCAGGGGTAGAGATAGAAATCCTATGCATTGTACGATACAGCCATGTATTACTCGTATCCATACTGAGTACCCGCGTATTTCGACTTTAACCATTTTATTCTATCTACTCCCAGTCCCGAGACAAAATTGGGATAACTTAAGTGCACCTCGTAGGAGGTGATTATGGGCCAAAAAACGATAGACTAATATTAAAAATTACGTTGCCAGCCGGCGATCCAAGCCACTGTCATTCCTCTTTGCTCTATACCTAGCTTGGGTCAATAATCTATCGATCGTTCAAAGAAAAAGAAAAGAAAATACAATCGTATATTTTATGGGTAGGCCATAATGTTTTTTTTGACACTTCAAAAATCGTTCGAAAATTTAAGATTTAAATGAATGTTCGGACATGTGGTCATTTTTTCTGAAAGTGATCCAAAAAGAGCGTGTATGTATGTGCAGATCAAAAGCTTTGAATCGTTAACGCTCTGAAGCCAAAATGCAATTATTCTAAGTGGAAGTGATTGCTCTGACGAACTTTCATCGTAATCGTGTGCCGTAAAAACGTTTCGCTTGAACTAAACTTCTTATTTTAGTTATTATACACCCACATCCTCACTTTCCTGAGCATTAGAATCTATCTAGGAGAGAGTATGCGCGGGGAAATGAGCGGAACATTTTTTTATAGAGAGTTCGGGTATGAAGAGCATCGAGGCCCACTTCAAATTCATTTGAATCGTGACTTCGTCTTCTTCCCGTCATTAAGTAAAGAAAGTTTCTCGTTAATTTCACATCCTTGCCTAGTCATTATTCTCTCTCTCGCGCGTTCAGCCCATGTCAAATCGTAAACGCTAACTTTTCTGGGACATTAATTAATGCGATCACTTGTTTCCGCTTCACAAAGGAAAGATGAAATTTCTCCATTCTTAAATCTTTTGATTCATCGCCTCTCTTCCGTTGTCCAGACCAAGCTGATTTGAGTTCTGACCACCATTTCTTCGAAGTGAAGTTTGCGTAGTTAACTTGTTAATTCGATATTTTCATGTGTATCAGGTATCTATCAAAATGTAGCCAAAAATTCAATATGTGCATGAGATATGAGCGCAGTAAATTCATACGTTTATAACAGTATGTCCATGTGTTCCTTCAATGTACTTACTATAATGAGCATGTTGAATTAATTATTGTTCATTAATCCTTTGAATAGCAACGTATGTAACTCATGATGAAAACTTAAGACAATTTTTAGACTTAATGAATGCAGTGATATAGATTTTTGTTTTAATTAAAAAATCTCTTTTTATAGTGGGATATGAGAATGTGCGAGACGCTTAGATTTTGAAGCTAAAGAGCGGGATCGTTAGATTCGTTTAAGTGGTGTCTTTGAATTCATATCACGTGAATTATCTGTTCTCAACGGTTTTTGTTATCAAAATATTATGTTATAATGGATTTTATGAGTAAACCACTACTTAATCGATGCCTGTGGGTTATTCGCATAGTAACCCAATAGTTTTATTTAAACTTTATCATAATTTCTATAATTTTAACATTCGGAATGAGTTAGTATACTAGTACAGTACAGTAAAAGCAACTAATTTATAAAATTTAACTTCCCATCCAGAGGGATTTGAAAAAACATTGAGTTGCGCAAGTGTTTTATGATCTAAAAGTGGCCAATTTGCCCTTCTGAGAAATGTACTGTCTTTTTTGGCAGGCGTGGTACGTTATAAATCGTAATTACATTGAATGACCACGCACAGACAGATTTTCATTCCCCAAACGTAAGATAGCTGGGACTTAGTAAATGCTCTGTCGGACAAAATATTCGTGTAGTCATTTTCTTGAGCATTCGAGTGCGCATCACTATGTACAAGTATTTTCATATGGCTTCTAAAAATCTAAAGTGTTGCCGCGATGGATATAAGTTGGATTAACACACTCTACGAGATGAAAATATTTAGAACGAGATTTAATTCCAATAGCCTAAAATTCAGCAAATCGGGCTTTTAACTCTTCCCATTCTTATTTTTACTCGTTTTCTTCTATTAATGAATGCCATGAAACACGTGCGCGTAGTTATCGTACATAGCGGTCTTTGTGTTTTCCAAAACATCACCTCGACATATAATATGAGCGAAAATTTTGATGTTCTTTCTTTGATTCAAATTTCTATAATATGAAAGTTTTGTAATGCTCCTCAGCGAATTTTGAACGGATTTTCCTTTACCATGAATGTAAACTATGTTATCTCCGGCCAACGATATAATAACACTCTTCATGTATCATGTGCAATAGAACATTCCAGTACAAAAGACATATACAGACAATCTTCATCATATATAATAGTAATATGAACTGAGAGGTACAAATTGAATACTCATTCTAGTTCTATTAAGCCAGTCAGTTCCGGCTTAACAACAGGTACCACACAAACAAAGAAAGATATCCATTAAATGTTGCAATTATAGAACCACATATATTTTGTGCCAAGTTTTGTTCCAAGCTCCAGTCCCTTCTAGGTAATAACCAGTATTTTATTTTCCTTTCCTGACATTTACTGACTGTGTTGTAATAATAATTGCTGGGATATTATTTAATTTAAGGATCGACGACCTACGATAGTGACTCGTTAATTAAATGTATGTCTTAATTCACACTGTGTAAAGTTCTCAATTTATTGGAGGGCTATAGTATTTCGTTAGTAGCGTGTTGCCAGCGGAAAGAAAAACGATGCCGCTGCCACCGTGGGAAGAATTAGGAGTGTTTGCTCTTCCATCCCGTGCTTTTTAAGACTCCGGATTTTCTCCCGTCAAGCATCTCGCGGCTTGCCCCACGACTCCGCCCTCTTTGATTCTGCCGTGCTCTGCCGCTGACCCGTGGCCTGCATTCTAATCGGTCCCGCGCTCGTTTTCTTCCGCTACCCATCTGTTGAACGCCTCCCTTCCCAGCGGTCGGGCTGGATGATGCTCCGAATTCCCTTACCGAAGGTTGGCTCAAACCAGTCTCTCTCATCTATTCTTGGAGATTGAGTGCCGTTCAGTTTTTGCCGTCTTTCTCAATTTCTTCCTCTAAATCGTGAAGTTCGAGATAGTCAATACTGTTCACAAGGCAAGGAAGACTTATTGTGATTTGCTTGGTCCACCGCAGGGTTGGCTTCACATTTTGTGTGCGTTTTGATGCTTTGCCTTCATCATATCAGACATTGGGTGTGGAAAATAAACGGTGGAATCGGTCAATAATGAGCTAAAATTAGCACTTTTTTAAGGTCAGTATTCAATCCCTTCCTTTTCACTTTAAATTCACGGTGATTCGCGTAATAACGCCACCTATTTTGGAGGGGCAGGTCAAGAAATGTTCTTTTCCGAAACCACTAGCTTTTAATAGCTGCGGAATTATATTGATTTTCACGCAATGCACATTTACGAATCGTTGTAAAATTATCGGTACCCAATAGAAATCCTCTTTACGGAAGCAGGGAGAAGCGTTTTGTTGTGCTACGTAAAATACCGCTCTGGCCACAGGCCGTTGCTTCGTGAGGATTTCTCTCCAGTGGAGCATGGTTGCCTCATAATATGCCTGCATTAATAATAGTCGACTCTCAGGAGTCTCCCAAGTCATGAATTCTAATACGATTTTTTGACCTAATAGACTCCCCGACTTAGAAGTCTGTTGAGAGACTATTATTAATCCAGACCGCACTATTTGCGGCCGTCGCGGAGCGCTAAGGTTGAGATTTGAACGAATGGGCGTTTGAATGCCTTGGAGCAAACTGGCGCAGAGGGAAATGATTACGGAAAGGGCTGAATTAAATCTTTATTGAGAAAGTGGGCCACAGCTGTTTGAGTTCCTCAAGCCTTGCTTCGGTATGCGCCGATCCAAGCATGTGCATACATGTAAGTGCATGCATGAAAATAAATTGAAATTTTATGCGTGTTCCTCATGGAAAAGGTTAGATGATTTTGTCGAAATAAATCTTGAGTGAGGAAAACGTATCACTAGTAATCGGTTAATTAACATCTCTCTCCCGTATTTAAATCTTGGTCTTCTGAGTTAGACGCTGCTTATTACATCAATAGTATTTATAGGTTTACGGGGTGTTCCAAATTCGAATTTATCCGCCGACCATCCAAAGAAAGTATTCCATGAAGTTTTAAACGAAGACTTCTCGAGCACTTCTTCATTGCATTGGTTAATGCCAGGAGAATACACTCTCCGGAGTCATGGTCGGTAGCGTACGAATAATAGACAGGTACGTACCATTGAACGTTTGTATGACTATTTTATTTTTGGGTCTCCCGGGTATTTTCAACCTAAATTCTGTTTTCGTTATATCCTTCCTAATTTCTTATTGTTACAATTAGGAAAGGCAGTTAAAGTAGATGAAATGGTAGCATGTCTGAGACCAGTTCTATCCTACTGCGACCCTATAAGACTGTCTTGAATTTTTCGTCGAGTGCAAAATTTCAGTTAGGAGAGATAAAAACAAATCTTTGAAAAAGGACGCGCGCGTCTTGTGACATTGCGTGAGTTCACGTAAAACTAGAACTAGGGCGATTGTTGGGACTTGGGGACGCTTTGTAGTCAGGTCAGTGTTTGCACTTCCCTCCAAAGGAAGCCTTGCTCTGAGCCTGTGAACGTGCTAACTCGATGGCAAGCCCAACGCCAGCCAATCGAAAAGTAGCCAACCTATGGAGTAATCGTGTCCAGAGTTGGGTATGCGTACCCTACAACGCCAAGTGGCAACAATAATTAGAAAATTAATTAGATGTAAAAAAGTTGTTTACTTATATGTTTACGTAATAATGAAATTTAATGGTATTATATACATTTGTAGGACATTATCTGTTCGGGGTACACGATGACAAAAATCACAGGTCATCGCTGTTAGGAGTATACAGGTAGACTGTAGAATGTTTCATCAAGTTTTGAAAATATCCTCAGAGAAATTTTAGTGCCGAAATTACCTCTGTAGTCAAAATTCCGAAAAGCACTCTTCTCTGCTAGAAAACTCATAAATAGCCTTGTCATCGTCTATCGTCGGCTGTCTGTGTTTGGAAACGATGGAATGGGAAATCACTGGTCATCTTTTTATCTTTTTTGAGATATTTAGTTTAATCTCGCGGCGTTGGCGGGCAGTAGAGTAAATTATCTCTAGAATTGTACTCCCCACCCTAAAAACTCAGCGTGGTGAAAAAAATCCCACTTGTCGTCAACCATATTCACAAATTAAAATGTTGCCTCGCTGTGTTCAAGGCCATACCGCATATCTTACTATGGTTTCTGAGTCTTTTCACTCCCAAACTTTCAGCTCTTGAATCTTGAGTTGGGTTTGAGGGTTTCCCGTGTTGAAACTATGGGACTGATATACAAGAGATGGTCCTAAATATAGTTTATTTTATAGCAAAATCTGATGACAAAAAGAAAAATGTAAGCTTTATGATTCATATTTCTTATATATACTCCTCGTAGAATAAATTAAGTTGTTAGGATGTAATAACGCTTGTACGAACGAGACAATATAAACTCTGCATAAGAAGACCTCTAAACCATTATGTTACGTCAATTTTATACGCGAGATTCGAACAGTCCGGAAGAGTGCATCGGTTACCTGACGAACCGGTCCTGTGAATGTTCTCTGTCCGGAGCTCCAGTGCGTGATTACTCGTCCTCCATCACTCATACTGAAGACTGATTCAAGAAGGGTGGAATGAGAAACTTAACCCAAGGCAGACATGCCCCTGAGTTGAAGTGGAAGCTGGTCGCAAATTTCCCAAGACCAAGAAACTTAAGGCTAATTTGGCTCCAATGTCATGGAACTGATTTAATGATTTAATATCCTTTCTGCGATTATCCTCACCTTAATCAACGCCCGTATCAGTAGTCCGTTGTTCGTTTGTGTGCAAAAAATATGACCCTACAATCATATGACGTCCAAAACCTTTCTGGAAAGGAATCGGCCTGAGAATTAACCAGGCGATTTTAGTCATTTTCTGCAGTCTTCGATTATTATCGTAATTTTCTGTAGTATTATGGAGTATGTACCCACACAAAATATAAAACCGCCATATTCCAATTACATTCGGAAACTGCTTTTTTTTTTGGCAACTATATTCTTGAATATATTTCCAATGCTATTAGCTGTCTAGGAATATAATGACTTATTTCGGGGTATTTTTCGATAAAAAAATGAAATATTTGCAAATTCCTCATCTATGATCGTCGGAGTAAAACACATGGTGTTTTGTGTGTAAGGGGATGTTAATTAGAGATAATATTCATTATTATAATTTCGTCTGTTAACTTAAAACAGAACTGAAGTGCGTACTTGCGCAGATGAAAACGCATATGCATGAGAGAAATCGATGAGAAAATTTTTATGAAGAATTAATTACACCTGTTTGGTGGCAAATTTGACTGAAATACCTGACGGCAAGTGGGATTCGGAACCGGAACCCATATCTCTCATTTTTATTTTTCGTGGCGTCTTTTCCACTTAATTATATGTGTAATTTACATAACTCAATTATTTATTGTGGTTCGTGTAAATAAGTGCTACGTTTCATTGAAATAAATCCATGTAACTTATTGGTAAAGATCTGGGCAGAAAACATTTCCACTGATCTGAAGGTTTATTATGTTATTGGCTATGGAGCTATGGAATTATTGTTTATTATTTATTTATATTATAATTATTATATTATGCTATGAGCTATGGAAGTAGTTAAACGTATGGTATTAGGTTGTTATATTAATGCCATGTTCACCACTAAACAGTTTTGTTAATTGTTTTTTAAATTTTCTCATACAGAGACAAAATGAGGCCGATTAGCATCATGTAATTTTTGATTTTCGCACTTAAAAAATATTTTTGATACTTCTGCAGCAGTTGTGGAGTGTTACGGGCTGCCACTTCCTCACCTTTGCCATTGGCTGTCTCATTTACACTCTTGTGAAGAGTGTTCAGCTTATAACTGAACATTACAGGAAAATTATGGTTATATTAAAAAAAAATACCGTCATTCATTCCGGCAATTTGCCTCAAACGAAAATTACAGTAATTTGGCAATCTCTACACCGTTCTCTTTCCTCCCACTTCCGTCAAAACTTGATCGTATATTCGCTCTCTTGGGACGTGTGACTCGAAAACTCGGCCGCTTCATATTTGGTTCTCTCTCTTAGCCTCGATTTGATCGGGGCCTTGTTGGTCCGCCGATGTAGTATTCGCACCCCGTGAGAACATAGGATTGGAGGCTTTGAGTGTTTCAGGGAGTGTTTCTTCGGAAGGTTTTGAATATTCATTCTGCCATCGGTGAGAGAGAGCCCTTCAGCGTTTTCGCTCCTCGACCTGCCCAGTCTGGGGACGGGGCTTCGCTTTTCTCAAACCGTTTTCCTTAGACTGGAGTACCACGGAGAAGGCATTGTCGCTATTTATATCGTGGTTAACAGCTCGACCCCACCGAGGCCATCGCGCTCCTCCCCCTTAATGGGCACCCCAACCCAATTCGCTTTAAAGTTTTGCGACTGTAGGTCACTCTCGGCTGTGAGGGGCGAATGTACATATCACGAGATAACACAAAACAAGTAGAGGCGCAGAATTTTGCGACGAAGAAATCCAAGTATTTAACCTGAATTACGACTGCCTGATGTATGAATATGAGTTATAAATAGAAAAAATTTAAAGTTGGAGATACCTAAAATATTTCAAATACTCAAACATGGAATTTATCAGAATGTGCTAATATATATATATATATATATATATATATATATATATATATATATATATATACTATAAACACAGTAATCAATCCGAAGTTCGGTTTGGTAGGTAAAATTCACCCAGTATTAAGCCCAACGGCGCGTGAATTCTCACATAAGGATAAGGGGGCCAGTTCCTTTTCCTATGCCGGTTATGGTTTCCCAGTAAAATCTGGTACCTGAAAAATCACATACTTAGCTTGGGTGGAGCTGCAGGTGCCCAGAGTGGCTTGCCCGTGAATCTAACCCGGGCCCTCTGGAGCCTTGGTCAGTAGTCCAACGCTCTACCCCTAAATTACCACGACCCACATATACATTGTTAGTTTTAACCATATGTAAATATATATATATAATATGCATACATATACATTTAGTTTATATGTATTATATATATTTATATATTATATTTAGTTTATATGTTTAATTAAAATTGGCAATTTTCCACAGAAAAATAAAATTTTAATACGACAGGTTTCGATGTAACTATATCATCTTGAGGTAACAGTCATAACTCAGTATCTAGTATGCCAGGCTTAGTAGTGGGTGAACTACCGTCACCTACCCAAGCGACCTTAGGGTTGATTACTTTTTTTACTAGACACTGAGTTATGACTGCTACCTGAAGTTGATGTAGTTACATCGAAACCGGTCGTATTAAATTTTATTTTTTTGTGGAAAATTGCCAATTTTAATTAATCATGACATTCCACCATATCACGCCTGAAACGTCTCTTTTTATTAGTTTATATGTTTTATATATATTATATACATTTTGTTTCCACTACTAATATTGTAAAATTGAAAATACGCGATGAACTGCCTACGCGAACACAGCCAAATTATTCCTTTCTACACAAGCCAAAATGATCGTAATGGTAACGTTTCTTGTAAATTTAAATGACTCACTTCCAATTGTTCCTCACTTATAATGATGCACCTCAACTGGTTTCAACGCTTAACGAATTATCTTGAGGGCTTCAGCCCTCAAGATAAATGGTGCGTAAATATTGAAACCGGTTGAGGGAAAACATTAGGATGGGTGGAAGATTACTTTCTCAACTCCCCTGTCAAAATACCGCAAGTTACGTTATCGTTTCTTACCCATTAATTCGTACGCAGCTCTCTGTGTCGAAACTCCCATTTTATTTTACTTAGTGAATTTCGGGTCGTTTTAATATTATCGTTTTGGAAACTGCAAAACTCTCGAGTTCGATATTAAAATTTAAATCCTTACATATTTCTGATTCCCGACCAATGGAAAATCCATGGTTCCAGTGAAAATGGCATATCAGTGTGTAGGAGTTCATTTTCCTCCATTGAACTTAGAGCATGTTCGGAACCATATTAACTGTGCTATTGTATGCTGATTCTCGACATTGAAAATACTTAACGGTTGTTGAAGTTATGGATTCGTTGTTGGTTTTTAGACTTTTTTCGATTTAGGATCTTTGTTACGAATTTCATTTACCTTGTTGGTCATTGGCATCCTACATCTGCACCACACGTACGTCCACGTATTGTGTTTAATTTTATTAAGGTTTATTTTATATTAATACTCAGTAATGCGAAGTATTGTTTCTCTTAAACTTTGGATCAGGGTTACCGCAGGATGGAGGTACATGCGGGGACGAGATTGTAGCGCGAAAGGTAGTCCACGCAACGTCTGTTACTCGGTGATACTACTGCGAGAGGCTGCGGATCCCATTGGAGAAGGCCATTTAAGATGTGGTGCCTTTGTACTAGTAGCAGGACTGGTGGATAATGCAAAACGGTAACATGAATGACTCTGATAGCACAGGGACGATTAGGGAAGGGAGAATCAGGATTGTCAACCGTACACAAGGGTGACATTGTCGCTTGTGCTTATTAATTTATGTGTGGAGAAAATACTAAGGGTTTTCTTGGAAGTAAGTGCTAGATCTGGGAATAAATTAGAGTGGCAGGATGATTAAGCAAGTTATTTAGGTCGGCAGATTGCAGTAATCAGTCAGAAGGCCACGGGCCTGCAGTTAATGTTGACTGCTTTACTGGACCAATACGAGAAGTACGGGATGGAAATTAATGTAAAAAAATCACAGAAACGATATAAGATTAAAGTGAAAATCCTACAAGAGTTAGGAAGGCTAAGTTAATCATTAAAGTAAGGGAGAAGAAAGGAGAGGACTCGTAGTTGGAGTATTCCACACCTTTCGAAAGCCCTCACCTTCACCATTGTAAGAAAATGGGTGTAGTAGTTTTGGATATTAGGAGAAGAATAACCTTTGTGAAAGAAGCATTTTAAATGGGAAGGGAATTGATTGAATGCTAACGGCGTAAAGAAAATATTAGTAAATAATTTTTATAGAATGAATATTGTACATATATTTTGTGCTATATGAATCTGAGACCTTCCCAAATTCCATGCCCTTAGTCAAAACATAAACAGTTCATTGAAGATACGCAGTAATGCAGGATACCACTTTTTGCTATTCAAAATTTGTAATTTCAGGTTCAAAAGTCATTATGTAATTTACAGCAACATTAAAATGGTAAAAAATGTAACATTTTTTAGATAAATTAGGATTAGTTAGCTGTCAATCGTGTGATGAAAATTGAGGGAGGAAGATGAGCGTGGATGGACGCTTTCGAGGTGTGGTTATGAAGATGAACTGAGAAAATGACTCTGAAAACTAACGGTGTATTTTAAATGTGACAGGAGAAGAGTAATTACAGCGTGAAATCTGAAGAAGAGAGAAAAAGCGGGCGGGCGAGAGGTAGTCGGATGTTGAAGGCCGTAACAGAAGGGATAACGTTATTGAAGCGGGGTTGAGGAAGGGATAGAATAAGCTATTTTCGTAGATGGTATTATGTAGGTCAGGATGAATGATAAAATGAAGAAATTATATAGGAAGTCAAAAAGTTTTTCAAGCGATAAGTGGTATATAATAATTGTTAAGGACTGTCCAAAACCTACCGTTATTCTGTAGATTACCTTTGATGATGTCTTGTCTGGGAACTCTTTTAATTTTTATAATTTCAATTTGAGCAGTTGTCCTATAAATTAGTTGCACATGACTTAATCATTTCAATAAAGCCATCACTCGTATAGGTCTAGAAGAATAACTAATGTTTCTGCTGTGGAACAAACAATAGCCTTGAAATTTCCCATCGTTTCCTATAAAGTTGTGTTTCTTGACCATTACAGCTATTCTGTCTCTTTCAGAAAATAACTGATTTTTAATATTTACTTACACAGCCTACAAGAAAATTTGTAGATAAGATAGGATATTGATTTGAAGGGAGTGCATAAACGGAGACGATGTTATTCGGAAAGTGATTTGTTTGATGAAAGAAACCGAAGATAGGACAATAAAACCTTCAAATACCATCTCATCTCTCAAAACTTATCTTTGAACGACACTCGTCATTTTTTATCGAACGGATTTGGATTTTGGTAGAAAATACGGTTCTCACCATATCAAAAACAACTTTTACGTCCACTCATTTCTTCTTTCATTCAGTGAACGCAAAATGGGAATGCGTTTCATGTAACTTTCCCAGCTCATTGAATATCTGCTGATCTTTAGACCGATTGACTTATCGCTGTTAACGGGAAT
Source organism: Hetaerina titia (assembly GCA_037158775.1). Classification (NCBI taxonomy): domain Eukaryota; kingdom Metazoa; phylum Arthropoda; class Insecta; order Odonata; family Calopterygidae; genus Hetaerina; species Hetaerina titia. The sequence continues at coordinate 41,208,946 of CM073771.1, forward strand.
GCGGCTGTGTTCACGTTATAAGATAGCCGTAAAATATTTACTGTTTTTTTCCTATGCAAAACTAGTTTTTTATTTATTTAGTAATTGTTAAATATTTTTTTAATATTGTACGGACAACATATTGTATTGATTTGGATCAAATTTCAAGCAATCAGCGAAAAGCGTGTGAAGTTTCAGCCTTCGAAATTTAACTTAGTGCATATTTACAAAGGGGATGGGATTGAATTGACAAGTTGTGTATTAATTAGATTGTGGTTTAAGTTTGTGACTGTAGTCGGTCATTTACATGACCCATTTTTTGCTCTTACGATCATCCTTTCGTGGCAGAAAGTGAAGGTCTCCATCATCAAACATGAGTTGGATGTGAGAGTGGGAGAAAACGATTTTCGTTCGGTTTCGGTGGTGGTTCATACCTTTCAGTTACTGTAACTTGGTCTGAACTCGCTTTCATTGAAGAGTCGTCGTAGTTCGGGCAATGTTGCGCTTGGTGTGTCTTTGCTTGTGACTGCAACGCTGCCCAACCCCTCCTCCGGTTCATTCTCCCCACCCGGGGGGGATTTTCGTTCGACACCCACGCACCGACCCGGGGCAGATCGGAGATCCGGGACGCTGCGTGCCCAAATATTGATTCTCTTGAGCTTTTTTTGTGCGTTGTTTGTTTCGCCAGGTTTTTTACGTCGAAGTATGGATCTTTAAAATAACCCTGAATGATGGAATTGGGTGGATGGAAGCCAATTGGGGAAGCGGAACGAAGGTTTTTAAGCTTACGCGCCCGAGGTATTGTCGCGCGGGAGACAACAGGTCTCACGCCGTTTTAACCTCTCGCAGTGCTGTTTGCTTTAGCTCAGCGGTATCTAGGCGCTTTTTGTCGCGCCTTCCTCTTATTTCTAGTGGAGTACCACGCGCCCTCGTGGTTTCTTTCCATAACTTGACAATCGGACCTGCTTGATTGCCTAATGCGACCGCAACATAACTTAGAACTCCACTTTGGCATTTGAGCATGCTTAATTCATTACCTCCCATATTTTAAACCAACTATAAATATTGGCGAGCATCAGTAATTTAATCCAGTGTCCTATTCCATCGCCTTGGAAACTACTTTGGAGAACCCTACCTTAGAACGCCTATTTAGTTGGGCGTCCACCGAAAACGATGCTGCTCTGCCGTACGGCGCTCCGACGTTTCCTCCTCCTCCTGTGTCATTTGGGACAAGCTGATCAACGCTTAATCTCTCAGCACCTAGAAAGTATTTTGTATTAATGTTCATAGAATTCCTAGGTAATTATGGTTAGCGCACGCTGCTTTAACCCTTTCCATTTTACATTCTAAAGATATCGCCTATACGATCTCCATCTAGCTGCGAGTCTATCCAAGGTATTCTGAACAACTCTTCGGGATCGACGGATAGTGAGTCAATAAATGGAAACTCCATATTGATAATGCAGCTGCTTTTCGATAAATATAGTGAATAGAAATTATCTTTCTCTACAGTGGACACAAATCAGGGGGCAGATTTCAATTAGCTCTCTCTTAATTCGCGATTCAAAACCTCCCTTTGGAACCACACCGTGAAATCACGACTCTGTAGGACGTATTTCTCGAGGCGACCGACTTCGCCTTCGCCCCTTGCCTTGTTAGCTACCTCGCGGAGAAACAGCATAGTTTTCGGATGGCGCCAAATTTATTCGGAACTCATTTGGTAGGAGGTAAAGGGCGTCCTTTAATTACTCGAAGCAAATCTGTTTTTAACTCCTTCCACCCTTTTTAAGGATATGAACCACCGTAAATTAGTAAATATGGACATTATCAAAAATATCAAATAGGCGCTATTTTCTAAGTGAAGAGGAGACATAAAATTTGTTCGCTAAATGAGAAATTGTAAATTTTTCGTAATGGATGAAGTTTATGAGTGGGTCTGTTTGTTCTTAAATCACGTAACTAAACTTGTGACCCATTTAAAATACAAATAAATTCTAAATGAACAGAATCGATATTATCCAAAGTGGTACTATTTTTATATTTTTTATATGAGAGACATTCCAGTCGTTGATGTTATTTGTTTTATTTATTTGTTCATTGTCTGAAAAGAAGCAATCGTTGTTGAATTTGTGTTTTTATCTTTGTAATGAATTGAGTTTATTCGAATTTTAACTGAACTGGAATTTCTATTTCATGTTTAGTTAGTGGTAAAAAATGCTCTCATTAATTAAATAATGAGTTAACGTGTATTCTCATCTTTTTCAATGTCTTGACCTTGTCGGTTTTTACGCATGAATCGAGGTTACAGGCGGAGAAATGGGGTTCACGAGTAACTGCAATTTTGGGTGACTCGAGTGAGCTCTCTCGGCGACTCAAGAGCCCCACCCATCTGGAATCCCTGCACGAGGCCTGACTCAGGCAGGCACTTCACTTCGTGCATATTAAACATTCTCAAGCAGAATAATAGTCGCCCTATCGACTGGTAGTCACCCCACAAATTTGAGTAGTGGCGAAAATAATTAAGAGTGGACTACCAGTTACTTTAGATCCCCTCCGATATTCTTGTAGGGTAGATACGCCCAAAATAAATACTCCTATACGATTTTCAAAAGTATCTTGTACGTTATATATAGTATAATTTCTGAATGAACCTTGTACGTTCAGCGACGTATGTGATCCAGTTTCTCTGGATATGTGGATGGCGATGTTTTTACTGAAATCTTGTGTTTAACTCTCGTAATTTTCAATTACTTCCGCAATTACAACAGTCAATGATCGCAGTGAAGCTTGTAATTCTTCTTTCCGACTAGCAGATCCGTCTCGAGTCATTCTTGGGTAATGAGTTCGTGACTCCGGTATGATTTCGAAAAGTAGGTAGAAGAGCCTTTGGAAGAATCGTTTCGAAACGGCCCGCGAGGTTTTTCGTTTTATCATGTCATTGTCTTATCGCCGTCGTTCCCGCCAACCAGGAAACCGGCGTGGGAACACCCCAAGCCCTGCGAGCAAAACGTGTAAGGAAAAATGCCGAGCAAGGAGTCCACATCCACGTGCGCACGGTGTTGACGACTTTCACCACACCGGGAGAGACCCTCGCCCCCTCGTGAGGGAACTCCCATCCTCCGACAGCGGAGAGTACAACCCCGACGTGAATTTTCGATGAATTCCATGACTAGTGTTTGATCCCTAGGGAATGGTTTCCCCGAACAAGTGAACTGCGTGGGAAAACGGCCGTAGCCGAAGGAACACTCTTGTGTGTTTTTTAAATAATTAACGGGTTAACTCCTTACAGAGGTAACGCGGTCGACGTCTACATCTCTTGTAGTGTTCCGCAGGGGTGAGAATACCGAAGTAGACTTCCTAATATTTTACAAGTTCGAGGAGGTTCTGGTGAATGGAAACGCATCTAGTTCGACATTCTAAATCCATTGTACGAGTACATTCTTGTTATTTGTTCTTTCAAATTCAGTTGTAAAATTTTAAACAAGAATTAAAATAAATTAAAGCCATTCAGTTTCTAGTTTGATGGTCGGCTGTGCTGGTTCCTTTTGGCGGATGTTAGTTGACATCGGAGCTTCTCTCATCACTCGAAGTGTCCTCAGGTCTAAGTAGGAAGCAAGCCAATGGTGATAAATAAAAAAAAAACAAGTTTGCAGTTGAGGGAGTCTATAGGGATATGGAATTCAAATTCAAGCAATGTGGTCCATTCAAATCATTTTTGAAAGATTATCGTGACATTAAAAAAAATGAGTATTTCCCAAGTAATGGATTTTAATGCTGAAAGATAATCGATTCAGCAAATGTGTTTTGCTGTCGTTGTCCTTAGAATTAAACGGCCATTATGAGGATAATTTAGGAGAAAGTGCTACAGAAAAGTTGTAAGTTTTTTGTGTTACGCCACCATTCTCGTACCTACACCTAAATATTATGTTTAATATATTTTGTTAACTGATGACAACACATTTGACCACGTTTTCATTTATTGAAGGGCTTGGTAATTTTAGCGCGTGTTTTTAAAAATGGTCAAAGAAGATAGACATGGGTTTTATTTGACCGAAACGCTAATAATGACGAGAGAAAAAAATAAATTTTAAACAAATAATACTATTTGGACACGAATGGTTTTTTTGGCGAATATTTTCAGCTGAAGATTGAAGGTGAGCTCCAGATGGAAAATAATGAGACAAAACGGGGAGACAGTATGTCATTCGAATCGATTAAGTTTCGGATTTAGTCCCATGAAACGCATGTGTTAAATAAAACTAGCTGAAACTGCTTCATTCGCGAGTCGAATATCGCATTTGTATTTAGCTATGTACTTGGTACCGTAAGAAATCTAATCAGGTGTTCTAATTTATTTTAATATTTAATCTAGGATTAAAATTTAATTTCAGGAGATTGCTCCCACACTAGGCGTAAATCGGGAAAGCTGAAGTACTCTGAACATTTGTTTTTAGCTAGAACCAGGAAAAATATTTAGACCGGTTTAACGATGATATGGAAGTGGTTGGTGTGGATAAGCCTATAAGAGTTGATTGCAGCTTCCAGAATGCGTATGTCAGGTATAAGGAAACCCTTCGCAGCAAAGAAAGTTGCTGAGAAGGCCTCAATGAATGAAAGAAAAGAGAGGCTGCTTTGAAAGTGAGACGAATACAAGTCAAGCGTAAGAGTAACTTTTCAAAGGCATGGAAAGAGAAGGTGTTCAATTTGATTAAGAGGTTCAGTCATTAAAAAATGCCTGTCTGTGAGAATGGGTGCTGATGATTTTATTGTCTTTTTGATGTGTTGAGAGAATTGAATACCTTGTGTTCTAATGTTGACGTAGCAGCGTATTAGATTCCGCATTCACTTGAGCCTGTTTTCATTTCCAGTTCCTTGCCAGAAGTAAGTCTGCACCCAGTTTTTCAATATGTTTAATCTGCGTTTATTATATTTAATTTTGTCGCCGAGATTTTTGATGAAATTTCATACAACAACTACGATTACATTTAATTATGGCGTTAGAGATTTTATTTTTAACGAAAACTGAAATTTAGACGTATGAATTCATCATAATCTTCTCTATTACGTATAGCCTAGGAACATCAACAATCTCCTTGGATTTTTTAGTCATGAGGCCACGGTATTTGTGTCTGATATTTCTCTGAAAATGCGAAACCTGATGTGGAAAACTGTGGGAAACACAAAATTCAGATTCGCTTTACATTTGTAAGCATTTATATCGGAATTTTGATTGTTCTAGTTGTAGTCAGGACAGGCGACTAACGGCCAAGGTTGTCTGCACCTTTAGAGATGGGTAATTTGGTATATGTGGGATATTCAGGGAATGGGGAAGGTTGGAGAGAAACCAGGCGTCGGCATTATCGTACGTATTGTACTCTTAACGAAAGGCGCCAAGGGGTCGCACATAATTTAACAACCCATCCGAAAAACGGCGAGCTCTTAAGTGCTCTCCACATAGCACCCCAAGTAGGAATCGGGTTACCTCTGAAAAATTGTTCAACAGTTGTGAATAGAAACCATGCCCTCGAGATGGAAAAATAGTGCACTATTCATTGAACCAATCCGATCCACTTGGACTTTGTTGATAAAAATATATGTTATCTTTGAATTCTTTGGAGGCTAATTTTCATGTAGCATATTTACTGTAAGTCTGCGATGTGTAGTTTTTCCCTGGCGGGCTAGACTTTCCTCGACATGCGAGATTAAAGTGAAAACTCGGCGAATCATTGACTTGGAATAGTATACGCTTTCTAATGTGAGGGTACGAATGACGACTCTCTCACCACTTGAGCATTATTATTTTAATTGACGTTTGAAATAAAATCGCATTTTTCGCGACGTCCGTTCACCCATGAGCCTTTTTAATAAAGGCATTCCACGGACAACTTATATAAGTTTTGCGAGCTATCCCAAAGTGGAATTGGCATTTTTATATTTCTTAAAGGTGGTATAAAATGGTTTCGGTCGGAAAGGAACTTACGGAAGCAGTCATTACCTTTTACAAATCTCATTTTCAGCTTGATTATACTTAAAGCCACTTAAACCTCATTACTAATCTTTGTAAATATGGGTAACCGGACCCGACTTAATCACGAGGGAATAATGTTGATATGAGGGAGAACTTGTAAAACACTATATCATCTTGCCAATTTTCTTTTTATTAACCGAATACATGTGAATGTTATTTGTATTAAAAATCATTCCAAGTTTAGTTATCGTCAAAGGTAACCTACCTATTAATGGCTTTATGTGCATTGTAAATAATAGTTGTTAATGATCGCAGGCATTACTGATGAGTTATAGCTAATAGTTACATTAACTTCTTCTTGGCTGTCTTACATAATTTACTTCAATACAGTACTTCGTACTTCTACCAGTCTTCATGCAGTCTAAAACATCTCTTCCCCTCTTTCCTCTACTTTGCTCACCTAAGTTCTCCCTTCTCTTAAGGCTTTCTTTCAACACCCCAGTAACTAGCAATATTTCCTCCCAAATTTTTCTTTTTCAGCTTTCACCGTGCATATTTCTCATTTCCTCCTCCGCATTTAAAACTTCAACTCCAGCTTGAGTCTCCAACTTATTTCCTCCTATCTTCGTGATTCCCGCATCTAAAAATCGGTCGTACTTATCGTCTTGTCTCATGATATTCATGCAACGCTACGGTCCGTATTAATGATTTACTAAATTGAAATTTATGTATATATATATATATTTTATAAATATGTTTTACTAAATTTTAATAAATTTAATGTACATATTTCCTTAGCTTATTTGCCACCAGTGCGATTTTTCTCCGATAGTCCCTACTACCACGCCCACTTTCCTCCAAAATATTACCCAGCTATGTAAACTGTTCCACTTCCTATAATTGAGTTCTTCCTACCTTAAATGTTCGACTTCGGCTTCCTACTTCTTGAAAATATTCAAAGTTCCTTAAAAATAATTTCTTGAGGAGGCCAGATGAGCGTAAGTTAAATTATTACTACCTATGTCTGGAGTAAACTTTTCTGTCATCAGGTTTTTGTTGACATTAATGATTTGAATGCGGCATTGTCTTTATTTAAGCGAGGAATGACAGTGATGGGTGAATGTGGCGGACAGAAGTTGCAATGAAAAGAAATAGTTCTGTTAGTGTAATGAATTGAAAATGATGATTTAATGGCTTGAATTTTTCACGGATGGATGAGACGCTATGTAGAACTTCATGGAGATTCACAGCTTGCACTCAAATTTGGTTATTGCTTATAGTCGCTGATTAGTGTGGAAATTAGATGTTTGCTGTTCAACGGACGGTGGGTGACCATACTCGTACATCGTCGATACGTGCGTTTTCAAATGGCGCCCCACGTGGACCCCCACAGGACAGCCAACTCCCTCCATGGCGGCCCGTTCTCCCACCCCATTGCTTCTCGCATTTCTCTCGTCCCCATCCAATGGCGCCGGAGGAGGAAATGCCGTCCGTCGCCCTTTCGTGGCCTGAGATCGATCTCCGCGAGAAAGTTCAAACCCCATGTCTTCTTCTGGTTAGTCCGTTGCCCTCCCCCTCCATAAAGAGAGCCACCGCGACGCACACCGCAAGGAGCTACCTTCCCTCCCTCCGCGCCGGAGACATTTAGCCCGATTCGACGCGGTCGACTTCCCTCGAACCCTCGACCTCCCTTACAATCTCCTCCGCCCCGCCTTCGTCGCCCTTCATCTCTTCCAAGCGGGGACCTCCGCCGGCCGCCGCCCAGGAAACCGCCACCTTTTCCAATCTACCGCACCCTCCAGAGCGCGACTCGGGGTGGGGATGTGAAGATTAGGCACTATATATGTGCTCATGTCACCCAGCGTTTGCCTCGGACGCGTTTCGAATATATCGTATTTCTCCTCGTGGAGGAAAAGTGAGAAGGCGAGCTTCAAATAGATCGAAAACCGTTCGACGTGTGTCATCCGACGAATTGAAATTGAGATTGTAGACATCTGCGGACGAATGAAATGAATGAACGAAACGTAACGCGAAAAATAGGTTAAGAGTCTTCCCGTCAAACATTTTTGGTTGTGGAGCTCAACATTATGTCAACAGAGTTGCGTTTTTGTTAAATGACATCCAGGCCATTTTAAGTGACTGAAGGGGTTAATTTTGGAAGGATACCAATAAAGTAATTCATAGAGGAAGTAATTGCGTGTAGAAGTTACTTCGCGTACGCTACGTATGAAGAGTAGTAACTCAGACATCTGGGAGAGTGTTTGCCGCGTGTGCATTGGCTGTATCTGCGGAAAAATTTCTTGGTTCCTGCAGTAACGGAACATTTCATGCAACTGTTGGGTATCGTAAATATGTTGTTAGAGTAAAGAGCTACTGCTATTTCGGTGGGATGTGAAAGAAGTCCTCTAAAATTATTCTTTTTTATGAAGCCAACAGCTGAAGTATTGAAAGGAATTGAGGAAATTGATTTTAAATTTGGATAAAATATCTCTGATCACGATGCACAAGATTCATTAAAACTTAACTAAAAAAATTATTTGCATCGTAATCAACAGCCTTTATTTCATGGTTTTCGACTAAATATAAGACTTGGTTAAAAATGGAAACGTCATAAAGTAAACCAGCTCATTTAGCATATTAGGAATCGAAATGTCATTTTATTTTAGATTTGCAAGTATATGCATGCAATAGTGTAGGTATTCCTGTGCGTGCCACGGTATTAAGGAGGCCTGCCTGTCTTAATTACTTTACATGGACCTGATGCTTTCACAAAATAGCTCAGTGACAGTTGTAAATGTACATATTCGATTGTGCCGAAAGTGTACTTTGGACGGATTTTTAATTTTTTCACACGACCTTTCTTTAATCGTGTATGTTTGCGCATATCCTTGCTAACTGGTCCACTACGGATAGAACGCTGAATCCATCAATGCTTTAACCTTCTAGAGATAGAAAGTTGCAAGACAAGTGAGATTCCGACTGGCTTCAGCGGAGGAAAAGTTCATGGGTCGGGGCTGCTTCGATCGCCCGAAATGAAAATTTCATTTTCACTCCATTCGAGTAAAATACAAAATATATAGAGGGACAGACATACACCAATTCTTTAAAGTAGTATAAAAACTGTATTTCCAGTGACCATCGGTGAATTGAGTTATCGTAAAGGTGATCGGTTCGGGAAATCTTGAGTTATTTTTTATGTACGATTACAATTTAACTCATGGAAACTTGCCACTTTTCTGAAAAAAAAACTTCGACCTAAAATTTTGCTTTCCTTGTCTTTTAATAGCGGTGGATCAATTTAGTTTTTCGTTGGACCAAATGAGGAAAACTAAATTCTCCTATAACATATACAAATGAGTTCTTCGTGGGCTACTTAATATCGCGATAAATGTGACTTAGAGCAAACGCACTTCCCACTGTGGTATACCTTTGAAATGATCAGAAATCTCCGGAAAAGGCGTGGAGTGGCATTCAGTTAAATACCAAAGTTGAAAATTTCTTATGATATGCACGTTTATTTTATCCTGCGGTTTTGATGTAAATTTAATGCATAATTTGTAGTGTTTCAGTGTTTCTGATCGATATATAATACTTAATTATGATAAAAAGAATTAGTATTACAGTATTTAAAGTGCCGTATAACGACGGAAGTTGTTGATCGTTTGGCCCCTCTTTTCATACAGTATATGTGTATACAATTTTCTTTTTCGTTCTGCTCTATCTTAGTTCAATAGCAGTATGAGGTTTTTCCCGTGCTGTCGATTGAGTGATTTTACTCTAACATCCCACTTTGTTTTTTCCCACCTTGAATCTCTACGAGTGCATCGATGCTTCTATATAACATAATACGAATAGCCAGTGGATTTCTCGAAGATGTCTTCAAGGATCGATCTTCGTAAACGTCAGCGCGATTGCCATCCGACCGGAAGCCCCGCAGGTTCGAATCTCGCCTCGGGCAAGGATTTTGTGACTGAAATTTGATCAATCGTATTCTCTCGATTGTCACGGTTTGGAATCGATGCCTCAGACGGCGGTGGACCTAAAATGAAACGGGGATACTTGTGTGCCGCTGCTACTGATTTTAAACCGGTTCCTTTGCCTGTGGGGTACAGGGTTCTTGGGGGTGAGTAGGGGGGAGGATCGAACGGCGGTTGGAGACGCGATGTACGTGTATAAGGGGGGGGGGAGACGAAGAGTCTCCGGTCGCGTTCACTTCGGAATGAATCTGTGGTCTTCGTCGGCCGCGCTTGAAGGGAGAGAGTGGTGATTCACCGAGAGCCAATGCAGAAATCTCGACGTACTCGTATCCTTCGAACTGCCTGTAAGGTACCCGACACAGGACTTTAAAATGCTTGGGTCTTATCCTAGTATCTATAATATCTATCCATACATTAATTCGTACTTTTTATGACTATTCCTGACCAACTTCCATGTCATTCTCACGTCACATTTAAGTCAGAGATTAGCAAATCTCGACCAAAAGTATTGCTTTGCCTGACCTACGTACCTTTTTTCAAAGTCGCATTGGTATTATTAATCAAAGGACACATAATCGCCTGGAAGGAATTACTATGCACAGAAATGGAAGAAAGATGCTGTAGAACGACTCAATTGAAACTCTCTTGATTATACGTGGACATTGGACGAAACAGAGCAATCAAAATTAAGTAGTGAAAAGAAAGAAGGGTGTGGTACGTACCATTCAGTTCATAAAACTTTTTTCCTGCGATTCCAATTTTCCATCCCTTTTCACTCTAAATCTGGTGGCTTGTTATTGCTAAGAACATGGAGAGCGGAAACTTCCCTGAACTAACCCTCGCCGCACCCCAGCCTACATGCATCCATTTCCGTTCGCATGAACAAGGTATAGGCTACCGGCATATTTTCATTGCAAATGTTAACTTAATTTAGACGCCATCTTAGAAAACTCCCTGATGTTTCATGCCACTAGGAATCCTAAACTCTCGAAGTCATCACAAACAAAGTTATCAGTGCCCTGATGAGGAAAAGGGGTTGATGGTTAGAGTTATGGGATACAGTTGATGGTAGATTCAGGTAAGATTCACCAGTCATTCACTTTTGCCGTAAAAAAACTGTGCATGGGGAATATTCTAAAACGATTTGGAACATAAAACCGGTGAAATACGTGGGTGATCTGAAAAGTTAATGACTCGGGAAATTTCAGAAAAAATATCTTGTACCTTTGTTAGCTCGGAAAATTTTCAGACCACCCTTGTAAGTAAAGAATTATGGCAGAACAATTTAATGTTCTGAGAATAAAGAGAAAAATATATAGATAGAAAGATAGATAGAGGTCTTTATTTGGGCGAAATTGATGGTCCCTTCTTCCATTTAACCTATGTATTATATTTTATATTTAACCCATAAAAAACCATAAACGCAGTGAACAACCCGAAGGTCGGTTTTGGTAGGTGATGGTAGGGTTGACCCAGTACTAAGCCCGACGGTGTGTGAAATTCACACATTAGTGTAGGGGGGGCAGTTGATATTATTATTATTAGGTAATATGCCGGTTAAGGTAGGTTTTGGATGGACACAACTACCAAGTAAACATTTTGTTTCTCCTAACAAAATACAAGCCAAGATATTACTCTACAACAAGCCCCTCTTCATCTCTGTATACTTCCTTCCTCCCTTCATCTGATTCAATATCCCTATCCTATTCCTGCCCTTTCCTCGTTTACCTAACATTCTCCCCCCTGTCACAGTCTTCAACATCCCCTGCAGATCAATATGATTTTCACCCATTTTTCCTGTCTCCTCATGATATCTCTCAACAATTCCCTCTCCTCTCCCACTGTACCTAGCACTTCCTCATTTACTTTGGTTTTGGTGTTTTGTGTATTCTTAGTCATAGGGATATACTATACACGTAACTAGAGATTTTCATGTTTGATTGTACGTCATTAGGGAGTTGTGAGAATAGTTGACAAATAATATAGATCCATTAGAAATACCAGAATACTTTAGCAATATAGTTCGGAGTGTCCTGAGTATTTTAAAAGATTCATTGTTAGATAAAAATTAAAAGATGTTCTCGGACATGGAATATTTCCTTTCTTGCTGAGTGGAATAAATCGTATTCTCTGTTTCCCTTTAAACCCCAAAATTGATCACCACGTTTCAGTTAATTTTCCTGTCATCATGATTTACTTTCTATAAAGTCCCTTCATCTTTCGGATATGAATAACTCTCCATGAATACGAGTATATCGTATATCTCTTGTATATCCAAGGTGCAATGACCAAACTTGATTGGTGACCGACGTCGGTGGTGTAATTACAGGATGATGTATTGCTAGCATTTGTGGCCGAGGCATGCATCTCGTAATAATAATTGGAAGTTTTCTAGTGGAGGAGAGGCAATGGTGCGACGTGATCTTAAGCTATGAGAGCTCATAACTAACACCAAGTGGCAAACTATTTACAGGGAAGACTTGTTATCCTCATCGTGTGGGAGGTTCATAGGATTCCAAGTTCTAAAAAGTATTTTTTACAGAAGAGTGAAATTGTAAAATGAACCTCACTCAAGCCGTACAAGATCTTTGTTGATACTGTACGATTTATGTTGCATCAGTTGTGAATCCAGTATGAGATATTCAAAGTATTATGCTGGTATGCCCGGCACAAAGCGTTTCTTGGGTTTCTGTATGCAAGTCAAATGTCTCCCGTTATGCTGATGTTCTTTAAGATTAGCGATCCGGACAGGCGTGCCACCGACCAGCTGGATTCAGACTACCTGAATGTTTATTTGCTAAGTCGAAGGGTGAAACTCATCCCACAATGGTTCTTACATCTAGCTTATGAAGCCATTAACCTCAATTCTGTCGTCATGTGAGTGTTAAGTTCAACAAAAATGTGTGACGTAAAGTCCAAATCTTTATTTCAATAGTTCAGATTGGCACTGGCATATATCTCGCACTTTTCAAGTAAAATATAAACGAGGGTGCGTGCGTTATAAAGATGGAGAAGATAAGTGAAAAGTATTTTTATCTCTAATATTAACGAAATTGAAAGAACCGCAGAAACATTTTATTCATTCGCTAGTTTAACTGCTTAGTACCTTCATTTTCCAAGGAAAAAAATTGAATTGTTCGGAAATGGAGATCATTACTGCGCAGAGTATCATTCTTTAATTCAAAATTGGGCCGCTAATTGGTTCCAGAAATTCGAAAACAGTTAGTCTTGTACTTGAAAAACATCAGATGCTCTCCTTCAACGTAGCAAACTCGTTTTTTCTCATTTGTTGTAGCAATGCCATCTGCAAGACCTGAAGTCTCAATAAATACGTACACCGTCACTCACTTATTTCTTTGCATGTTAATTGGGAACGAGTAGCATGTAAGGGGTTATTATTTACAATTATTAAACGGAATTGCTTTTTTTATAACGCCGAAAGTGAAGAGAAAACTACGGATGAATGTGTAAGGTCGCGAGAGACATTTTGGCTTTCCTCCAAGAGTGAGAGCCTAATATAGAACTCGGAGAGTTGTGGAGGAGACAAAACCTCACATAGGATGAGTCTACCCAGCTTTTTACTAGCTTAAATTTCAGGAGTTAACTATTATTCCTGAATGCCACGTTCCATGTTTCGTGGTATCTTCTTTAACAAAACACGAATTAATTAATCGTTACGGAACCTCCTACTGGGAAAAGATTACATGACCGAGGAAAACATCAATGAAACAGATTAGAAAATCAACCAGTGACACAGAGCAAGAAAAATATTGATTTTATTTTGTAACTAGTTTTATGGTCTTAACTCCATGTATCCATTTTACTTTTTTGGATTTCAGTGGAAATAAACTAATCAATATAAGTTTACAAACTGAAATGCGTAGTTTACTGTCCATGAGGATGTGAATTTCTCATTGTACTCAAATAGAAGCATGGTAATTGTTTAGTACGTAGTTACTCTATCATTTTATAATAAGAGCAGTCTGCCGACAAATGTAAGTTTTTAAGGATCCAATGACAATGTAGTTATCCTAAATAAAAATATAAATTACGTAATTCACGTTGTAATATGCTCAGATAATTTTAATATGGTTTCCGCTATTGTTTAAGGCTCTCCTTGTAACCGATGAAATCTTATTTTCTTGTAAGTATTGTTATTTCGTTCCGGACAGGATAACATTAAACGCGTTCCCTGACGGTTACGAAGTTTTTGGATTCGACCTACGTCCTATGCACGACTGCTACGCGACACATGTTATTTCTTCATCCTGTTCTAACAAGTTTATCATCGTACCAACACAATATTGCTTGATATGTGTGCTTAAATTCGACTTGTATATTAGAGTGACAGTTTTCAATCCCAAAAACATGACCGTTGAGCTCCCCTTATCTTATACTCCGGAGACACCAGTGATCGGGGATAGTCATTTGCCTCACCTTTGTTTAATGGACGAAGTGAATACAATACGAAACGGTGAAATGCTCTGGACGCTAGATACAACTCTAGATCAGCGTAGAACGCGCTACACGAAAAAATAGCAAGCAAAAGGTCTTCCGCTGCTGTCTTTAGGTGTAAGTGGCAATGGCGTCACCTGCTTTGTCTTCTCCTCCGCGAGATTGATGTCGGAGACAATAAAAACTGCTCTCAGCCATCGTTGTGATTTTTCGAAGGCCCTCCTTGTCCATCCGAAAAGGAAATAAGGAAAAAGAACCGTGGGAAAACATCACACGTTTATTCCTCACAATATCAACGCTTTGCTCTCACTCTGCCAAGCACCTCAGTTTTGAACGTTTGCTTCTTCCCTTTGGAAAAATGGGATTTACCTTATGCTTTTACAAGTCCTGCCCGGCAAATTTTTCCTGTTTAAAATGCAGTCAGAAAACAGAATGTCATAACTTCGAATATGGATTTTTTTGCTGGTTTTACACCGAACAACTATGTGTAATAGTTCAAGCCGTAGAACTGTAATTTCCATTTTAGACCAGGTCGGTTTATTTTGGAACGATATCCTTAAATCTCGTGGGCTGATACACGTTTCGATGATTACATGCAGTTTACCCACTTTTCACTTTGAACGAACATGTACCGGAGTATAGTTTTTTTTCTGCATCTATGACTCGTCAAAAAATTGTGTGCTCTATACTTGCAGAAATCCGTTCTCGTAGGAGAAAATGGCACCGTTAAATGTTGAACCCTCTCCTTCACGAAATATCCACGACGATATTGGATTAGGGACAGTCGCATACCACTTTCATGAAGAAGTACTGACTGGCCGTGCAATGCACCTTAATCAGTTGGTGCTTTCGTCGTGATGTAGGTTTTGGCATGACCTCCACAATTCTACCAGCAGCTTTTGTAATTGCTCTGGTTCGTAGAAGCTCAAGCGTTGAAGACGAAAATCAACGTTAGAAAGTACATATCATACACTACCTGCCTAAAAATTTAGGTCAAGGAACTGCTGCCGTTTTGCCCCTGCAGGTACTCGAGTGTAAATAGAGGGCGATGACATCAGTCAATTAGAGGGAATGCTGGCAAGCCAGGGCACGTCGGTCAGATTGCCTTCTACTCCGAGTGAATTATCGTCCGGAGATTCAGTAAAACATTACAGAATTTTCGTCTTCTATGTACCATCTGTAGGATCCCCCGGAATGCGATCTTTGTGAAGGATTTTGTCCCGTGATAACCTCACGGAATGTAATAATTTTTTGAACTGTAGAAATATTGTACAAAGACCCAAAAGGACAGCGTTAAAAATATGTCCAAGGACGCAATTTTCCTACTGAGTGAGTTGGACTTAGTTTTGCTCCACAGAGTGACCATTCTTGTGGCTTGGTTTCACTTTAGTTTATTACATTTATCAATTTTGAAATGAAACGAGATAATTTTTCAATCATGTATGTTGTGGAGACAGTGCTGATTGATTGTTTGGACGCACCTTAGAAAAAAATCCCGTCTATCCAATCCTGACACAAAAAATCCGCGAATGCAGTTTTTGGCCGTTTACTATTATGTAAATAATTTCTTGTCGCGGATGTGATAACGATTCGTATTATTTTTATTAGAACACATTAATACGCATGATCATTCTAGCCATGTGTATGTTTTGAACGGTGGAGTAATAAATACCTGAATACGTAAAAATGTGAATGAAGGACGGTGTTGACGCACCGTGGCAATAGCGCAAGTTGTACAAGGAATGTCAGGGTGTACAGGGAGTTGCAAAACCGGAAAAACCGTGAAAATCGGGGAATTTAGTCTGTCTGAAAAACTTGGGAATCATAACATTTTTGGTTGAAAAAATGAGAAAATATTTTGGGCGATGTGTTTGTCCTATAACCTCCCTGGCAGACCCGCATACTATTTATGATGTTAGTTTCTGGAATAAATATGCAAGGTAAAAGGAAGTTCCTCATAGCAAAAGTCTGATAAGGATGCTTCAAAAGATCACAAGTGAAATCTGTAAGAGGTTTTGTGAAAGTGAGAGAGTTGCGAGCCAAAAGGTTCTGTCTTTAAAAACATTCTTGCTATCAAAAAATTGGTTTTGGTGATCCTGTAGTATTTTTTTTGGTTGTGTTGAGAGAGTTTAATTTATTTTCATTGCGTTCATGAAGTTTTATTACACCATATCAATCGCGGATTCACTGTACCTCGTTGTGATTTCTAGTTCCTGGCCATAAAAAAGCGCCCAGTTTTTTCTATCTTTTACCGTGTGCCTCCCAATTTCTGAGGTCTCATAACTTCTTTCTGGCAATCCATTCACACAAAACAATTGAAACTTATATTGCTTGTAAAATAATCTCCTCGTACCAAGAAATATTTTACAATGTCGACGCTATGGTCTCATAGTTGCAAAGAACACTTTTGTAAGTGTCCCTTTTGCCGACTGGAAAATTGCTGGTGGTCCATGGCCGAGGCTTCCTGGGTTCGCTGTTACGTTACGACGCTCGGAATACTCTTGAACTGTCGCTCCCAATAACGCACATTTGTCACATCCATAACACCATCACTGCAAGGATCACTCAATTGTCATTGCATTCCGATTGATATCAAAACAGACAAGAGAAAACTAAGTACACGCTGTTCTTGTCAAAACCAGACGGTGCCATTTGAAGTATTTAAAACGCCTCTCACACAAGCGGAAGCTACGAGTATACAAATCCTGTGGAATATACGTTGCAGCCATCTACGCCTTGTACTCTTAAAGAGTGTCCGCGTATTTTAAGCTTAACCGCATAATTCCGTCTACTCCCAGTCCAGATCAAAAATTGAGTACATGATAACTTTAAAGCACCTCTTAGTTTTTACTGTCCTGCTTTTACTATCTTTGAATTTTTTTCAAGAAAGAATCCTTTTTTGTGGGTAATACAGTTTCGTTTACTTATTTCCGTAAACAATGCCCCTTGAATCTGAGAATGTTTTCTGTTTTGAAAACACTGAAAGTTAGACGTGCGACTTCATTATCCTCGCATCCATTACGCATCGTTTACGAAAATGTATTTGGTTTGATGTTTACCAAATATTCGATCGCATTTTCGTTATTCATTAACTTGGGAAAAGGCGAAACACGATATGGAAAACTCCGGGGTGAACACAATTATAAAACCGACCTTCTGGTTGATAACTGTGTTCATGATTTTTTAAGCACCCTAAATCCAGGGAAAATACTGAATCATTATTAAAACGAGTATTGAGGGCACAACCGAGACTCGGCAGTCAAAGAGGTAATTTTAACGGATAGTTGGCTCGGTGGGAGGATCGCCTTCATGGCAGCGAGTTTTAAGCTGTCGGGAATCATCCTCAATCCCGAATAAACGCCACAATTCTCATCAAGAACTGCAAACAGGTACACTTTGTTACGCTGAATTTCCTTTGAGACTGGTTTTCGCAGATAAGATTGTGGGTCGACTGTTTCTTGTCCTTTAAATGGAGAACCTGCCACTTCCCCTGGGACAGAATGGAATTGCGTTTTAATTTTCAATTGATATTAATAAGACCGCGAGCCGTCTTGTTTCCCCACCATGTGAGCCATTTTGGGAGATATTTCGGTCGACCGCGGTCGGGAACTGAGAGTATACGGTACATTGTGTGCAACCCAAAGGCCAGTAGTAATATGCATTAAAGGTCTTATTGCGTGAATGACTGACTAGCGCGCCCTTCATTCGTCCGGCATATTCACTACGGATTTTTCCGCTATTGTCGTACTGTTCCGGACGTTGGAATTTTCTCGCTTGAGCTACATCTGTGTCGTCATTGGAGCTAGTCATAAATGCAGCAATCCGGTCCGCACACAATGGTAAAATACAGTTGTTTCATTGAAAATAATGATAATGCTACACAATCGTGCCTCGAACCTCGCTGTGAAAACCTGCTTTTTGTTGTCCATTTCCTGTTCTGCCATAAAGTCAATATATACGCCCTAGTTCTTACTTTTGCTTTCAAGTTTTTGGTTAGCGTATATCTGCGAACGAATTCTGTTAAATTTTTTTGCTCTGGAGAATTTGCGGTCGGTCAGCTGGAGGGAGTATGCGTTGACATGGACGTGGACGTGAAAAATAACGATCCAAAGGGAATACCAAATGTGAAATTCCTATCTACGTACCCATTTGGCCCAGTGGGGGAATAATATCCCATTTATTTGTGTAATAACGATACCAAAGGGACAAAAATCACTGAAAAAATAGTGACATCGTAAAATTTAGAACGTATCTTTTTCAACACTTTGAGTCACTGCATGAGCGTGTAGAAGTTGTCAGGGTGACAGTTTTTAATGATCAAACTATAGTGAGTGCCCACCCCGTTTTAAACGTGTTCGTCAAAGTATTGGCATAGGACTAGATTCATACAAAATGTGTAGTTTCAGGCGTTATATGGTGAAATTGGATCATATTTACCCAAGTGATAGCACGCTTTGCTACTAGGTAAAAATTTATTGCCGAGTTGGTTTCGCTGTTCTGCATCAACTTCCGGTGGATATTCTGAAGATGTAGTACACAGAAATCTGTTCGGTAATAAATTTTTATCTGGTGGAAAAGAGCTTTCGTTTGGTCTTTATGACAACATTTGTGTTTAACGATGGATTGGCGCGAACGCGATTTGCTGTGAAAAATAATAATTGAAACTATTAATTATCATGGGAGTCAGTTTCCATCGGCGTATAATAGAGCCTTGGAATTCACCCCTTATTTTTGGCATCGAAGCCTGAATTATGGCCTCTCACCCTTAATTTTGGCATCTCCCGCTCCGGTTTTAAGCCAAGTGCAGCTTGGCGCATAAGTTAAATATAGAGATAATCTTTATAATAATATCTTAGCAATAAAGACAATAATATCCTCCGTTTTACAAGTGAACTTGTGGGCTCTCATTGCTTTTACACAGATAAGACTGAGGGAAGCAATTTTTTGTTTCGGTTTTCAGAGGAGTGTTTTAAGAGCACTCGGAATATTTCCCGTTAGCACTTCTTGGCGATTTCGTGAACAGCATTTCCAAGGCATCGAATGGAATTCTATTGTTAGCGGGGGTTTTCGGTTACGTAATCCTGTTCTTCCCAGCATTGATTATATTTTTTCCTGTGGAACATGCCTTGCCAACTTCTTGTATTCGGTTCTACATTGAGTCTCAAGAAATCCGCGCAGAAATTTTAAAATCTTCCGGTTAGCCCATTAGGCACACGTGACTTTTTCCAAACGGAGGATGGTTCACAACACGTGCCCAAATCGTCCGGTGGTTTTGCTCTGTTTTATAACTTAAACGGGACCACTGAATAATCTCAAACCTTCCGGAAGGTTTTAATTTGATAATTTAGACAAATCTACTTATTAAATTACAAATACTATTTGTAATATTTACTTTACTCACAAGTTTCAAATCTGTATCAACGAGTACCTCAAACTTGAGCCAAAGCAAGCCTTAGGCGATTACTCTAAATTCGCCGCCGATACAACTTAATCCATCTGGATTGACCTTCTGGCAGAATGACTCATTATCGATGATTAATATGGAAGATCAAAAAGGAAATAATCTATAAGTGAATCGATCGTACGAACTCACTCAAACAAATGTTTTTCCCTTAATAGATAAACAATAAGAAGATCCGGTATATAATCGGAATAGAATTGAACGATTGGATAAAAATCGATTGCGAATCAGAAAAGATGGTTTTCGCGTCTTGGTTTTCCTTCGCGGGGTGCTGGGGGGTCGATAAATTTGTTCAATAGATGAATCAAAATAATCTCCAATGCAATATGAGATAACTCGATGTCAAGCTTATTATTGATTGTAATGAGAATTAATCGCGTAAAAATCAGTATATTCCATATTTTTGTTCTTTGTCATACGAGTGGACAGTATTTTTTTGTGTCTTATTAACGAAAATTTTACACCATCCCTTCGGGTGATGTAAAATGCAACGGGTTACGTCTGTCGGACGACTCGGTAAAATAACCAATAACCGCGCCCATGCGCAATCAACGCCCCCGTTCAAACATACGCTTGAAAAATGGTAGAATTTCACTTAACACGATTTCTGGCCGAGTCATTCAGCTAGTTAAGCTTCTCAGGTTTCCTCTATCATTAAGAATGTTTTAGGACTTTGAAGGAAGAAGATATTCTGTCGAATTACCATTTGAAGATCGTCACGAAATAATTGTAGTCTTACGTGTTGCGCTAGTCCACGAGGCATCCGGGTTCGTATTTTGGTCTAGGCGAATAATGGATTTCTACTCATTTGATTGATTAGCTTTTCGTGTTTTATAGTCCGATTCTCTGCGGTGCTTCTAAAAATTCTCTGTAATTCTTGATCAGTCAACAGTGTAACAGGGAATGGTCATTGAAATCTTGATACTTTAATGTCAGGAAAACTCTTTCGGGAATGGAAAAATCTTTTAAATAAGGCAAATCAGGTACTTCAGGTGTTCGACGACAGATTATCATGGATTTACCTGATATTTAGGAAATAATTAATTACTAAAATAACAAATAATCTCACCAGGACACTTTGCTCCATTAGCACCTGTGGAGTCCTTGTTTATTATGTCGCGAGATCAATAAATACATCAAACACGGGTGATTAAGATTTAATGACTCACGGCATTACATACGGCGACCAGATAATAATGTGCACAACTAGCTACTCCAGAATACGTTCTATGGGATGGCCGTGATCGTCAGATGAATAATTTCTTTCTTCAAAGAAACTGACCTATTCAGTTCTGTAGAGTTTGCTACATTCTACAAATGTTATATAGCCCCCATTTACAAAACAGCGGCAGTTCTGCATGTTATATTTTTTATTAATAATGAAATAATTTCCGATCTTCGGAAATGTTTGAAATTTGGCATTAGTTATTATTTTATTAAATTAATTTGCCGTTTAGCGTTTTATTGCAGTCACGAGAAACGACCTTGATAGGAAAGCTTTAATAAAAGAGAATGGTGTTATATAATTACTTACTTCATATAGGTGCCGGGTTCAATTTCCGGGATGGCGGTGTCTTTCAGTGGCATTTCCATGTAGTTTTAGTTTTTTGGGGAGGCGATCGACAGCTAAGGTCATATGAGCCATTAGGGATGGGAAAGGAAGGGTGGAGAGAAACCCGGCGTCAGCCTACTCTTGTTGGAAGGCGCCAAGAGGTCTGCAGTTTAACGTCCCATCCGACGGACGTCGTACTCACCCTCTCTCAACAAAGAACCTCAAGTAAGGATCGGGATATATGCTAATAAATGTTTGTTACCTCCAGGATTTGAACCTGGTCTTCTCGGTCGGAAGCCTGTACGTTAGCCTCCGCAACATCCCAGGCATTTTCATCTTTGTTTGATAAGTTTGTTAGAGAATATGTTGAAAGGAGTATCTCGATCCCTACTTGAGATGCTTTGTGGAGATCACTGAGTGAGTACGCCGCCCGTCGAATGGGATGTTAAGCTGCGCCTTTCGTTAAGAGTAGGCTAATGCCGACGCCGGGTTTCTCTCCACTATTGGCTGCATATCCCTAATGGCGCAAATTAACTTAGCTGTCGGTCCTACCCTAAATACTACTACTACTCGTACTGGAGAATACAAGGACACCCCGACCCAACTTACTGACTGGGATTTTGACGGCTGAAGATTGACTACTCACAAATAGAGATGCCGATTATCCAAGCTGTTGGTTACCTCTTCCTAGCTTTAACTAGGATACCTGAATAGTTGCAAAGTGCAGGTTTAGTCCTCGAAAAAAATTGTCTTACAGGTAGTTAAAAATGGAAATATCAAGAAAATGGAAATTGTTTTGTAGGACTTAAACCATTTTGAGGTACATGAAACGAGGGCTCGTACATTAGGTAAGAATTGGACGACTGTATTACACTAGAATGAATCGTGCTAAGTCACAACCGTTACCTCCTAATCAGTCTCGTTTCTTATTCAATGACCGGTAGTGAGACTTTTGTCATAATAAATATTATCACTGATAAATCTGGTAAGGAAAAAATGGCATCTAATTTATCGTCTTCATGCTAGAACTGTAAGACAAAGTGACGACAAGTATACTTGTTTGCATTTATCTGTGATTCCTTACCTTATTTTGATCGTTTTTTACCTGTATTTCAAGACATTACTGCCCAATGTTTTCAGTTTTTGAAATTGTGTAAGTATCACGGCTCATTTTTCTATGATATTTTTTACAGACTGGAACGACTGCTCTTTTCTTTGCCGCCCAAGGGGGATTCCTGGACATTGCCCGAGATCTGATGGATGCTGGAGCTTCTGTTGATTCTCAGAGCTTGGTAATTTTTTATTCAGTTTAATTAGCCTATCAAGTCTCGAGAAGACGATATAGTTTATTTACATCGAAGAAAATAGGATTTTAAGCTGACCTTTTTTTATAATAAAATGTGAAACAGTTGATCACAGAAATGTTCATAAGAGCACATTTACATATATTCTCCATAGTTTTAGGACCATAATATATGTTAGTCTATTATTTTCCCATTGTAATATAAGTGTAAATGTAGTCAAAAATTGGTGTACCCAAAAAGGTATGTAACTCATAAGAGAAGTCGAAATCTGTATTTTCTACTTGAACTTCATTCACAGCATGGAGCCATTAAATTAATTGTTTTGATCTCCAATACCATAAAAATGCATCCCATTGCAAACTGACAACATGATAATTTGATGGTGGAAAAGTAACATCTGCATCATTGTTGCTAGTAACATTTTTTTAGCAAAATTAGTGCATTTTAATCTAAAACCTGGAAGTATTTTACCATCATTAGTAAACTACCTCAAAGTAGGTTTTGGATGGTCCCTAAGTAATATTTTTATGTGTGGACTGTATCATTTTAGTACTAACATAAGGTTAGTACCTCTATTTTAGTTGAGGTATGAAAGAGCTGTATCTTCTCTGTTATTCAATGTCGACAATAAATCATGTGCATTTACTGGAGTAGTTATAGCATGAGAATTGGACGACTGTATTGCACTTGAATGAATCGTGCTAAGTCACAACCGTTACCTGCTAATAAGTCTAGTTTCTTATTCAATGACTGGTAGTGAGTTAGGTAGAGGTAGTGAGTATAAATCCTAGATTCATTAATACACTATGCCTACCCTAAGTTTATCAATGAAACATTCACCTCTTAATGTTTGCTCTTCCTTATTTCCATCTTGTTATTATTATTTTCTGCCTTAATGCCATCTTTAAAATATGTTTTCTTCCAAAATACAAAGGTAATGGGAAGGGGATATCAGAAGGGAAATAACTTGGGTTGAGGAATTCTCCACACTCTTTTTCTGCCTGATTTTGATTTCGCATGGCAACCGTCTTCTCCTTCTATATTTAAAACTTCATTTTTGGTCTTCCTTTCTATCTAAGTTCCTCATTTCTTCTCTATAACCACATTTCAAAACCTTCTAATCTTTGCTCATTCCTCTTGCCTAAAAGACCAAGTTGTAGATTCATACAGTGCTAAGCTCCATAGTAATACCTTTGTTTCACCACTCTTTTCTTTGTTTCTCTGCTGATCATATATGACATCTTCCTCTTGTTGACGCTTTTTGGTGGATGCTATTCTTCTCCTAATATCCTTACTACAACACCCATATTCGTCCAAAAAGCTTTTAAAAGACATGAAATACTGGGCCTCTCTCATGTATTCCCTCCCACTAGAATGTATCATGGAGCATTTTGTGACCAGCCTATTCCTATGTTTTTTTTGTGATCAAATATTCATCCCATGCTTCTCACAGTAGTGCCATCAAGTTCTCAATAATAATTCTAGTCCCTTGTGTCTCTGATTTGCTAATGCTTAATCATCTACATACCTAAATGTGTTATGTGATCATCCATTGCCCTCACATATTCCCAGCTCAAGCACTTAGCATGAAATTCCTGGCATTCCCTCCACATGAAAGTTTAAAAGCAATGGTGATAATGAACACCTCTGTCTTACTCCTCTACATATTGCTACCAACCCCAATTCTCCTGTTGCTAACTGTTCCAGTGCAATCTGGTTTATATACAGATTTTGGATAAGCTGCTCATTTACTCATATATTCTGTAATACTTCTATTAAATTTGCCCACTCTTCATAGTCAAAGGACTTTTCACAATCCATGAAGCACACAAAGACATCTTATTGCATTCTATAGTCCAGTCTTGTTTTCATTACAGCAGCATCATGCATTCCACTTCCCATTCTTAATTCAGACTGATCTCTGCTTAGGTAATTGTTGAGATTAATACACAACTTTCTATTAATGATTCTCATTACTACCTTTACTGCATATGAAATTTAAATTATTACTTTATAGTCCTGCTGTACTACTATTTTTTTGCTTTTTTGGTCCAATCAGATATTTTCTTGTCCATACAGGCTGCTTCATACACCATCTAATTGGATATGTATTATGTATTTCGAGTAAGATTTTTCTAGTCACTTTCTAATTTTGTAGAAAAATTAGAAAAACAATAAAACTGTGCTGTATACCAAAAGAAGACTGCATGGTCCTGTAAAAGCTTTGTCAAACATTTATTGGAAAGTGTCTGATCAAAAGTTGCCATGGAAGTGCTTGGCATTATCATTTGAGGATACCAAATTTTTAAATAAAAAATTAGTAGACAATGTACGGTTTGGTAACATATATCACTTTTTTAGTTATCATATTTCTAACTAAATTCAGAATTGGAATTATTTTTCCAAAGCTCTTTTCTTGCTTACATTAATGGATTAATATTTTCAACTACTTTACTTTCTGGGCATGTTAACTCACTCTTTCACCTATTTAATAACGATTTTTGAGCTAAGGAATGAGTATAATCGAGAGTGGCTGACTACTTTGGAAATAGTTATTCCCAATATACCCTTAAACAACTTGAAATTACAAAAACCAGGTTGATATTTTATTTTACTGTGTGCCCTGAACAATCATCCCACCGCAATATCTTTGAGACTATTCACTCTCCACAAGGGTAACCTTGTTCAGTTTGAGTTATTTCCTATTCACCTCCCTCCATTCTATATTGAGGGCCATAGTGTCTGTGTCCTCTTCTGCCTTAATCTTTATCTTCACTTATTCATGGCACTCTTCCCTTACCAGTCTTTGTCACTTCCCTTTTTCTCCTTATCCTAACATGTCACCTGCCATGTATGAAGCTAAATTCTTTGATGATGGTTTTACAAGAGCATGCTCCAATGGAACCAATAGAAAAAAGTTCATTTAATACTCCTTATAATTTGAACATACACAGTCTGCTGGTAGCAACAAATGATGCATCACTTGTTACTTGTCTATGAGGGGGTATTGTTAGGTTTTAGTTATTAATAAAAAATAATCAAGGTAGAAACTTAATTTTTATTTGTTGCTCTTAAGACTCCTCTACATAGTCACCATCAATAGTTATAAATTTCTCCCAGTGTTTCTTGACCCTTCAACGGCTGTCGTTATAGAACTCAGCAGATTATATAGAAAACCATTTGCCGGGCACTGTAACCTTTCAAAAGAAGGAACTATATCACACTGCAAGTTATTTCAATGGGTTCCTGCGATAAAAAAATTAATATTAATAGCTATAACTTACAGCATTATGTGCATAAGAATCAGTTAGTGTTCAGAATTAATTTTATCAAGATATCTGTTATTTTTGACTTAAAATTATACCTTTATGATATTTCCTTTTATACCTACAGCATGTGATAAATTAAGTTCCATGTCATTCCTTGGTATTTATGTAAGAGTTAGCTCAGGGAATGGGCATCACTTGCCATGGAAGTGACACAAATTTGTTTAAAAATGAAACTAGAATTGATTCATTTAATCATTGCAGGATGAAAATTAAGGAGTGAGTTGTCATGCCTGAAAAAGTGAATAAATTGAACTTAATAAAATGAGAAATAGCTTGCAAAAAAAGTCACCATCAATTATAAAAAGTATAACATATATTCTTATTTTGTATTTTGGGTTGAACTACTTCATAACAGGTCATCATGGAAACTTAAAACAATAGCTATGCCATTTTTTTGGTCCATGTTTTTAATAATTTGACTGAATATATGTACTGGGAGACATGAACATTTTATTTAAGGCTAGCTAAACAAACCTTATGTCAAAAAGGATTGTTTAATATGCCATACATATGAATATGCAAAAAGAAAATTTTACAGGGAAATTTAAAGTATTAATTTATGCTAGAGCATTTTATTTTTACTGGTCATGTATCAAACTTATTTGTAAAATCATGCATCTAGCAATTATAGTGTTGTTGGCTTTTCAGGATGGAGGTACTCCATTGTTTGTTGCCTGCCAATGTGGCCACCTTGAAATTGTTATGGAGCTTGTTGAGAGGGGTGCCAAGTTAAATTCTCGAATGAAGGTAAGTATTAGCAGCAGCTAATTGTGTAATTAGTGTAATGCATATCATACTACAAGAAGTATTCTTCATTCTTTTACTGAAGCATCACGAAACCACTCTGTCATAAATGAACTTTATGAATAAGCAAAATTTCTCTCGAGTTCAAAGTAGAATGAATATTCCATATGAATGGCTGTGTAAGAAAATGTTACATATTTGGGGAATGAATTGATTATGCACTGATAAACCTAGGGATTCATTTGTGACTTTCACATTAGAATGGTTTTCCTAAATTTGGAAAATGTATAATGTACTACATTGCCATGGAAGTGGGAATCAACTGGGATTTACTTCTTCTATGAGCATTGCCAGTGAATGCTTAAATTCCAAGGATTCCAAGAAAATATATCTAATTGAAAGGAAATAAGTGATTTGTATTGTACTTTTGATGATGAATTCGCATGTCCATTTCCACAGATTTTAGGACCATGTAGATTTTTCTTCAAGAGTTCAATATTATATACCAGCTTTTACATTTTTATATACATTTATATATATTATGCAAAGCTGGATTCTTGGTGGATATATATTAGCTGCCAACTCTAGTCAAGCTTAACTTTCAAAGTGTTTGGAAAGAATATTGAATGACAACATATCATGGTAGCCCAGAAAGGAGCCTAATGATTACTGTTATTGACGAACACAGTAGGTTAGTATGCCTTAAGCTGCAATGGTTGGCAGGATGCACTGCTTGTCATTGTTTTACAATAGGGAGTCAAAATAAACAATAGTTGAAATTCTTGCCAAATGTGAAGTTTGTTCAGTGATTAGGTTTTTACTGAAAAAAAAATTCAAAGCTGCTGACATTCGGAATATTTATGCTCTGAATGTACCAAATGTAATGAGTGACAAGAGTTGTGCAACAGTGTTGTCGTTTGTTTAAGAGTGAACGAACATGTTCATGATGATAACGGTAGTGGTTGCCGATCTGTGGTGAATTGCCCATGAAAATTGATTAAAAGTTCATGAAGATCAGTATTTTACAACATTTGAAATCTTTAGAAAGTTTTCCAAAGATTTTATGTTTCTTGTTGCATGGAAACACTACTGAAAAGCTTGGTTACTACATGTTTTGTGTTTGTCTTGATGAGGAACTTCATGATGCCCATTGGTTGGCTGCAATATCAAGTGGCAGAATTTTATGCAGAAAGAATTTAAAAACTAGTTTAGAGATATGACAGATTTATAAATTTGCTTGGAGAAATTTATAAAATAGTAGAGATGTGTGGTTTTGAGTTGAAAGTATTAAATTTTCTGTATCTATTCCAGTGTATTTTTTAAAGCATAATGGAGGCTACTTTCTGGCTCTCTTATGTCTTTAAATTTTTTAACCCAAATCCATGTTCATTGTCTTGATTCAAATCTACAGTTTTCCAGTCTTGTTTGCTTGTTAATATCACTTCAGAATTACCTTTGAAATCAGTAACAAGAGTACCATATTGTTATGTGCTTTTTTCATATCCTGACATCCCTTTTCCATGACATACCTCCCTCATTTAATGTGGTTATAAATAATGGGTATGCATGCTAAGGGTGTCAATGTATTTTTGTAGTAACCATACTGATTAATAAAGTAGGAGTACATTGGTTATATTTCTTTATGTAGGATGGGGCAACTCCTCTCTTCATTACATCCCAGAATGGCCATGTAAGAATTCTCCTTCATTTGCTTAGCAAAGGAGCGGAGAGTAATATAAGGAGGCTGGATGGAGCATCACCACTTTGGATAGCCTCACAGATGGGCCATGCAAATGTGGTAAAAGTGCTTCTTGCTGCTGGAAATGCACAAGTGGATGCAACTCGGCAGGTTAGTGAAATAGGCAGTTTCAATATACTCCTCTGTAAGGTGCTTATTCATAGAGGTGCCTCACATGTTATGTCCAGTCATCTGCTGACCTGAAATAAACATATCAAGAGTGAGAAAATATAGCCCACGAAGTGCTTATAAATATTATTTCTATTGATACTGGACATGTTGCATCAAAACAATAATATTTATGCAATAGAAATTTCCAAAGCAAAGATTTTCATTGAAAAGTTAAATATATATATATATATATATATATATATATAATGCCATGCGTATGATGGCAATTTATGAAATTAATTAAATCACATTGAAGGTAATTCACCTTAAAGATAATTAATTCTTACTGGTATGATTTTATATGTCTAACTTAAAATGTAAAATTAAGAGTTAAATTGTTGGAAGATATCATTTTGGTTTGTTTGAGCCATCTAAGGGTTGTGCTTGCACAACTTGCTGTGGTTCTTTCCTCTTTTGCCAACATTATTTCATTCTCTGACGATTCTTTATCTGAGAACCCCATAGTTGTTCCCCTTGGTTTTTCTTTAGATAGCCCCTTCACCTCTTCAGTTTTTATTCTGAAGAGTAGTCTGTTTCATATACCCTCTTCCCTTAATTTTATATACCTCGCTGAACTTCTCACTCATGGGCATTACATTTTTCTATTCTCCTAGAAAGTAAAGTATGATTCAAGGGTGAAAGATCTGATGAAAGGGTACCCTCTAAAGAGTAATTTTAGATTGCTTCTAATGTGAAATATTCTCATTATCTCTCCCAAAAAGCAATGATAAGGCTTCATTGTGGTACTCACTTATTCCTCATTTGATGAAATGTATCCATTTGTTGGATTCTTGGATGATTCTTTTTTTGTTTGCGAAATAAAAAATATTACACAAATTCTATTGAAATGTGTTTGTAATAGGATGGAGCTACTCCTCTCTTCAAAGCAGCACACAAGGGTCACTTGGATGTGGTTGAGGAACTTCTCAAGTACAAACCGAATCTGGGTCTTCTTCCAGTAAGTATATTTTTTTAATAATCTTTTAATGGGATTCCCTTACAATTTGAGAAGGCATTTTATAGAGAAAAGCAGGTAGCATTAATGAACTCACTACAGAAGGTAGGATTAGATTGGAGGGATAAATAGTATTTAGTACTAGCATCCAGTACATGTCTCAGACTGCTCTAGTAAGTGTGGAGGTTTTAGATTCAGGATGGGCAGCATGAGAAAGACGATTAAGACAAGGGTGTCCTTAATCACCTGGAGAATACATAAAATCAGTCAGATTTACTCATGACCTAACATAAGTTGGCCAATCAGCTTAGTGAGTACAACTATTACCGAGTGAATTAGAAATTAAGGTTATGAACTAGTTCTAACAAAAAAACAATGCCTTCTTCTTTCTCAAAAACCTTTCACGAAAGTTAAACATTAAAATTGGAGGGATAAATTAGAGGAGGTGGAACGTTCACCTATTTTGTAAGTATTATGGACCAAGATTGTCGAATTAGGAGTGAGTTGACAGGGGTGTTGAGTAAGGATGTTTAAAAAAGATTGGTATAAACTGGTATTCTTATGTGAAGCTTCATTTAGTGTAGCACAGAAACTTGGTCACTGAAGTAGGAAATAGGTGAATATTGGAGGCTTTTGAAATTTGTATACACGGAGCAGGAGGAGCGAGGATAGCTGGGAGAAGCTTTAAATTAGGCAAAAAAATTAGTTTTATCCATCTTAAGATACAAATAGAATTGTAAAAATATAGTTATCATTATTCTGTTAACGTCCAATAGAATTTTTATGAAAAAGAAACTATTCCCAATATTTAGCATGCCTGATTTTTGGTCATGAATATACTTTGTTTTTAATGTAATTAGTATGTAAAACTTCCATTCTTCTCCAAACCCACATTTCAAAAGCCCCCAGTCTATGCCATTATCCTTCTTCATTGTGGGACCCTGGCCTCTCCTACTGCCAGGCATGACACACATGAGTCCTGTAGTACTAGCCCTCATTTTATCTATCGTGCGAATCATCAAAATCTTGGAATAAGTAATTTAGGTGGTTTCCCATTACTTTCCTTAGTAGTATTTTTAATGAGACACCATCATTCAATCACCGTCCCATAGGGGCCTTTGAAGGCTTACTTTGAAATAAATGCTGCACGGACTACCTTTCATCTGGCATAAGTGAACCTACCAGGAACAAATATCATTGCTCCAGCCAGCAAGGCTCTTGGGGTCATCAGAATACACAAACCCTTCTACCAACATCATAGTTGTATGCCATATCTATGCGAGTAGGAAATAATTTCACCATCAACATCAAAACATGGACTTGTCAAAAATGGCCATTCTGAAACATGAATAACCCACTGAACACATTTATTGAATTCGAGAGAAATGCTGTATGGCTATACATTTGTCAATATATCTGGGTCCCAAGCTAAATATTTGAGACCAGAACAGGCAATTATAGTTCATGTGTGTTGACCGCCAGTCTTCTCCTTGCGATTTTTATATGATATTTACATTGCTGAAAACTGGTCTTTTTGACTTTCAGAATGGTGAGAGTGCATTACATGCTGCTGTACTCTTTGGTCACACACAAGTAGCCAAGCAACTCATATTGGCTGGTGCTGACCCAAACTTGCCCAACAGTGATGGAATTACATCCTGCAAGTTGTCACAGCAAGCTGGCCAACGCGAAATTATGAAAATATTTGGACACACAACCTCGCGAAGCATGTACTGGTGAATCCAGTCCATGAAGTTCCTATAGCAATACAACAGTTTTCCAATGGGGTTTGTAAAATCATGTTGACCCCCAGTTATATGATAACTTTTCATACATTCATTGTATGATATGTAAACATATTATTTGTTGAGTGAAGTGTATTTAATGCATTTATTGATGAAGTAAATTATATGCCAAAATGATATTTTAACTTGTTGATGTTTTGGCCTAAAATTTATCTCTACACTTTTTACATGTTGATTAATAAAGATAATATGTAGTCCATTATTTGTTTTGAATATATTTTTAATGAAATTTTTACTGTAATGTATATAGGAGTAGAAGGTATTCATAACAAAGAATAAATGTACAAAGTGGTTATTTTAGTAGAAGTGCTGTTTTTGTTACTAAATACACTCCTTTTCAATGTACCTTTAAGAAGTATTATGGGGAAAATTGATGGAATAGCTTTCCTGTGTTACTTATTTCACTCTTTCAGTTATATTTTACTGCAAATAATAACCTATTAGTCAGATGTAAAAGGTTGAAGATTGTTACTTATAGCATACTGTTCAGGGTAGGTGTTGGATCACCGCTAAATTTCTTATCCCTTACAAACCATTTTTCACCTAATAAGACATTCAGGTATCCTACGCCACAACAAACACCAATTCTGCATATGTGCTTCCAATTTACTGCTACCAAATTATAGAGTGACAATTTCCTCGCCTCCCCGACATCCTACTCTATGACAAGCTCCTCTTTCTCTCTGTATGCTTCCTTCCTCCCTCATTCCATCCAATATCCCCATCTTATTCCTGCCCATTCTCTCCTTTATCAGTCTTTACCACACCACTGCCAATCAGTATGCTTTGCATCTATCTTTCCTGCCTCCTCTTAATTTCTCTTAACCCCCACTCCTCATTTGTTTCCCTTTTTCTCCATTTCACCTTCTCTGTACCCATATTTCAAAAGCCTCCAATCTATGCCTATCGTCTTGCTTCAATCTCCATGTTTTCATGTGGTAAAAAAACCAGAATACATTGAGAGTTTTAAGTAGTAGTAGTAGCAGTTGTTATATTTAGGGTGTGTCAACAGCTAAGGTTATTTTGCACTGCTGTCACGTGGATTAAAACCTTAAAATCCTTTCAATAAATATTTAAAACCAACAGTACAAAAACAAGATAGCACTATTATTGCTTTCTCATTCAGCCAGTTTCCTTTAAATAATTAAAATTTGGTTCATAGGGTCAGGGTTATCCTCTGAAGTACATATTACCTAAGTCTCTCCTTATTTGAAAAGTATCTTGTGCCCTTTGTTATTTGTCACACTGGGTCAACATTTTATTCACTCTCAGGGGCAGGTTAGATTCATTATAGTGAGTTGGTTGTTTCTCTTCTGTGGAGAGTCATGATTGAGTCAGGGCACAATGCCGTATCCTCAGGCATGTGATTGACAACTCTTCCCTCTGACTCTTCCATGTGGATGAGGGCCATGCTGATGTCACTGACCTTATCCCTTGGCATTTATTATTATTGCTGTTTGGCAATACATTGATTGCACAATGATGCCTTTACTGACAGGCACCAACATAGAGTTAGTCTCATGCTTGTCCAGAGCCTCTTTCACCATTGTCAGCTTCATCATTTCCGACAATTCCTATGCATCCAGGGATCCACAAAAGATACAATGTAATGCCTCTAAAGAAGGGATATAAGAGAAGAATATATCTACTGGACTATAGGATATACTGAGGAGAAATTGGAAATGGACTTTTGCACTCCAAAGAGTCTGAGCATAATAGGAGGGAGCATTCATTGCTGTTTATTTTTTGCAAGGGTATCTTAATCACAACAAATTCTGCTGTGTAAATACTGCAGAAGCTACTTATTGTTGCCCTCAGGAATCCGTGATGGCATAAGAAAATAACACAAGCTGATTCTAACTTTGATCAATCCATGAACACAAGGATGATGTCTGAGTGGGATCCAAGGAAGGCCCTGAACATTTGTTGGTACTCCACATGAATGGTGCACAATTTTGAGTGTGACTGTGACATGGTCTTCAACTTGGGCTGTATTAAACCAAGATGGAGATTTCAGGTAGCAAGCAGAATATACTTCAGGCAGGATAAAATTTACTTGGTGGATAAGATCATTCAAACAAATGACGAGGGATCTAATATCCCTTCTTCATCTATAAAACAAGTCTAAGAACTGTAGATTGAAAAAATATTAAAACATGGATGATTGGTCATGGATAGAACTTTACAAGCATAGTTACTTCTCAAAGTTTCTACAAGTTGCCAAAGGTGGTTCCCCTGTGTCAGAATACTTATATGCTAATACTGGGTTCTCCTGAAAATGTCGTATAGCCACACCAAGCTCACTATGTGAACTTGGTTAAAAGGTCTGAAATAAGACTCTCTCTCCAAAGAGTATATGATAGAGCCATAATGGTATTTGGAGTGCACCAAGGCATGATACACTAAAAGCATGGCAGAGCAATCTGCTCTCCATGTGATGTGGCTTAAAAATCTTAAAACAGTTTCTGTTTGAAGGTACTTCTCGTGTAGTATACAGATATGCTCTCCCCAATTCAGTCTGCAACACAAAATCATTCCTAAGAAATGATTCACAAAGGAGATATTTCTACAATCTATATGTAGTGTTGGTATGATTTAGTACCTGCAAAGTCGTTGGAAGTGAACAAAGTTTTCTCTGTAGAGAAGCTGAAGTAGTAGTAGTTATGGCTTTTAGGGTACATCAATAGCAATGGCCATTTTGCATCCGTCAAAATGTTTATAACCTCAATGCTTTAAAAAAAAGGATATCACAACTATAGTTGGCTTGTTAGGTCAACTTCCCTTACAAATGTTAAAAGCCTATTTAAAGAGGAGGGATCATCCCCTAAAATATTACCCAATCACTGCTTACTTTAATGCATCTAACACACTGGTATGTGTTGCTTAGTGTCAAAATATAGTTCACAATCAGTGGTAGGTGACAATCTGCAGTGAGGTGTGCTTTTTCCTCCATGAAGAGGCATGACTGCATGGGAGCACAATGCCTTATTCTCAAGCATGTGATGGCAACCTCTTCCCTCCGATTTTTCTGGATGGAAGAGGGCCACACCAAAATGACCTACTTTATTTTATTTGTTATAAAATTTTACTTTGTTATTATCCATGGACCGCTAGGCCTCCTTCCACTGATTTAAAACCAAGTCCCACAAGGGGGCCTTAAGGTCCTACACAGGTACCAACGTGGAATCGGTCTCCAGCTTCTCCAGGGTTTATTTTGCTCTTTGTCAGCTGTTTCATTGTCAGTTATTCCTATATGGCCAAGAGTTCATATGAAAGATACCTTATCCTCTTTTTTATGAAGGGAGAGCAGGGTCGGAATGGATCTCCTGAACTACCAGGTGCATTGATGAAAACACATATCAATTGTAATGCACTCAAAGAGAGTAGATTAGAAAAGAACCTTCATCTTGCTGAAGGCTATCCTGATCATTAACGGTTCGGCTGTAAAAACCCTGTAAAACTACTCATTTTTTATATTTCATAAAATATTTTGTTACTAGTAGAACTGTAAATGGTGACAATATCTGTTACAAGTATATTTGGGGATGTGTTACCTACAACACTTGAATGCGATAAGTACTGTTATTCCAGTATATAGCTTTGCACAAAGAGAAAATGCGTATTCCAGCATGCGTCCCTAATTATGTCCTAACGACTCACGGGTTAAGATATATGGGAAGTTTCTCTTAGCGGCTATTCTTCACACTAGATACTATCTATCTGATAGGTAAAGTAAATCAAAAACAGCTTTCCTGGGCATTCTTCTGTCAGGAATTTCTCCGTGAATCAGAGCCAATCTCAGAAAATTCCATTCCCAGTTTAGCCCACGACGTCTACACTACTTTTGATATTAAAGAATCCATTCCTTCATCGCTTGACGGTCACCTTTGCGACCAGGCTAGAGTGGCTATAGTAGTCGGTGTGATGTATCGATTGTGTAGATCGATTGCTGAAATCACCGAATGAACCACTACATTATTTAGCATTTGTATGAACAAAGACGCTAACTCATTATCACGTAATGGTGTACCGTAAACATTTGACGTGAATGCATATGACAACGATTAGATCACAAAATGACCGAGTGTATACAACTAGCAATTGTTCCAAATACCACAGCTGAAAATTTTAAACTCTAGACCCGTTCCAAAAAGTGTTAATTGTGGGTATTGAGAAATTATATGAAACAGCAAAAAATGAAAACAGTTAACCTGTATTACCTCTGTTAAATTCACCTTAGTATAATAAACTCTTCCCGCACTTCTCGAAGACATTCAAATAACGATGAATGTATCGTGGCGCAATTCAGATAAGGGTAATGGCGGTTGGTTGATCAGATTGTAAATATAAACACATTTGCATCCACGAAAAAAGCCCAAGTACTGCATGATAAATATGCAGTCATGACAGTGAGAGCATTCTAATGACTTTTAAGTATGATGTTTTCCGTGCTAAAGAGACAGCCTGTGTAAATATGGTGGGAGATTTTGTCGATTCTCCACAGTGTAACGAGTAATAAGTTTGTAATGTTGTCCTCCGTAACATTTTAATAATTTGAAGACTTCTGAGGTTTCGTGTTAAATGTATTTCTTCATAATTAGGCACTGTTACAGAGTCTAAGTCACTCGTTGCTCTTTTAAAACTTAGGATTTATCTATGCAGTGGGTACATTGTCATTGTCGCTTTTATGCGCAATGAATACGTCAAACAACTTTGCGTGAAAGATACATCTTACACGTCAGTCTGTGTGGCAGTAATGGATTATTTTCTTTGGTATTGCGATGGGTTCAAGAATAATATGCGTTACTTTGTGTGGTGGTTTGCCTGTTTTCACAAGAGAAATGGGACAATGTGAAAATGTAAGTATACACTGTTGCTAATATGGAGTTACTGCAAGTCAATGGTGTAACCTGTGTTCTTGAACTAAATAAAAGGAGCAAGTCCAAGTAGAGAAGCGTTCAGTATGAATTAGCATTGTTAAGCCTGTAAATTGTATCGTATGCAGGAGGGTGTGTAATTTCGGAGGCGATAATCCAGCTATCTCATCAATGTGTAGAAGGTGTTCTTGTAGACAAACACGAGTCATGTGAAATCACCATAGTTTTTAAGAAACTTCAATGTTAGAACATTTGGAAGAGAGTCTTGAAAAACGAAATGGTTCAAGCCTGACGTAAATATCTTTGCTTCATTGAACTGAACTTTGGTGGAGTCATAAAGAAATTTGTGTTGAAATAAAAGTATTAATTTTACAAAAGGCTACATAGACTGTTTTCTGGCTGTAGACTGTATAGACTGTTTTCAAATGATAAGCAATTGTTTTCTCGCTATCAGTGCCAATGGGAAATGTGTGCTATCATTATGACACTAACATTAATGTGGACATGAAAAGTTGTTTTGATTTGTATGGAGGAAATTTAGATAGGGTACCAGACTCTGGGATCACCCAATGCCCTCTCATTAACCCCGTAGTAACTTTTAAAAAATAAACGCATGCTAATGGTGGGAACCATGGACGGATTAAGTCTGATTGAAACAATGCAAAGATCCTAGTAGTAATTCTACCCCAGAACATTACATAAACGTCGTGAAAATGTAAGGAAGTATGCATGAAAAAATTGGATTCTTGGGTAGTAATAACCACAGTATCATTGCACATGGGCCATTATTACAAACGTGAAGTCAAAGACAATATTTTTATGTTTATAATCAATGCTTAAATTGTCCTAAATGAGAATATAAGGAAAAATTTCTTGGGTGTATTAGGTGTAAGAGTTGTTAAATAACTTATTTTTGGGAACTACCGTTTTTGGATGAAGACAGGAAATAGTACATTGGTACATTTATCTGCATCTCCTTTAAAAAAACCTGATTCTCACAACATAATAATCCTTTTTTCCTTCCTCTTCTTTGCTTGCCGAACCTCCATCAACATCCCATCTCCAATCAGAATGGTCTGCATCCATATTTCCTGTCTCTTTTGGTGTTTCTCCCTAGAATTCCCTGTCTATTGACTTTTATTCGTATCTTCAACTCCTCTTATGCCTCTTTAACCATTTCCTCCATGAAAATATTTAAAAGCACAAGTGATGGTGGACTTCCATGTCTTATCCTTCTTCCTAGTAATACCCATCCCGACTTCATCTGCCATTTGCCCCTGAGAAGTCATAGACTTTTACATGTTGTGAATGAGTTGCCTCTATGAATTCACTACTATTTTCTTCCATACATTCATTAAATCCTTCCAATTCACTCTATCAAACACCTTGAAATCTTTGAAACAAACATATACATTCTGATAGTATTTTATGTGCCTATCTATGCCTCTCCCCTTCCAGAACCCAAACTGTTCATAGCGTAAGCAACCATTTGCCCTCCTCTCCATATGCTTGTTGATGGTCATGAGTGCCACCTTAGCTGCATGCAAAATCAAATTTATTGTTCTAATATCCTCATGTCGCTGGCTTTTCTTTTTTGCAATGGGAACTAACACTGATTTGATAAAATCTTCTGTTCTAATTTCTCTCTAATAAATGCTACGAATTAACCCATAAAGACATGTTTTCCTGAGCCCCTAAGTAATTCCATGGTGTTGCTTATATATGCTCACAGCTGCATTTAATTTCAATTTTGATGCCCTT
The DNA here is from genome assembly GCA_037158775.1 of Hetaerina titia. Lineage (NCBI taxonomy): Eukaryota > Metazoa > Arthropoda > Insecta > Odonata > Calopterygidae > Hetaerina > Hetaerina titia. The sequence continues at coordinate 41,247,022 of CM073771.1, forward strand.
ACTATCTCTCATTTGAGTATGCCTAGATCTAAGCTATCCCCATGGAAGACATGCTCTCTTTCTTTGGGCAAACATGCTGACCCAATATCTTTACTATATAGATTCATTCTACCTCTCGTTAATCTTTCCTGGTTCCATTAACACAATTTCTAGCTTTAATAGTCCACACCAATTTTTCATTCTTCCTTCCCAACACTGCTTTTACCTCGATACTCCTGTACACCGCAACAACTTCACCCTTCCTTCGTAAACTTTCCATACCCTTACACTGAGTTTGCCACCCTGCTTCTTTCGCCCTATTAGGTTGTTTCCTGTATCTGTTTATAATTGAAAAGGGATCAATGCGTAAATATAATTAAGAGAATGAATTATGATAAGCCTTTGATATGCACATCATATTGCCTTTCAGTTGTCATTTGCTGTTGTGGCCTCTTTAAATGGAGTACATATGTTCACCAAATCTCAATCGGCTTCATTGTTGAGCACAGAAACAAAAGAGTCAACAATTGTATGGAGAGATTTTGAGTCAAGGTTAAGTATTCATTATCTGTTGATTAGTGCTCCCTTCTATTTGATGATTTGTGGTAATAATCTAATTAGAATATCCAATTAAAATAGTATTAAATTGATAAAATGTGTGGATTGCTGACATTTAGCTTCATTTCTGTCAAATTGTGGATATTTTTGTATGGGCTCTGGGGTTTTATATGGAGTAGATTCAGAAGTGAGATTTGGTGTATGAGGGGCAGTCAAATGAAAACCTAACACCTGCCGCAACCATCAGTCTGTGCACCAACAAGGACGTAACCCAACAACTATGTTCACCTCTGAGTTGTCACAATGCAGGTAGTCCTACCACACCAATAGCGATTTTAGATGTGTAATAAGTTAGCTTTTAGGAGACTGTGTTATGGCTGTTGTTCGGCTTTCATTTTACTGCCCTTAGTTAAAAAAAATATATTTTTGTCATTTGTTTGTTCATTTGTTCTTCAAGCGTAACTCATTGTATGTTCCTTATTTCAGCCTGACTCTGATAGGAATTACAAGTGGAATGCCTGAAATATTTATTGATTCACTACTGGAAAATGTTTTCAATGTTATGGTGCTGATGGTTGGTGTAGAGGAACTAAGGGAAATACGCAGTTTAGATCGTTTGAAAAGGAATCTGCGGGTACTTAATTTTTTATTTATTTTATATTTTTATATTTATTTGTCTAGTAGACACGGTGTACATTATTGAGAATACATGGAAATTCTATAAGACACATTCAATGGGATATAAATCACATAATTCCCAAATATGAATACAAATACAGTTATGACAGGAGACTATAATTCATTCAAGTTTAACATACATATTCATTTCCACTAAAACAACCCTCATCAACATGACATGGTAATAGAGTCCTCTTGAATAGTGGAGTTCTTGTCTCATTTTTTATATGATTAGGCAGATTGTGAAACAGTTTTATGCGCATTGATATTGGTCCTTTAGCTACCATAGACAGGTTTGATGTTTTCACCTGTATATCTTTACATACTCCGACAACTGTTATTCATTGTTAACTCACTCTTGTTTTTCTTGGCAGAAGTCACTGCATAATAGAATGTACACAAGGTACAGTTAATATTCACAGATATTTAAAAAGAGGTTGACAATGTGCACTATAAGGTTAATTACATATGAGTCTTACTTGTTTTCTGAACTAAATATACTTGAAAGGTGTGGACTACCTGATATCAGTTTTAATAATAATCAGTTAGTAAACTGAATTAATTTTCTAACATACCTGGGAGATATGTTCATCCCACATAAGATGTTGGTTGATATGTAACCCTAAAATTTTTCAATATTCTATCACCATGATATCATGCATCTTACTTTGAAAGTCAAAATTGCTAGTTACATACTGCCTTAGAAAAAACATCATTTGTGTTTTACCAATCTTAAGGACCATGCCATTACTATTACAACTGTCATAAATTTCCTTTATCCCCAGTTCACCAGAATTAATTCAGTAATGCACCTGTAAAGGTAGATTTTACTTGGACGACTACCAACTCGCATAATCAACATGGAGCAAGCAATGCATAGAATATTACTAGTAGATGTAAAAGAGGAACCGACGAACTTGGTCATTGATCAGGTATACATACCACCAAGCAATCATATGGAGGAAGAAGTTGATAATGTATACGATCAATTAGAGGACATAATTGCATGTGTAGATGAGAGGAGAAAATGGCAGAATGTAAATACAGAGGCTGAAGGAAGTACAAAGAGTTAAATAATAAATTGAGACAGGCAACAAATAAAGCAAAGGAAGCATGGTGGAAGATGCAGTTCAAGGATATGGAAAGTTATAATGAGGAGGGGTATAATATAATTAATGCACTATACAAGAAGGTTAAAACAATATCAGGAAGTAAGAAGGGAAGACTTGAGTTATGGTTAGAGATAAGTCAGGTAAGATAATAGTTGAAATAGAAAAGATCCAAGAGAGATGGAATATATGGACTATATATGAACTGTATGGTAAAGAACTCTGGCCAACAAGCTTAGACACAGAAAGGGAATATGGCATAGATGAAGATAGCTTAGGCCTAGGCATACACAACTTTGAGATAGAAAGAGCATTAAGGGAGATGAAATCAAATAAGGCCGTGGGAGTTGACAACATTCCCGCCGAACTACTAAAAGGTTTAGGAAAATGTGAGAGAAAGAGTCAACATGTATATGAACAGATTCGTAGCATCTATGAGGAAGACTAAAAGACTTCTTGAGATCAGTGTTACTTCCTATTCTGAAAAAGGTAAAGGCTACATTATGTGAGGACTAAGAACAATTAGTTCAATCTCCCATGCAGCTTAAGTGGTTCTCAAGATCATTAACAAAGGGATGGAAAGCAGGGCAAATGATTACTTAGGGAGTGATCAGTTTGGGTTAAGAAAGGGGAGAGGCACACACAATGCCATTGCAGTAATGAGCTCATTAATCGAGAGGAATATAGAATACAATCAAGATGTATTTCCTGTTTGGTAGAATTTAAAAAGATGTTTGATAGATTGGATTGGGAAAAAATAATGAGTATATTGCAGAAAATAGGAATAGATAGAGAAAAGAGGAATAGAATAGGAATAGACAGAGACAGGAGGTTAACCATATCCATAACCTGTACATATCTCACAATGCTCCGGTGAGAATGGGGAATGGTAAGTCTGGATGGGCAGTGTTATGAAGAAATATAAAGCAAGCTTGTCCATTATCAACAGTGGTGTTCAATGTATATGTGGAAGAAATGATTAAAGAGGCATGGGAAGAACTGGAGATACAAATTAAAGTTAGCAGGGGACATGTAAAATCAGTTAGGTTTCCTGATGGCCAAGCTCTAATTTGTCAATAAGCCAAGGGGAGCATTGCTGAGTGTATTGGAAATTCAGGGCGATAGATATGGGATGAGAATCAATTTAATAAAACAAAGGTTATACAATTTTCCAGAAAGAGAAAAGCTTAACATTAACATAGGAGGGCAAAAACTAGAGTAGGTGGAACAGTTTACTTCTTTCAGAAGTGTTTTGACAAAGATGCTTTCACAAAGAGAAGGGAATTAATGATAGGGATGTTGAGTAAGGATGTTAAGAAAAGGCTCATCAAAACTTTGATTTGGAACATAGTTATGGACAGCATGGTCACTGAAGCAGGATGATAGATGTAGATTGGAGGCTTTTGAAATGTGGGTTGGAAAAGGATGGAGGAGGTGAAGTGGACAGAAAGGAAAACAAATGAGGAAGTGCTACATATGGTGAGATGGGAGAGGGGGTTGTTGGGAGAAATCATGAGGAGGCAGGAGAATCGAATGTAAAGCATATTGATCAGCAGAGGGATGTTGAAGACTGTGAAAGAGGGGACAATGTTAAGTAAACAAGGAAAGGGCAGGAATAGTGAAATAGCCATACTTTGGTCCTATTCTGCGTGATCCAAGTATTTTTCATAAATTCTAAACTGAAAAATCAAGGTGCATCTAATGGGCCTGAAAATACAGTATTTATTTTTGATTCTGGGCTTCTCTCTACCATTCCCTAACGATGGAAATAAGCCCGCTGATGCGGGCCTGAAAATACAGTATTTATTTTTGATTCTGGGCTTCTCTCTACCATTCCCTAACGATGGAAATAAGCCCGCTAACTGGTTGCCCCTACAAAGCAATTCAAGTGTGAGTTAACTTTTTGATCTATTTTTAATTGTTGAACGAAATAGGCCCTCTCTTATTTTTACTGTAAAGTGGACTATAGTTATTTATAATGGCATTAGCTGGGCACTTAAGGGGCCAATTATGTGGTTTCCCCAGCTATGCTGTCTCATATGCATATGTATATACAGTCAAACCTAATATTTGTGTTATTGAAATTTATGTTTTCCCACTGTTTACAACATTTGTATTTCATTCCATTAAATTTCCTTTTTTTCCAAATTATTTGGAACCTTGTGTTTGGACAATTTCATTTTCAGTGTTCCTGCTACTTGCACCACTGTGCTGAATTTAAAAAGAATCACATTTCAAAAGTTACTCAAGTGCATCATCCTGCATAAAAAAACTTTTTTCACGTTGTTTTTTGCAAATACTCTTAAAAAAGATGAGAGAGCAGTAAGGTGAACAGCGTAAGGGGAGAATTTAAATAAAGAACTGGTGACTGACAGTTGGGATCATTTGTACTGCCTTGATGCAACAGACATAACAGTTATGGATTACTGAATAGTAAAAAGTATTGAAACTTGTTTTATCTCATGAAAATTACTCTGAATTTAAAAATAATTTTATTTTCTTCAAAAGATTTTAAGTTGGGCAACTTTTTGTGCTAGTCAAATGATGAGGTAGCTCAGATGCTCATGTGTAACATTTTCCTCAATTACTTGGGAATGTAAAGATTATCCTTCTTGACAATGGAAAGATGACGTGAAAAAAGAAAATTGTCAATGTGGAAATTCTCCTTGTTCCCTTATTTTGCTTTTTCGTGATTTATTTTTTATGGTGTCCCTAGAAAAGTGCAAATAGGGGTTTTACTGTATATAGTATTTGCAGGGTTAAAGTTATATGAGACAAAATATTAATGAGTAACAAAGTGCTTATTTAAATTCATATTTATTGCACAAAAATTGTAGCTCAATATTTTATAGATAAAATTTCTTTATAAATTCTCTTACATTTCCTGTTATTGAAATTACACTCCTCTCTTGTGAAAATCAACTTGTATGGAAATTAAATTAATAATCCCATGTAGTCTCAGTAAGGTGAAATGCATAATATTTAAGAGAAATTTATGTACCCTCTACTTAAACATTTAATGTGTGTAAAAGTGCTCGCCCTTTTCAACATTTATAATTAATTCACTTACAGAGAAATCATTCCAATTGTACTTTGCTGCTTTCTTTTCATTTGGTGTGCTTTGGCAATTATTTTGAAAAATTTAATATATGTGATTGTTCTAAAGTATTTACTGCAGTTGTCTGATCTGAATGAATGCCATGCTATTCCAAATGATTGAGACTTCATTAATGCTAAGGTACTCAGAAACTATTTTCTGAATTAATTTTTGTTCCTTTGAGATATAACCTGAATACAGGATATATTCAGGTAATAAGTGTAAACCTGTAAATGAGTCCTAATTTTATCAATGGCCAAAATATGCCATGGGAATCCACTATATTATGATTTTTTGGGCATTAGTTTCTCAATCTCAGCAGTTTTTGTGCCTGTTGGTATTACCTTAATAGCTAATACCATTAATTTCCTCTCTTTGAATAGGTATGCTATCCATTAATTGATAAATTACTGGAATCTGTTAAACCAGAAGACAAAGCAGCTTCAGTTAGTGGGCTAGTAGGTGTCACTGAAGTGGTGTTATGCCATGAAAATCACACACTACAGGTAAGATTCTACTTACTGTCCTGCTATTGACTATTGGTATGCGAGTTTTAGTGTTGAGCAAGTCCGCAAATGCCTAAGAAGCTACTGTGCTCATATGACCTGCTGCCTTTTTCTCTCAAAATTCAAATGAAACAATATTTTCCAGGAAGAAAAAACTTTTTTATTATTCATTTGTGTAACCAGTGTACTTAATTCATGAAATATAATCTAAGTGGATTTTATCCAAATGGACAGATAAATTTGTAGCCAATAACATTAATGGATTATTTTCTTCATTTGTGATACTATTTGGTTGGCAGCAAATAACAACTTCTTGGGCCTATTATTAACGAAACTTTAAGTTGGGAGACATATATTGACTCTCTCTCATCATCAGTAGCATCTGGCTGCTACCCAATCGGAAGAATGATTATATTAACAAATTTGGAAACAGCCATCTCTATATGATATTTTCATATTTAATGTAGATTAAAATGTGGTGTCATGGCATTGGGGATATTGCCAAAAGCTGTATCTTTTTAAATTACACAAATGGATAATTAGGATGATCTGCAATGCAAAAAGATGAGACAGTCGCAGGAACCTATTTAAAAAATTGATAATTCTTCCATTATTGTGCATTTATGTGTATCATGCTATCCTCAGTTAATATAAACTGAAATTAAATTTGATCAGTAACCAAGACATTCATGATTATCACACCAGACTCACAGGATTTTATTGTAACACCCCATAATCTTACATTATGCACTAATGGGCCATTGTATATGAGTTGCAAATTATTCAGCAGTTAACCTTCAGCTATTAAAATTGTAAATGGGCTATCTAATTTTAAATAAAAATTTAAGAAGTATTTTTAAGGTAATTCCTTTTATTCAATTGATGAATTTCTGAACCTGTAATTTGTCACTATATTCTTGTATACTGCTACCATATCTGCTGTCCTCTTGTATTTTGATGGGTCTTGTTTTTTTATTTTCTTATCTTCAGAACCAATAAAGCTATTATTATTGTGAATATGGGGAAAAGCAAAGGAATTGATTGAAATCTTAAGATAACTTTTCTTAAAGATCTTAAAAATCTTAAGATTTTTGGTAGGTATGAACATAAAGTTCATACCTACCAAAAATCCAGTGAACTTGAACAAAAATAAAAGGAAACTAGATAATTACAAATATCCTTCCAGTTTTGCCAAAGGATGTAAATTATTTTTCAGCATATTTGCCTTACTAATTACATGCATGGTATCCATAATGTTGATCTCACATTGTGTATCTTTTAAATTCTATTTTTTAATCCCTCCCAGTATGTCTTTTGAAGCCATTTGTTTGCATTTTCGGAGAGAAGATGCATGAGGAAATTGCTGGTGGACCTTAAAGTTCCTACCCAGCTTAGTGATAAAGTTAGCATTTGTTAAATTATGCAAACATTTTTAAGGAAGTTGGAAAATCCCTAGAAAATTACTATTTTGAACTAAATATTTCATTTGTCTATACAGACATGCCAACTCTCCCGATTTAAGCGGGAGACTCCCGATTTTTCCTTCTTACGTTCTTGATGAACTGTTCAAATTGTGTTCTTAGCTTAACATGTTAATAAAGTGTGACATTCATTAAAAATTGGCAAAGTGTCATAAAGGGATTAAGGTGCCATGCAAATATTGTGGTAATTAAAAGTGATTACTTCGTGATACACTTCTAAAAATCTCCCGATTTTTCATTTTTGAAAGTTGGCATGTCCTCCCGATTTTTCATTTTTGAAAGTTGGCATGTCTGTTTATAGTTCCTTGCACTTCTTGCTATAACTTCTGTCATGAAATGTCCTTTCCTTTATAGTTCAGTATATCCTTTGTCCATGTATAAACTCATTAACTTATGTCATATTGTGATCAGATTTGAATGTTTTTTCATTAATTTTAGTAACACGTTTCTTTGTTTTTATTGTCGAGATAATTCTGAAAATATTTTTCAGGGGATGCTGGATACGTATGCAGAAGCTGTTGATTCCATGTATGCATGCCTTCAGATCCATGGTAGGGTTGCAGTGGCTACATCAGGATGGTGGTCATTGACAGGAGTGGAAAGATCTTTGCTTTCTCTTCTTGTTTCTGTGGAAAATCTCACAACTCTTAGGGATATTCCTATATTTTTACCTCATAAGAGCCCTAAGGTAAGTGACTAGTTTTTCATATAGCAAATAGATCATCTTCATCTTTAAATAATAAATATGTCAAGAGTGTTAGAAAATGATGGTAAGTACGGTGAGGTAGATTTTGCATATTAAGTATTTTTTCTCTCCTGGTGGTGTGCCAAATGGATTTCTTCAATGAAATGTTCCATTCTCCGTGTATGATGGTTGGTCAACCAGAGGATTCTTGTTAGAACTAGAATGGTCATGATTTCATACAAATCTTATTAGTCAAGGTTTCTTTTTCTTGTGTATTACTCATGTCACAGTAACAGCACTGGTATTATTGGAAAGGAAATTTAATTGTCTTGAGAAAATTAAATTCCCAATTCATATGAAGCACTTTTTTGAATTTCTAAAATATAAAAAGATTATCATAATCAGCTGTATTTCAATCCTAGGATTGGTTTACTGCAGCCCTCCATTCTACTCTAGTCAATGTCAATTCCCTCAATTCTTGATACCTTCTCTGTTTTACAGGCTTCTTAATTTGTCTTATGTACGTCTCATGGTCGTTGGTTAGGGGATCGTAATGGTGCAGTGGCTAATGTACTGGCTTCCCACACAGAGGGCCTGAGTTCAAATCCCAGCAGTGGCAGATATTTTTCTGTAGCATCCCGATCCCTACTTGAGTTGCTTTGTGGAGGGCACTTTGAGTGAGTGCGCCATCTTTCAGATGGGATGTTAAGCTGCCGACCCCTTGGTACCTTTTGTTAAGAGTAGGCTAATGCCAACGTTTCTCTCCACCCTTCATCCTCTCCTGTCCATCCCTAATGGTGCAAATGTCAGCCGTCAGTTGTCTCCCCTAAAACTACTACTACTGAGGAATGTTTACGATGTTGTGACTGTTTCAATTTATGAATTGCTTTTACTCTCTAACCAAGAAATTTAGGACATATTAATAAGAGAAAAAGTGCTTAAAGTAACCCCCCTCAAAGTATTTATGATCACTTTCAAGTGTGTATAATACCCGAAAGAAATCTCATTTGCAGTAGAAGGTAAGTTACAAGTAAGTGGTGCCAATTTGACTTTGTCAATTGAAGTATCTTTATGTGAAATGGGAAGTTTTCCTATAAAATATTTTAACTGATCAGGATACTTGGGTGGAAACATCTCAACTTCATGACCCATGAAAATTGAAGTCACTTGCATGCAGTTACTGTAACTGAGTAATAAGATCATGGTTCTTATCAGGTTTGGATGAGATGATTTTTCCATGTTGAAATTCTATTCATTTTTATATGTATTACACCGGAATAAATGTTCAGAGGTGAAGGATGGTTGTTTATGAAGTCTTGCACTACATCAAATTCCAATGATGTAAATGAGGAAACTTAAAGAATATGCCCCTCCTTTTATTTTTCAAAATGTATGTAATTGTTAAAAGATTTTCTTCATTTTGTCTTGACTTAGGTCCCATTTCGATTGGTTACATGCCGCTTACTTCCATGGGCTGAAGTGCTTGTTCTTTGTGGTCCAGAGCCTCCTTTGGATGCAATTGAAAGGGTTGCAAACCAAATGTGGCAGTTGGCTGCTGAAACTCTGCGAGCCGCAAATACTCATTGCCCTAGCCCTCGCAACATCCCATCATCTGTCAACCTGGATTCAGGAGTACTTGGGTATTTATTTATTTGATGACTTTGCCCTTAAATCATTTGCTGGAGACATTCAGTAAAAAGCAACTTCCTTGACTTCTAGCTAATGCAGAGTATCAAATATTATTCAAATTTAGGAAAAAAATATGTGACACTCATAAGTTACCCATGAAAAAATTTGAACTAAGGTTTATTGCATGTTTTGTCTTTGACATGTTATTTGATGACTTTTTATTACAAAATACCATTTGTTGAACAAAGTAAGCATAATTAATAATTTTTAAAAAGTGCCTGGAGCATTATTGAAATTCTGAAATTTTAAACATTTTGCACTCGGATGTCGAGTGTGACTCGACACGGTTAGCATCGGCAGCTCATATGTCGAGCCACACTCAACATGGAGTTTCACCCCGAGGGGAATTGGGATTTTTGTGCATATTTTGCAATAACTGTACTTGTAATCATCTGTATGAAAGGACAAGTAAAGTAAAGCTTAATGAATAGCATGGCGTGTTTTATAAATGAATAGTATTGACCCATAATGTCGTCGTCGACATAAATGCCATCTCCAAAGGATGCCACCACCCACACAGATGTTTGTTGTGATCTCTTTGCTGTGTTGTAAGTTATTTTTCATTTGCATTGTCTGCCCTTCATTACTTGAAAGTCAGCTAAATGTAAAACAATGCCTTTGAGATATGATCTGTTTCTGAAAAAAAATCCCAGAATGTAAAGTTACCTCAGTCAGGTATTCCGTAGTTCATTGCTTTCAAGTTTGGACTCTTTCATTTCCTTTTCTTCCTAGTGTCAGCAGTCTCATCAAACATTCTTTTTCTATATATTTCATAATCAGGAATCTTGAGTATGAGGGTGTAAATTCATATATATTGTACAAAGAATGCCAACAAAGAAAAAAATGAAAAACCGATCTCGCATGTGAAATTTATTAGGAAACTAGTACACGATCTTGTTGGAGAATTCCGAAATGTGTCACAAACTTCCAGGGTTAGATTACCATCCACAAACATAGAACAACGCTTAAATGGGAAACTCCATATAATCACACCTCACCCTAACAAAAAACATAAAGATTGTGCGGTTTGCTCTAACCGAAAAATCAAAGGTAGAAGAAGGGAGATGATATATATCTGTGAGACATGTGAATGTAAACCAGATCTTCATGTTGGTGAATGCTTCCAAAAATATCATACCATGAAAAATTATAGAGTTTAAATTATGGTTTATCAATAAATTTATCAATAATTAGGTAAAAAAATGCAATTAAATTAGTTTGTATGAAAATAAACTCCAGTTTTTCATTCTAGTGCCATGCTTAGTAAATTTGAGGTATTTAAAAAATTAAATCTCGAGTAGACTAAGGCAATCGAGAAAAAAGGCACCCAAGTGCAAAGGGTTAATGAGTGGTTGGAGCATGGACTCAACGGATGTGGTCTCTTATGGATTCAATTGTTCGCTGCATTATGCGTTTGCACTGAGTAACTTGACAGGCCTCCGCTAAAATCAGGTTATAATTTTATCATTATTAACTCACTTGAATAAAGCTACCCTTCCAAAAGTTTTGTACCTTTTAGCAAAAAGTGGAAAGGTCTAGTACCAAATTAAGAAAAATTTATTTATTTAACAAAGCAGCCAAAAACGGCCTAAAGGCTTTTACATTGCCTGATAGGCATTAAATATAATATACATTAAGAAAAAGAAAGGGTGAAAGCGATAAACAATAATGAAAAATTAACAAAATAAATGTCAAGAACATCTATAAGATAGCAGGAGAGCACATATGCAAGCAGAGTTAAGGCTAAGTTACTATCTGGCATTTAAGGAAGGAGGTGAAAGCTGTGATTGAGGAAGAGAGGTCCAGGGAAGCATACTGAATGGTTAGGGAATTAAATGTTGTGGGGAGTCGATGGAATAGGGAATGTTGAGAGATCGAGAGACGGAAATTTGGAATTGCATCAGACTCAAGTTACATGTTGGCCGAGGGGAACATGAATTGAGAATAGAGGAAGAAGGTCGTTGGTACAGAGAGTTCCGTTAAAGATGCTATGCGAGAATTTCATATCACATAGCATTTTATTTCATATTTCGATTATCTCCTAAGAGGTGTTGTAATGCATTGGGTAGTGTGTTGGGTTACAGACCACAGGGTCCAGGCTCAATTTTGGGGATGCCTGTGGTCATTCTCTGCTTCGCCCAAGGTCTTTGATTGATTGGGTTCCAGATCCTCCTGGAAAGCCATAGGTGGCACAGGAAAAGAAACTGGACCCTGGATCTCTTTGGGTTGATAACTGCGGTGGTGATTACAATGACCCAACCAAAGTTGTGATTTCAGATATATTGAACTAAATTTCATTAGTACTTTCTCCCATTAATTTAATCCATCCTTTGTCCTCAGGTTTTTACTTCTTGATGATGAGCTGCAGAAATTCCTGTTATCTGTGAATGTACTTGGAGATGCTTGTTTACATGAAGGTTTGCCTTCACACAGCATCAGTGAGGCACATAGGAAAACACTCCTGAGAACATTTTACAAGCAAATAGTATCCACATTTATGCAAAAAAATAATTCAAGTAAGTTAGATTTCACCAAATGAAGATGTGTGTGGAAAAATTGGGAAAAAATACCTGGTATTCCATTTTTTTCATGCACTTAGGCTCCTAGCATAGTTCATATTTTCAGGTAAATGTCTTTTAAATTTTACATAATTGTATTGGGATGACTGTTCAACTGGAGACTTGTGAAAATCTATAAAGCAAGGAATTCACTGTTCAGATTAGTTGGAATTTGGTAGATTCTCTGGAAACAATATATTTGACACATTTAACATTAAGTTCCTCACCCGCCAATTAGAGTTTTGCTACTAATTCATGCCATCGTATCTCAGTGCAGTGGTGAAGCTGTTTCACTACCTGACCCACCATTGAAAGACAGCATTTAGGTTGTTTAATTTGATGTTGTGGTTTATTCATGTGAATATAAGAAATTATTTTCTCTTAGTATTTTTATGTTCTTGTTAATTTTGTTCATTTTTACATTGATGGTTATATTAGTCAATTTCGCGACTCATAGAAAATGTTTCATATTGTTCCTCATGCCTCAATTTGTGAAGAAATGATTTTCTTATGGGTGTAAAGATTCTCTTACTTCCTGTTTATTGCTGAGAATATAAAATGTTAGTTGCTGAATTGGTACTGCCCTCATCTCTGTTGATGTTCTATTTCAGATGTACCATTTTCGGGAAGTGTATCTTAATATGGTTTTTAGAATTTTGGTTTCATATGTCAGCAAATTCATGTTCTTGTAAGGAAGATCCATGGTCAAGAACGGTATTACTTAGGAATTACTGATCAGGATTATGTATTTACTCAATATTCTTTACATATTTACTTTGACTTCTGCTAAGGGTGTAGTAGGGCTCAATGTTACGTGCCTATTATTTCAGAGATACTACCTACTGTTTCTGCTCATTTCCCACTCTTTCAGTGAATAATATTACCATGTACCCATTTTTATTTGGGTAAGGGGGTAACCAGAGGTAGCATATCTGCCTGTGGAGCTGAAGGTCGCAGGTTTGATTCCTGTGATGCCTTATAAACTAGTGAAGAGGCAATTTGGGGAAAGAAGAACAAAATTGCAAAACATCCAAGCCGCAAATGGAAAAATACTAATAGATGATGACAACATTAGGAATAGATGGAAAGAATACATTGAAGTACTCTATCAAGCTCCCAAACCACTAGAAGATGGCTTAATTAAAGATGAAAGCATGATAAGTAAAGACAATTGGGGTCTGCAGATATTAAGAAGTGAATTTGAGAGAGCCATGGCAGACCTGAGAAAAAACAAGGCACCAGGAGTTGACAAAATAAATGGAGAAATAATCAAGACACTCAGGGTCAATCTGAAGGATGTCCTCTATGGAATAATCAAAGATAGCTATGACAGCAGAAGGACACCAGAAGACTTTTTGAAAAGAATAATGATTGCAATACCAAAGAAACTGAAAACAGATAAATGTGAAAAACACAGAACATTGAGCCAGGTGACTCAAGCATCAAAAATCCTTGCTCGGATAAGTAGCCAAAGAATAGAAGAAAGGATTGAAGGAAACCTCTCAGAAAACCTATTCGGATTCAGGAAAAACCAAGGAGCAAGAGAGGCAATTCTCAGCTTGAGAGTTCTGGCCAAAAAAATGAGACAAGTAAGGAAGATACATGGCATTCATGGACTTGGAGATGGACTTTGACAATGTCGAATGGAACAAGATGTTCAAAATACTGGAAGCGCTTGGATTGGACTACAATGACAGAAGAATTATCCATAACCTCTACAAGAATCAGGGTATAACAATGCAAACAAAAAATGGAAGAAAAATAGAAGCCAATTTAAGCAAAGGAGTAAGACAAGGATGCAACCTCTCACCAGGAATATTCAACGTTTACCTGAAAGAGGCAATAAAAGAAACACAAGAATTAGGTATCAAAGGAGTCGAGGTAAATGGAGAAGGAATCAACACGCTCCGGTTTGCAGATGACATTGCAGTAGTGGCGGAAATGCGAGAGGAACTGCAAGCGACTCTATGTGCTATGGATCAAGTGCTGGGGGAATATAAAATGAACATAAACAAGAAGAAAACTAAAATCCTACTCTGCGGAAGAGAGAAGTTGAATGCAGGTATCACAATTCGAGGAGTGAAACTAGAGCAAGTGGCTTCATTTACTGGTCAGCAGCATAAAATGGGATGGAAAAAGTTTGACCAACATCAAGCAAAGAATAGCCCAAGCGAAGAATGCATTCACAAAGAAGAGGCAATTACCATGTTCAAAAAACCTAAGGCTGGGACCAAGGAAGCAATCTGTCAAGGCTTATGTGTGGAGCTCTCTATGGTTCCGAAACTTGGTGGAAAAAGTGGAAAGTCCGAAAGTGGACCAGCAAAGATTAGAAGCCTTTGAAACATGGTGATGGAGGAGGATGATGAAGATTAAATGGTCAGACAAAGTAAGGAACGAGGAAGTATATAGAAGAGCAGAAGAGGATAGCACCATATTGAGAACTTTACGGCAATGAAGAAATAGATGGATTGGAGACACATTGAGGTACAATGGATTGATTTAGGAATATAATAGAAGGAAAAACAGAAGGGAAGATTCCATGAGGAAAACCAAGTGACATGTACATAGGACAAATTAAGAAAGACGTAAAACAGAGTAGGTATCAGGGATTGAGGGAATTGTCATTGAATAGATTAGAACGGATGCCTTCAGTAAACAAATCCTATAATTGAAATACTGATGATGATGATCCATAATTTTCAATGGTTGGAAATGTACAATTCCATCAAAAAGTGAAATATACCCTGGAAAACTCAAGCAACTTCTTGATTGTATGGTAGTGTGCTCATAGTTTATCGCTTTTGCCATCTAGAATTGTAAATGGTGCACATTTCAAAATAGTTTAGTTAATTCTGAATATGAGTTTGTCGGATGTATTTGTTGAAATTTTTTGAGTACCTTAGTGATACGTGTTTCCTTCTAGCAAATGAAGAGTTGCCAAAAAGTAAATCAGTCAGAGAAAGTCCATCACAAGCGAAAGAGTCATACTGGAGTTCTGAATATCACAAGTGCCATGCTTTAATCCAAGGCTCCAATCAGATTTTTGTCCTGTATTCTGCTGCAGTGCCTACTCACACAATGAGGTATGTTGTATGTAATTCATAATGTAGAGTATTTTAAGTTGTAAATTATTTATTTATTTGATTAGTTATGCTTTGTTTAAAACTTTGTGGCATTTACCAGGAAGAGCAATTGGTGGGATATTGGTATTGATTGCTGTGGGAACATGTATGTGAATCAATAAATTAAACAAGTAGGACAAATCAATCAATCGTCTTTCTAGAAATGACTGCTTAGTAATGTTTTTCCTTAATATTTTTTTTCAAAGTGATTTTTTCTATCAGCAATTATTAAACATTTTTAACTAATCTAAAAAAAATATCTTGTGATGCACTCGCATATCACTACTGGTATGATAACCATATAAAAACACAATATAAATAGAATTATACCATATAAATTATATAAATAGAGGATATAAATAGAATTTGAAGAAAACTTTAGCTACTAACATAAAGACTTTCTTCACACTTCACCTGAAAAAATATGAGAATTCTAATGACCACCTAATTTTAATTGACAACAATACATTTCCCTTCCCCATTGCCACTGAAGCACTTATCAACTACCGTCGAAAGAGGATGAGTACACAGCTCACTTTATCTTTCACAGAGTCACTTGACCAGGCAGAGTCAAGTCAAGTCATAATGCCTTTCCGCTGCTGTTTTATGTTCTGAAGCATAATTGAGCACTCCCAAGTTTACGTGGGGTAGTCTGAAAAATTTCCGACTCAGAAAATTTCAGAAATAATGTCGTGTATTTTTGTTAGGTCAGAAACTTTTCAGGCCACCCTTGTATATGCAATGCTATATGATAATATTCTGTATTTAGATCCCATGAGGTGTTCATTGTGTATGAAATGTGACTAAATGCATGTGATTATATACATTCCTGAATAATTTTGGACTTTTGTTGGGAATTACTTTCAAGGAAATATTAAAACTGGAAAACTTGCATAATAAATGCATCTTTCAACAAGTATTTAAAGAAAAAATAGAAAAACTAATTATTTTGGGTAGACTTTTTTATTTTTCAACATAAATTTCCTTTTAGATGGATACGCTTTTCCCAGGGTTTAATAGGGTTTCAGAAGATCCACAAAATAGGCATCAGTGTTGGTGATGACCTTGTTCGACGTGAATTTTTTTCTGCGGAGCCATATTTTCAAGTTTGGAAATGAACCAAGCCACTGGGGACCAAATCTGGTGAATATGGAGGATGTTGTAATTTTTCAGACTTTAGCAAGAAATCAAGAGCTCTACGGCCTCTAGGTTAAAATAATAAGGAGGAAAACTCCAATGGCCGTAAAAATGGTCCATTTTTTACGACCATTGGAGTTTTCCCCCTTATTATTTTCAGACTTTATTTCCATGCAACTATTTCTGAGTGTAAAAATCATTCACCTTGAAGGGGATTCAAACCCAGATCCCTCATGTCTGGTTGAGTGCTTTAACCAGTTAAGCTACCAAGGCATTCTCTTACACTCCAAAATTTTTACTCTTTGAAATTACTGCATTGTAATGCACATTAGCAGATGCCTCCGTTAAAAGTTACTGTTGCTACATCTCCAGCAGTTTCTTGGAATTTGATTCCATAATTTTTGCCATGGAATCTGCACAGCTTTGAACAAGTATGAGGGTCATCCGGAAAGTAGTACCCGTTTGTGAAATAAAGACACAAAAGTAAATATTAACAAACATAAAAAATTTTATTTGAAAGAGGATGCTTTAAACTACTTCTCAACATAATCTCCAAGCAAATTAAGGCATTTGTCATAACGTGTGACAAGTTTCTGTATTCCTGCTGCATAGTCCTTCGCCGCCAGCTCATTGAGATACAGGGTCACTCCTTCTTTAAGTTCTTCATCGCTGTCAAATCTTTTTCCTGCCAAAAAGTCTTTAAGCTTTGTAAAGAGATGAAAATCTGAAGGGGCCAAGTCCGGGCTATACGGTGGATGGTCGAAAGTTTCCCATTTGAATTGCTGCAAAAGTTTTTGTGTTATCCCAGCTGCATGAGGCCTGGCATTGTCATGAACGAGAATGACACCAGTAGACAATAGACCTCGCCGCCGATTTTGTATTGCCCGCCGTAATTTCTTTAATGTTTCACAACAATGTTTTTTGCCATGGAATCTGCACAGCTTTGAACAAGTATGAGGGTCATCCGGAAAGTAGTACCCGTTTGTGAAATAAAGACACAAAAGTAAATATTAACAAACATAAAAAATTTTATTTGAAAGAGGATGCTTTAAACTACTTCTCAACATAATCTCCAAGCAAATTAAGGCATTTGTCATAACGTGTGACAAGTTTCTGTATTCCTGCTGCATAGTCCTTCGCCGCCAGCTCATTGAGATACAGGGTCACTCCTTCTTTAAGTTCTTCATCGCTGTCAAATCTTTTTCCTGCCAAAAAGTCTTTAAGCTTTGTAAAGAGATGAAAATCTGAAGGGGCCAAGTCCGGGCTATACGGTGGATGGTCGAAAGTTTCCCATTTGAATTGCTGCAAAAGTTTTTGTGTTATCCCAGCTGCATGAGGCCTGGCATTGTCATGAACGAGAATGACACCAGTAGACAATAGACCTCGCCGCCGATTTTGTATTGCCCGCCGTAATTTCTTTAATGTTTCACAATACGCATTGGCATTAATAGTGTCTCCACGGGCCATAAAATCAATAAGCAATACACCTCGTCGATCCCAGAAAATGGTTGCCATGAGTTTCGTGGTGGACAGAACTGTCTTGAATTTTTTTGGTTTGTTTATTGAATGAGCATGATGCCACTCCATTGACTGTCGTTTACTCATTACATTGTCTCCATACACCTCCTTTAATTGTGCTCATCTGTAAGCATGCGAGGGACCCATCTTGCACAAATTTTTGCATAATGCAGATGGTGTTTAACAATTTCATGAACAATTGTTCGAGAAACATTGGGAAAATGCTCACAGATGTCATCAATTGTGACGCGCCGATCGTTCCTCACGAATTCGTCAACTGAGCTCACCAGTTGGTCTGTAATGACAGACGGTCTCCCCGAACGCTCATCGTCGTGTGTGTTCCCCCTCCCCATGTTGAAGTTGCGACACCACCGCCGAACAGACGACTCGTCCATTACATTGTCTCCATACACCTCCTTTAATTGGCGATGACTATCACATGGGCGAACGTTTCTTGCATTGAGGAATTTAATCACTGCCCTCACTTCACAACTGGCGGCGTTCTCAATTTTTTTAAACATTGTAAACAATCACAGAAACAACACAGGCAATGCTAGCGTCACGCAACTTGGCTCAGAGAAGGCAGACAAGCCACTGAAGCTATCTGACCTCGTCCAGCGGCTACTCGCGTCGTCAGCACTTCATGCGGCACGAACGGGTACTACTTTCCGGATGACCCTCGTACATTGTCTTGAGCGAAGGAAATCTGTTTCTTTGCCATATGATGACATTAAAAAAACTTTCGTTGCTCAACTGGTGTATGAGCGATGAATAATACTCTACACATATCGTTTTTCATCTTGCAAGCAATTGATTCCGCATACATCCCAAAAAAACCATGACCATCACCTTGTCAGTGGCCATCACTTCAGAGCCAGATCATCTTTAGAAACCCAATTTTTCCACTGTACATGGTCACAGGAGTGTAGTAGTGTATCCAGCTTTTGACCACAATATGTATCCATGTCGAACCCTATCAGGAATGCGATGGATAAGTGCCCAACCAACCAGCCTCTGAATCGACCATATGATTGCGTTAATTCTCCACTGAGAGCAAACATGGCATCCATCGTGCTGAGAATTTTTTCACATCCAATTTTTCATGCAAAATTGAAATTACTGTACCATTTGATATACCTATAGCCTCAATTATTTTGTGAACTTTGGTTTGTTGATTGCTCATTGCTACTTTAAGGTTAAGAGTCAAAAATTTTTGCAGGTCATTCGAAGGAATTTTACTGATCTTTGCCTTCTTGTGCTGCCAACTTGCCAACATGAGATTGATTAAAAAACAAGTTTAGTGAGTTTTAGGTAGAAACATGTTCTTTATATATTTTAAGCATGATTAGAAAAAAATTTTTTTTTACAGTTTTAAGACCCAGTTTTTTATTGCCTCTTTAAGTCTAATTGTTTGTTAATGTGGATGTTAGATAAACATAAAGATTACCAAACTTGTTTCTTTTGAAATCTGTTTCATACTCGGCTAGAAATTCTAAAACTGAGTTCTGGCCTTAATTAGAGGTTAAAGTTAACCTTCAGTTTAATGAGAAATTATAAGCCTGGCCTAATTATGGTACTTAATAATATTGATATTATGGTGTGTAACTGTAATTTTAGTCATGACTATAGTGATATATAAATATACCCAGAAAAGTAATACATGAATCATTAATTTGAAATTTATTCAACTTATTGAATAATTTCATAATGTCATAAGACTGTTGAAGTGTTTTACATTAAAAGTGTGCCTTTTATTTGCAGGGTTCTTACCAAGAGCACCCTTCAGTTGTTTACCCATGATAAGCAACTTTGCTGGTGAAGGTTTCATCCCAAGCCTGTTGAAATCTTACTTAATAGTGTTCTGCATTGAAAGTATATTTTCATACTGTTGGGTAGAGCATTCAGCTGCTGAAAGATAGGTCTTAGCTTCAAATCCAGAAGATACACGTAGACATCTCCAGAAAATGGCGAGTGGGATCATTTTCCCAATACCAGAACTTTATGGGCAATCACAGGTGGCACAGGGAGAGGAACCACCTCTCTAATGTCGATGTATGAATTTCACAAACAGGGAATGTGTCAAACTGTGAAATGAGCCCTACACTTTCTATCAAAAGTCACCTTTGATTTAATATCTTGGTCATAACAAAGGAATTTTATTGTGAAATTTCTGTGATGATGCTTTCTAAAATGCTTCCTGAAATGAAATTTAATGTTAGTAAGAAACAAATATTTTGATTACATTTTTGGGATCATAAGTTTAGTCCCAGTGGCTGTTTTACCCTTTTAGGGATTTTGTGCTTTGAAAGAACACAGTGATATCCATTTATATCTACCCTTTTACTCTTCAGTATTTTGTACATTTACATTTCTTGCATTAGACTACCTTATAAGTAGTCTGAGAGGATTAGGCTTCCATTTAACTTGATTATGAAGGCATGATTCCATTTAATGGAGCTAAAACTAAAAAAAAATATTTTTTACTTTATAAAAAAATAATCATATGAACATGATTTGAAGAGTTTTATTTTTCAATATGCAAGAAATTTGTTTAATTCCCACCTTCAACTATAAATGTACCTATTTGTGATACTATCAGAGGATTCACTACAAGTGATATGATGACTGCATATTTAGCTCTATGAGCAAAGCAATCTTTTTTTAATTAATAGTAATTATATAACCACCTGGTTTATTGGTGGTGCTCAATTATGCTCATTTCTAATGGAAAATTGAGTGTATTTAGGCCTTCTTCAAACATTAATCTTGCTTGGTGTCTTAGAGAATAAGGGGCTTCCATTGTAAGTTAAACTAACAATAATTCTTTTTTATGAAATCAATTTTTGATGTGTATTTGATCTTCCTGGTGAATTTTATTTTTAAAATTAATTTCTCTCATAGGCGTGAAAGAATTTCGGATTAAAGTAAAATCTCTACTTTCCTTCTTTTTTAAAGTTTCCGTAACATCCATCAAAGGAAGCCATATTATGTTAAGGGCCATCCACATGTTGTTATAATATAGTATGTGCTCTACATTAAAGGTTGGAGTTGAAGTGACTAAGCATCTGTTGTCATCCAGGTCTCTTGATATTTATTTTATGTCATTTCATATTCCCATTTTTACCCCAAAGGTCAACAGCATTGTATTTATTAATAATAGAGATGATGTGAGTGTCCTGAGACCTGTCTCCTTTTTGTATTGGATAATTCATAATTTTGGAGAAAGTTAATCCATGACCTTTGGATTATATTGGAGACTGAAAATGTTGGTCCATGAAGCTTAAAATACTTATGAACATAATGGGTTGTGTGAGGTGATAAATGATCATAGTGGTTGGCCAAACAAAATAAATCTATCACTATTATCAACAGGGCTCTTAACATGGCTACCATCCTGACCTTAAAGGAGCTTATGGTGCTTCAATTATTTGACCTAAAAACCCTTTTTTCTTTGTAATGGAAGTATACACAACAATAATAATTATTCAAGAATACTTCCATTCTTCTCCCATCACACATGAGAAGAGAAATCTGATGATATGTGAAGGCAATGCGGAACAATAAGGTTGCATAAGTCAAGTTATGCATTGTTGAGGTAGAAAAGGGAATATTAGAATGTAATTTTATATCCAGTAAAGAATATATTTTGTATTTTTTATACTATGCTTTGAAATTTATATTGTACATATTTATAGGTACAATTCAAATAAAATTTCATAAGGTGTATTTATCAAAAGGGATTTCATTTGTCTGAAAGTAGGGCTGTGGGATATCTGCTTTTTTTATTCTATCATCTCATCTGTTAAATCAGCCTGTTAAACCATGACAAAGATTAAATTTCAAATAGTGTTTGTGCCAGAACTCATTCCGAAATCGTGCCCACAGGGTGAGATCTGAGGGAGAGGAATATGCTATAAAACCTATTGCAGACCATATTTTTGTGAGGTTTCATTTACCCTGCGTGGCAGATATATATAAATGCACATAGAATCCCTTAATCTTTTGGTGTAATGAATAAACTTTGTAGCAAATGTGACTTTTACCTCCAAAATGTGTGTTTGGAGAATACGGCAGATATTGTTTCCTTCTTGCGAATTTGGAATATTTTGTAACATCTGCCTATGTGCATATCAATTACCACATCAGTGACAACCTTAATGTCAGTATGTCAACCTCAATGTGACAATATCATCCTCAGCATCAGTATTAACCTGGCCATGAACATCACCCATGATATGTTGATGACACCTTAAGCTATTATCAAAATGCTGACATTTACGTTAATATTGACTCCTACTTGACATGTTGAAGTGTTGCACAGGCCTATCTAAGAGGGGTTATATTTCTATTTTGTCCTTTTCCACTTGAAGGTGACTTTTTATCTATTTATAATCCTCATACATGTTGTAACTGTGGATAATTATATAGCTTTTTATTTGATATGACTATAATAGCAATTGCTTTTGGTGGTCATTGGGCACTTTTTATGCTATTAATGTGCTATTGGTTGAAATAAACCTGATTTCAAATTGAAATAAGGGACACACACAGGAATTGATGTATAGTTTCAGAGCATGAATGTTGCACTTACTTATGAAGTCTTAACTGATCTGTAATGTTTTCTACACATTTGCATCCATCCCATTAACATTGATTACATTGAGAAGCAACAAAGACCTCTAACCTTGTGGAGAAAATGCTGATTAAATGATGCTGTTACATAAAAAAACTATTCAATATTAGCCTCCTGTTTCATCATCTTAAATTTGTATTATACATTTATTTCATTATTGATGAATTACGGAGATGATCACATTCCAAATTTTTACTTCATAATAAAAAACCTTTTTGATACATTATTAGGCTGAAAGGGCTTATCAGTTCTTCCTTCTGTGATATCATTCACATTGTTGCATATTTTTGGATATTTTGTAAAATTATAGGAAAAATAGTATGTTTTAGATTATTAATGGTACTAAAAACAGCTAACATTGAGGATGGTGATTATTGAAGGTTGTGATTACTACCATCTCTGTGAAAGATTTGCATAAAAAGTATTGGGAACAATTTTTTCCTGATATGTCTGCATGTCACACTGCACTTGCACCATGCAGGCTCGATAATGGGGCGTCTGACCTTCAACATGCGCCAATCACCAATGAGCATTCGTTCAGGCTAGATCGTGTTTTTAGTGGGCCCCTACTGAGTAACACAGTGCAAGTATAGAAAGCAACAAATGATGGAACAGCGGTACGTCATCAAATTGTGTTGAACTGGGGAAATCGGATACGGTGACATTAGGCATGATTAGCTTCATATTCAAGGATGAAAGAATGTCACAAACTGCAGTTTTTCAGTGATAACACCACTTCAAAGATGCCCAAGAGAGTGTTTGAGGATGAACCCTGTGCTGAATGACCATCAACATCAAGAATCAATGGCAACATGTGTGTGAAGTGCTGAATTCAGACCATCTGCTAAGTGTGTGCATGATCACAGATCATATTGGCATTAATAAGATGACAGTGCACACCATTATGCAACAGATCTGTGCTAAACTTATCCTGAAGGTCTTGACAGATGAACAAAAGCAGAGTCGCTTGTCTGCTTGTGTGTCCAGCCATGCCTGCTCCAAGATTACCTGATGAAAATCTGTATCTCAACGATTCCTCAATCCCCTTACAGTCCTATCCTGGCACCAGCAGACTATTTTGTTTTCCCAAAAGTGAAATCTTTCCTTGTATAGGACATCACCATGGAATCCTAAGTACCATTAAAGAAGCTTGTATGCATACCCTTAAGG
Source organism: Hetaerina titia (assembly GCA_037158775.1). Lineage (NCBI taxonomy): Eukaryota > Metazoa > Arthropoda > Insecta > Odonata > Calopterygidae > Hetaerina > Hetaerina titia. The sequence goes on from CM073771.1 coordinate 41,270,942, forward strand.
ACCTTCCAGAATGCACTGCCAGGGTGCCTTCGAGTCGTGGAAAAGCTGCTGACTAAAGTGTGCCAATGCTTAAGGGATGTACTTTGAAGAATATTGAGGCATTTTAGCAACATTTGAAATAAATCTATTCTGAAATATATCTATTCTGAAATATATAAATCTGAAACTTTTCCTGAGACATTTATTCAAACCTTGCATTATATTTTTTCCTGCTAATCTGGAATAGTATGCCCAAGTGTGGTAAACCTTGCAGGTTGGGATTAACACGAGGTTTCACCATTAGCTTGGGTACAGCCCTGATGTGACTCGGACACCTGATGCAACATGAAAACTTATTTGCAAAGTGTATTTTAGCATAGGTAAAATTGAATCTGGGATGTGAAATAATCCTTATTTAAGTCTCTGCAACCTTCTTGAATTCCAATGAGTTGCTGAAGGTCTGAAATATTTTTACCCCTGTGGGGAGGGGGCTGAAGAATACTCCCGAAGCATCCCTGCTTGTCGTAAGAGGGGACTAATTGGGCTGAGAGATAACCTCAGAAACAACCTCATTTGATATGCACCACTTCGGTAACATGCTTTTCAGGTGGGGGTTTTCAGGGTTGTGTTAACATTATGTTTTTAGTTAGCTTTGAGTCCTCGTATTTTGTTTTATAAGTATTTTTTATGACAATTCCTGGGTATTACTTGATTGAAAATGCCTGTCCTGACAGTAGTTCAGACTGATAACATGGTAAATTTATTAATAAATATGGGAAATGGAATAACAAAGTTCAATTATATGCTTTCTTCCCGCTATTTAAACTCAGAAGTTGCTGGGTGACATGTTGAATGGAGCTAAAACATTTTTCATGCATAATGGCAGAGTAAAATTGGAAATTTTATGTTCTCGATTTACAAGGGCTAAAATTAGCTAGTCATGTGATATCTGATTCTGGTATTGCACATACATGTCTGGTGGCGTGCAACATTAACTTCAGATGGCGATAAATAATAATGTCTAAGAAATACCTTGTCAGCAGAACGTTTATTTCCCATTGTGGGTGTTGCTCAGTTCAAGAAGTCGATTTTCCTGATTTCCGGACCAACTTTCCTCAGGATTCGGGAACGGGTAGGCGAAAAATTTCCCGAGAATGACGGTAAGGAATTCCCATCCGGAATCACTAGTCATAGGCCAGCTGTGTCACATAGAATCCCATAATCGGACAACCAGTTGGGAACATTTGATTATCTCGTCGATTACTAGGAAGAAAAGCGGAGTCGGCAGAGGGTATGTATTCTATTTTTGAATTGCGTTGTCTGTGTACTTTAAACTCACGAATCAAGTTAAATAAGAGATTATTGATAGTTCCCGGTTCGTTGTTCATGATTTTGTCTCTGTGCAAGTGAATGTGCAATCTCTCGGCGACGACTTTAAACTCTTGAATGTGCCTTATTAGGGATAAATCTTTAAGTGTAATAGGATGGGAAGTTTCGTAAATGTGCTTAGCGATGCCTGATGTTTCAAAACGGGTGTTTTTAAAGTGTACAAAGTGTCCTTACACCTTATATTGCGTGTTTTCTGTCCGATACATGATGGGCGACGAGTGCTGCACTTCCCCTCGTTTCGTAAGGTGTTATGGTTTCTGGAGCTGATATTCGTGCCTATTTTTTTGAAGATGTGATAGGGGCCATTGGTAAGTTTGAGTAAAAACGGATTGGAAGTTTTTCTTGGGGGCATCGTTTAATGGTGTAAATATAGTGTGTTTATTTGCGAGTTTTTTCCTTTGGTTGTTGGTCAATGTATCTATCATATTTTGCCCTTATCCACTTACTACGGCTGTGTGTTATATGTTTGATTCCTTGTCGTATCGTGGTTTTGTGAGAGGGAAAGTGAGCAGATGGTTTGTTAAACAATTGAAAGCTACCATCTTTTGTTGGTAAGAGTGGTGTGCGTCAGCTTTAGTGTGGTTTTGGTGTGCGTATCTTTCCTGTCAATGTCAAATTCGACTGTCCCACCGTTCATTACTAGTGTTATTATCAGGCAATCTACCGGTTAAGGTAGGTTTTTGGATGGACACAACTATCAAATAAACATTTTGTGACTCCCCACCTAGCAAACTAATCTATATCAGATCCCTTTTCATCTCGGTGTACTTCTTTCCTCCCTTCATCCCGTCCAACATCCCTATCCTGTTCCTGCCCTTACCTCGCTTGCCCAACATTCTCCCCTCTATTACCCTATTCAACATTCCACTACCGCTCAATACGCCTTTCATCCATTTTTCCTGCCTCCATAGGATTTCTCTCAACAAACCCCTCTCCTCCCCCACCATTTCTAGTACTTCCTCATTTGTTTTCCTTTCGGTCCATTTCACCTTCTCCATTCTTCTCCACGCCCACATTTCAAAAGCCTCCAATCTACGTCTATCCTCCTGCTTCAGCGACCACGTTTCCGCGCCGTACATAGCTACGCTCCATATCAGAGTTTTTACGAGTCTTGTCTTAACATCCCTACTCAACGTCCCCGTCATCAACTCCCGCCTCCTTGAGAAAGCCTCCTTGCCTAGCGCAATTCTTCTCCTTACGTCCCTACCACTTTGACCGTATTGGTCCAAAACACTTCCGAGATATGTAAACTGTTCTACTTGCTCTATTTTTTCCCCGCCTATTTTAATATTTAGCTTAGCTTTTTTCTTTCTGGAAAATCGCATAACCTTTCATTACTAGTATATCTATAAATACCAGTGCGTGATCATGTTCCACATCGTGGGTGAATTTTATTGAAATGTGTTTGTTATTCGATTTATCGATGAATTTTTTGCTGTCGCACTTGCTCGTGTCGTAAATGACAGTATGCCGTTCACATTTCTGACCCACATCTTGGGGAAATAATCAAGTGTTCCTTCCCTCATTTTCAAAATAGCGAAGTAAAATGTAGGCGACGAAGCATGATGAGGGATTGCCCATCACCGCCCCTTATGTGTGCTTATAATATTTTAGGTTAAATTGGAACTATGTTGTGCTCATGCTTTAGTTTGTGAGCCCATGCAGGTTTAGTGAGGTTGATGTATCCCTTGATAATAACCAGGCCCAGATGTTTGCTCCTTCGCCAGTCAGCTATGTTATCAAGGGCGATAGAAATAGGGACGACAGATAATAATTTCTCTGCGTCGAAAGATATGTAGAAAGATACAATCTAGTTATGACTGATCTGGGTACTTATGGTACAACTTATCGAGCACAAAGTTTTTCAAGTTCGTGATATAAATGATTTCAGCTTATCAAATGTTGGGCTCTTTACATTGATCATTTTTCCTTCGGAATCTCGAGTAGTATAGAAAATACTCGTACATACCATCAACGGATGATGCAAGCGGTCATTTGAGGAAATGCTAAACCGCTACCCACGTAGGCTATAAAAACTAATGGCGGTGTAAGTATCAATAATTATAAACAACGTAGTATTGATTAATTAACCAAGATAATACGTAATCGAGGACCCAAACATCGAGGAAACAGGAGAGGAGATAGTGAGAGATTAAAGGAGAACTGGACGAGGATCAAGGCTGGAAACTGCTTATTCGCATTGACATGGTATGCAGTCGATCGAACCTGAATGGGAGGCATTTTAAAACACCTGTCATATTAACTCCTCCCAAACTGCTGATTGCGCGCATATCCTATATTAGATGGTTATGAAACTCATTAGTAGCTCACACCACTAATCAGATCCAATTGGTTATAATTCCAGTCATGGAACCCATAACTTCATGTAATGTGTCTGCAACAGTTATTGATTGATTACCACGACTCATGAGTCTCCAAACGCTAGTGAATTTATTTCATGTGTATCTGAAACTGGCCATTAACCGCCAGGTGATTAGCAAGTCTTACTTGGATTTATTTTGCCTTGAACTCTTATGGAGTTACTTCGAAGACTTTTTTTCGGTAGACTTCACTTATCCCCACGCACTCTCGGACCTCGGATTCGAAAGGGTTCGCCGGTATCGGAGATTAGCCCAAACAGATGAGGAGGCTTCGTAATCATATCGTCGCACTGCTCTCCGCTTTCTCAAAATTCATTGGCGCGTGGACAAAGGGAATGACGCGTGGACCACTGAGAGCGTGGAGGCGGCTATCTGATACCTCAAGGTCTCCATTTCAACGTCTTGACGTGAATAGTCAATTCCCTTTGCATTTGAACGGAGCGTAACAGCCGTGCATCGACGTGGAATGCGGTGAAGCATTGGAACTTAACCGAAAAGCCATCCGAGGGAAGAGAGATATTGCGGAATGCGTTGATCTCCATCCTGGGAACAAGTATCTCCCCATTAAATCTCTCTCCTGCGCAAAAACATGTCGCGTGTCTATGGCCTAGTTGCATCCAAGAAGTCTTCAGGATTGAACTGCAGTAATATGTACATTATAAACTTTTTTTGCTTAAAAATACGATTTTTTCATTAAAAGATCAATGTATTAAATTATCATGTATTTGAATATAGCTGGGAATGAATCTTTGTGGTCAGAGGTGGTTAAGGATTATTTATCACAATCCAATTTGGAAATCAGCCATGAGGCAAGGTGCAATTAAACCAATTAATAATTAGAAATATGTCAGGTAAATTACCAAATCAAAGCAAAGAAAAAGTAATTCAGTCCTGGGGTGCTAATATCTTCTCGAAGCTCCTGACGTTTACTAGAAAAGGTTTAAAAACATTTCCAAGTAATATGTTCAAATCATTAATGCCCTTATTTGGGAAGGAATGCTTACTTATTCCACTCCTTTGAGTGAGCCATTTATGTTACTAATTTGATATGGTCTCACCTTCCTTTGTAACATGTCAAGCTAGTGTTTTTACTTTGATGTTTCCCTTTCCTTATCACCTTTAAATCTTTCAAGTTTTATAAATAATAATAATTCATGCGAATAGGGGAGCAACTCAAATCAATTAGCACATTCATGGTTAAAAGTTGGAATTTATTAAAAGAGCTCATGCTCGCATCTCAAACCTCAGTTAAACAACACTCTTTGACTTCAGATAGCTATTAACGTAACTGTTAGCTTGGCAAACATGCATCTTGCATAGGCGGTTTTAATATGGACATTCAATGATTCCTGCATGGATAAGCCATGGTTACGCAAGCTGAACGAAACGTTTGTGGATAGGAAAATTCGCAAATATTATTTCGGTATCTTGCTGTATAGTACTTATATGAAATATCAATGATTTTTAGGTAATATGGATGAAAATTTCCCTGATATTACATCGCCGTTTAATACTGATAAGTGAAATCAGTCATCGAAAAGTACAGTTGTTTTGATATTCAAAGCTACAAAAACCAACACAAAAGTTACCATGAGGGTCTGTTGGGCGAACCTGGTGCCTTGAGGACCAGCGGTGTGTGTAATTCACCTGTTGGGCCAGTTGCTAAACTATGCTGTCTGCATTTCCTAGGAAGATGCTTATGTGATAAGAAAAATAGTGTGACATAAGAGTACCAAGTGATGTCGCAAAAAATCTATCCGATCAGTGAATGAGGGTTCTACCTACTGGATTACCTCGTCACCTCTCGTATTCACTTCATTCTTATAAAAATTATTTCTAATTCATCTTTTAAATTTCGTTTCACTACTTTCAAGTCAGGTCTACTTCTCTTCCAAATATAAAGATAAAAGGACGCATTTATATTATTCGCCTTTTTGTCAGTTGGTTTGGTGTTAAATGCAGTAATGATCCTTTAGTTTCCTTTGGAGAACTGTCTAAGAAAAAAGAGAGAAGATTGGATTAAAAATGATCTTGAAAGACGTGGTTCATCTTCTCTATGGATCGTTTGATTAAATGAATTCGAATCATGGTATCAAGTTTGCCGGAAAGAAATTCAGGTCATGATCTTAACGGACGAAGAAGTATTTTTGACTCTCGTATTAATACATTTTTTGGGTCCATTTTTTTCCTCATGCACACACATTTTCGACCGGGAGTACTCGCTGGAAGACTTCCATTAAAACGTCATCGCATCACTCTGCTGCTACCGTTGGATGGTAAAAAGGTATTTTCTCCGAGTGCGCTGAAGATTTCCGGTTGGAAAAACTAATTAAGTGATTTCATCGGAGTAGTAGTCGAAAATTCCTTCCCTAACAGCGGAAAACAAAAGGCAATCTTCCCGCCCGCCGTTGAACCCCGGGAGAAATGTCCTCCGCTAAATGATTATTTGTCCTTTTTTCTTTTTTTACCGCCTTTCCCCGAGCGGTACTGCGATAAACGCGCATGCCAATTTACTCGAGGCTTTCCTAATTGTGAGCCGAAGGAGTCACAGTTTATTCGAGTGAAGGGAAGTGAAAGAGCTCGGTGAAGAATGACAAAACTTTTGGATTTCGGAGAGAAATTGAATCGAAATGGTCGCTCTGAGGGTTAAATACGGTTCGACCCTCGTAATCAAGGATTCGAATCGAAGGAAGTAAATTCCACTATTTAGCAAGGATGTTCTCTGGAATTTCCCGTGAGATATAGTATGGGTGAAAGCGGAGACACACTTCCTATTTCTGAAGCTATTAAGTGAGGGCAAGAATATACAGTGAGAAAACCAGTGCTTGGCATAAGTGAAAGTGAGCCAGAAAGAAATGAGAGAACTGAATGCTCAATATTTATTATGAAAATTATTTAATTAATGCTAAAGAATAACAAAGATTGATGAGTTCTCAAAGAAAAAGGGTGAAAGGAATTGAATGAAGATCAAACCATTTCATTAATGCGTTCTGGTCTAAGGAATCCAAAGCCTATTCATGTTCTGACGAATATATTCGTGGCAATGGGACGACATTTTGTTGTTTACGGTTGGATCCATAGTATTTGGCTATGGTTAGTTACATTATATTATTTTTTTCGTATTATTATTATTAGGTAATCTACCGGTGAAGGTAGGTTTTTGGATGGACACAACTATCACATAATTAACTTGCGACTCCAAACGAAACACAATCGAGCAACCTAATCTACATCAGGCCCCTCTTCATCTCTGTGTACTATTTTATATTTAGTGAAAAGTAATCATATTGCATTTTATTCGAGGTATTCTCCCTGTTGAAGGTAGTTTTTGGACGGTTGGTAGAAGACTTTCTAATCTTTTGCGAATCTCGCAAGCTTTTTTGTTTGCTTTATATGATTTCCGTCTTTATTTCTTCGTAACTTTTGCCTGACTTCATACTGTCTAAAATTTATAGTCTCTTCCTGTCTTTATCTGGCTTATCGAACTCCCTTCTGTAATCAGCAAGACAAACTGATTTTATGAATTCCCTCTCCGACTTTCTTTCCTACTCCAGTTCTTCCCATGGCTCTTTGATAATTTCCTCCATATATACGTTAAACAGAGCTGTCCATTATCACCAGGGCTCTTCAACGGATATGTGGAGGAAATGATTAAATAGGCATGGGAAGAACTGGAGGTAGGAATGAAAGTCGGCAGGGAATTCTTAAAATCAGTTAGGCTCGCTGTTGACCAAGCTCTAGTTTGTCAGTCAGCGAAAGCATTGATGAGTGAATTGGAAATTCAGTATGTTAGTAATGGGATGAGAATCGATATAAAAAAACAAAGGTTATTCAGTTTTCTAGAAAGAGAAAGGGAAGTGTTTTGGACCGAAATGGAAAACCTAGTAGGGATTTAAGGAGAAGAATTGGCAATTGGAAGAATTGGAGGAGACATTGGCACATTGGCAAGGTGGCTTTCATAAGGAGGAGGGAGTTGATGACAGGAACGTTGAGCAAGAATGTTGAGAAAAGGCTTATTAAAACTTTGATATAGAGCGTAGTTATGTACGGCGCGGAAACATGGTCACTGAAGCAGCATGATATACTATATGTAGATTGGAGGCTTTTGAAACGTGGGTAAGGAGAAGAATGGAGAAGGTGAAGTGGACAGTAGGAAAACAAATGAGGAAGTGCCTGGTATGGTAGGGGAGGAGAGGGGTTTGTTGGGAGAAATCGTAAGGAGGCGGGAAAATGGATGAAAAACATTGATTGGCAGTGGGATGTTGAAGACTGCGTAAGAGGGGAGAATGTTAGGCAAACGAGGAAGGGGCAGGAGTAGAATAGGCCTGTCGGGCGGGATGAAGGGAAGAAGGAAGTAAACAGAGATGAAGAGGGGTTTATTGTAGAGTAAGATCTTCGGGTGATTTTTGTTAGGAGAAACAAAATATTTATTTGGTAGTTGTGTCCATCCAAAACCTACTTTAACCGCTAGATTACCTGTGATAATTTACTCTACCCCCTTTCTCCGCCTTTTCCAGGTTTCCTTCAGCACCTTCTTCTATACGCTCAACGATTAAATATTTTAGCGTTTGTATTCCTCTCTGTATAACTACTTCAATCAATTAAATGCAATAAATAAATGTAATAGGGTGAAGCGTGACACTCTAAATATCTAAGAATTATTTTCATATTTAAGCAATTATGAAGCATACGAATTATCGTACACTTCATATTTAGGTTCCATTTAAAGCTATTTTCACAACGATTTACTGTGATTTAGCCCGGTTATTTACTAAAATAATTTAAAAATATATTGTACTTAACATTTTTTATCATTCGTGGATGTAAAATTCTGAAAACTCACCTCTTTTGCATCGATAATATGAAATCATCTTTAAAAATTCCGATATTTTCGGCACGACTTCAAGCTCACAGCAAAAACATCAATGAGACTTTTCATTCAGTTCCAGTTCCTGGCCTTTTCTTACCGTTACTCAGAGTTGGTTTCTTGTTTTGCAGAGGTCAGACTGTTAATCTGACCCTTCAGTCCTCTTTTTGCCGGGATTCGGAGCGGCAGCATTGCAGCTAAGCTAATTAATCCACCTAGCAGCACTACTAAAAGCAGAGTTTCCTTAAAATACGTTGACGTGATTTAATTTTTATTATTTGATATTTTTAATGTGATTGTTTCCGTTTGAGGGAATAGTTTTTAGGTGCACTTGAATTATAATGGAGAAACAATTGAACACATTAGTTATTAAAATTGTCAACAAATTAAGGCATATATATATATATATATATATATATATATATATATATATATATATATATGTGGAATCTAGAACTATTACATCATTTTGGATATCTTGATCACACGAGACCAATATCTTTCATCGCATTCCACTAGAAAATTGTTCAAAATGATATTTAGCATAAAGTAGGTAAGGTCCACGTATCGCTAATAACATAAACACAGTGTTCAACCAGAAGGTCGGTTTGGTAGGTAGTTCAACCAGTACTAAGCCCGAAGGCGTGTAAAATTCACACATCAGGGTAGGGGGGCCAGTTCCTTTCCCTGTGCCAGTCATGGTTTCCCAAGAAGATCTAGTACCCGAAAAATCACATAGCTTGGTTGGAGCTGCAGGTCCCCAGAGAGGCTTACCCAGTAATCGAACCCGGGCCCTGCGGTCAGGAGTCCAACGCTCTATCCCTGGACTCCCTCGACCAACCACGTATCACTATTGTCGCAAAAAAATAAAAAATATATTTCATAGGAAGTTTAAGAGCAGTGATATCAGTGTTTCCTCCGCCAAAATTTAAGAATCAACCTCCCATTATTATTATTCTGTTTTTTTTTCAGATCTTCCTTTTCTAAAGAAATGATGGAATTATTGCAGATAGGTATTAAAATCGGATTCCCCATTGAAAGTATGGAACGAAATAATTTCCCTTCTCTATAGCCAAAAGTGAAACAATCTCCACCTTATTCGCGGCGATATTTTCCCAACATTGTGTGCTTATTGAAAGTGCGCTTCAATGCCTTTTCAGTTTTTAAACTGTTCCTTCGTAAGGTGAGTAATTATCCGTGTGCTAAAACTTCTTTCGATCATAATGGATGGAAATGAAAATTGAATGAATCTTTATGGCACCTCATGGAGCTCTCAACTCCTTTAATTAGAGCGGCCGTTCCAGGAAAAAGTTTTATAATGGAAATTGATTTTTACATGGACGTATGGCTTCTTTTATGCGTCTTCGTTTCAGTCCTTCTCGGAATAAAGCAAAACAATTCCTTCTTCTTTCAAGCATTGAATGGCCTGCTTCTTCAATGTCTTGTAAATATAAATCCAAGGTGAAAAAATCTTGCGTATCAGAATATTACCGTGGTTCCATGCGGAAACCTTGCCTTGATGATTCAAAAATGCCTATAATTGGCCTTTTTTCGCCTCTTTTTCTTCTCTCTTTCAAGATATATTTATTATTTTGTTAGCACAACACCGGCGCTGGAGAGAAAATCTTGGAGTTTGTTGCAAAATAATTAACTTCGAGGACTTTAAAGCCAGTGATATGATCGCGGCACACTTCACTTAGGAGTAGTTGAAGAGAACTTGCGCTAGGGTTTGAAACTGAGCTTTAATCCACCAGCATCCATGATGAGAAGACTAAAGCCCGGATATGGGGACTGCAACTTTACATTGAGCGAGAAACATATTCTGTAGGACTGTGAATACCGGGATATACACAATATGCCGAGCGTTTTAGGAGATCTGCCATATTCCACATACTCGGTGATAACCGCGAGGACTTAAGCAACGTAATAATATTTTCAAAGAAACTGACATGTTTTTAGGGATGATTCCGATTTTTGCTGAATTATTAAGTATCTTTAATTAGCTGTAGGTGGTGCGACACGATCATTGCTGTCAAGGCATCCACTAATCATTTTCCCGTCGTGCCTACCTACTGTTAATTTTACTCGCCTTCGGATGAAAATTCTTCCGAAAAAATACAGACAGCTAAGCTAGGCTTCATTTATAACCCATTTTTCGAGCAACACTGCTCTGTGTATGATTATTTAAGTAACATGTTAATATTATCTTCAGCTTCACGTTCTTGTTTACAATAAACGAATTCATATGAATAGATGTTGAAGCTAAAAGGGAAACTTCTGGTATTTTAACATTGGGTACAAATTCCTTGCTGTGACTGATGGAATATGAGTTGCTTATTTCGCTGATTAGAACAACGCTCTCCTTGACGATATCCTACATGTTTAGTGTCATTGCAGGGGTACTGCCATCCATTCAAAGCTTGCGACCGGACATTTAATTTGGATGCGCTAATTTTTTAGTAAACTTATCTTCACTTTAATTGTGCTTTTACTCTATGCATTTTACTCTATTACTCTACTACTTTATTACTATTACTTTACTATTTGACTCTATTTATTTTCATTTACTCTATGTATTTTTTTCACACTATGCTTTTACTCTATGTATTTTGCATAGAACGCACCTGGTGGATGTGCCAGAATTATTCCAAAACTCTTATCTGGTCTGTCCCAAAAATAAATAGCTTTAATCAGGGGAAAAATATTTCGCAAATCAAAGTAAAAATTACTGAAATTCTTCAAAATAGCAACCTCGTACATCGACATATTGACACCAGAGCCTCTGCCGGATGTAGTACCCTTCCTGGAAGGCGTAGAAAGGAGCTTTGTTGAGCCACCTCGTCACGACCTCTTTGACGTTATCCAGCTTTCCAAATTAGCTGCCTTTCAGGCTCCTTTTCATTCTTGGGAGCAGAAAGAAGCCCGGTGGTGGCACATGTGGAGTGTAGGACGGCTAAGGCACCATTGCCACCTTGTACTTGGTCACGATAAAGGCGGTGTATCGTGTATGGTGTAAAGGCTCGTTATCGTGGAGACTCCAGTTGGAAAAGATCTTCCTGCCGCATTTCACTGTTTTCGCAGACTTTCGAAGACTTCCACGTAAAAAAATGTTCACTGTCTGTCCCTGAGGTTACAAACTCTTTGTAGAGAATGCCTCTTGAGTTGAGCATAGCGATACTTATTTTTGGGCTAGACCCTGTAAGTCTCCTTTCCGTTCCCTATTATTGAACTACATAGCTTTATGTGAATCAAACTGGTTCGTGAGTTCCAAGGTTGTACCTTTCCAGTGAAATTCTTTGGCTGCTTGATAGCACCGTATAGGCGTTCCTTGAGACTGGACCACAGAGCAAAAATGTGCCACGAAGCTCACAAAACGAATATATTTAGTTTTTATTCGGCGGTTTTCCCAAGTTTGCTCCGGCTACATTGTCCAAATGGCCATCTGATTGACAAAGAACTGTTTCTGCTTCGACTTTATAGACTTCCTTCATAAGAATAATAGAAAGAACACTTGAGCAAAGCCGAGACGTGAAAAAAAATGTTTTTTGAATTGAAATGCAAGTTCATCGTTTTGACGCGGGAATTCCCTAAGTAAAGGAACGTATGCCCACCTCATTGAAATGATACATTTTAGAAATCAGACAAGGGAACGAGTCACTATGGCAGTAAAATGAAAGAAAATAATCTGATATTCAAATATTTTTACTCGTGGTGGAGTGGCGAGCGGTTACCCCTTTGGTGTATGTTTCCCAACATACATTTAGCGGAAAAAAGTTTCGCAACGTGCTATTTTCAATTTCCAAGAAAAAAATTTTGCAAACACGCAAAGCATTTCAATTTCAACGAGGTGCCCATGATTAATGAAAAATGATGTTTCGCCCAAATGAGGTGTCTACCAGGGTCTCCGACGAGGACCAGTTCTGGCGACAGGGGCCTCTCTCCCTTTCCCATAACAAATGGCAGCGTCAACAGGGACACCCTAGTGCCCTTAGAGGGTAGTCATGAAGCTGATCCTCGGGTTCTCGGCTGGTCCTCTCCGCGGGAAGTGCGCCGGATGAACCCTAGGCAAAGAACAAGGACACCGCAAATAATGACATCAAACGAAATGTATACTCTCAGCGATGCGAAATGGCAGGTGGAGCGTAATGAAGTCGCTATTAACCTTTACAAACTCGGGGTCATCCATAAATTACGTCACGCAATTTGTGATCATTGTTTCCCCATCCCCCTTCCCCCGCCACAATTTTCAGAGGCCCTCTCATAATAGGCCTTAGCCAACTAAAACCTCTGTAAGCTTGGTCTCTCTCTAAGTCCCCGTAAGCCTTCATAAAGCACATATCTTCATGCATCATCCTCTGCGTCGTGTAATAATTCATGTTAACACAACTTAACTCACGGAACGCAGGTAATTTTTGAGACAAATTCCACCTCCGCGAATTAGTCGCTATAAAATAGCACAAATCACTTGCGTGTGCATTGTGTGTGAACTAAAAAAAACCCACTCAGCAAAAAGTGTCGCGCTATTCTTCCCGTAACGCTCAGGTCGTATTAAAAATTTATTTTTTCGTCAAATAAAATGATGAAGTGGGAGATGGTAAGAGTGATTAAATAAGAAGATCAAACCTGTCATTTTGCAAGTACAACATCTTCGCTCTTTTATATTTCGAGATGTGTTTCGCGTACTTGAATTTTCTCTAGCTATCCCAGAGGTTTGGTGACGAGGTTGACCGGGGGATTTCGCGCTCATGTCGATGATAGGAAAACAAAAAAGAATCCATTTTGTACCTCAGTGAAGGTGAAATATTTTAGATTGATATAAAACAAATAAGGCAGACCCTCATTGAATGGTCTAGCAAAATTTGAAGCTTGCCATAAAAACTCGTATTAATGTATGATAAAATAATGTGGGAAAATATGTGGGAAATCTCCAAAGTTAAGAAAGAAATGGCTAAGATAAAACGAGCAGTGGAAGCCAATGTAGACATATCAATGTCTTGACGCGTGTATTTATTAGATAAATATGTTCATCATTATATCAGGAAATTTGATAAAATGGCGCGGAAAACGGCGCGAAAACGTGGTCGCTGAAGCAGGAGGATAGACGTAGATTGGAGGCTTTTGAAATGTGGGTGTGGAGAAGAATGGAGAAGGTGAAATGGACCGAAAGGAAAACAAATGAGGAAGTACTAGAGATGGTGGGTGAGGAGAGGGGTTTTTTAAGAGAAATCCTATGGAGGCAGGAAAAATGGATGAAAGGCGTATTGAGAGGTAGTGGAATGTTGAAGAAGGTAATAGAGGGGAGAATGTTGGGCAAGCGAGGAAAGGGTAGGAACAGGATAGGGATGTTGGACGGGATGAAGGGAGGAAAGAAGTACACAGAGATGAAAAGGGACCTGATGCAGATTAGGTTGCTGGATTGGGTTTTGTTTGGAGTTAGAAAATGTGTATTTGATAGTTGTGTCCATCCAAAAACCTACCTTAACCGGTAGATTACCTAAAAAAATATTGTTGATAAATCTTATAATTCTTCTGGTGTACGTAATATGTACGATGTATGTACTCGTATGTGCATTGTAAGAGTGACCGTTGACCAGACTTGACCGCTGCCGCCAAGAAAATTGGCTAATTGCAACGATATATTTTTTTATATATATTATGTACATATAATAATGATAATAAAATAATAATAATATTCAGTTGTAATAATCTAATTCAATCTAATATTAAGTTATGTAATCAATAATAATCTAATTTTTAAAAATTAAAAACCGAAAATGTTAGCCATTATTATTATTTAGAGATATCTAGATGAAAGATAGAGAAGATAATTTTTTAATACATGAATAATATCAATGATGACAATAATTTAAGTATATTTGAAGAGTTAATTACTATAACAAAATATTTAAAATAAATATCGAGATTATTATTTGCAACTGAATAATTCTAAGAACTAGTCGATGCCACGGAATCTTTAATAGGAGTATATGTATGCATTCCCAGTGGTTTGTTTTGGATCGTTAGGGAATAACCAAACTCAATGCACCTATGAATGCTGATTGCAATACTCACAAAGTGTGTTTAATTTAACAAAATAAATCGTCCAAACAAAAGGACACGAAGTTTTTGGATGCGAAAAATAGCGACTGCGAGAGGAAGAAAATTAAAAATGTCATCTTTATAGCGCCTCGTGGAAATAATTACAGCGGTTCAGTTTTCAAACAAAATACTTTACCCGTGTTCATCTATATATAATGCTCCATTTAATTAAGCGTGCCGTCAGTGACGTGGAGATTTTGGAGCTGGTTCACGCCAGACTTGGGACACGGTTGCCTAATCCAGTGAGGCATAAGCCAAGCTCCTCGTAAAAGGCTGATCGTTTGGGATTGTATTAAGGAGGTAATGGCCTCTTCCTGGAGTGTCTTGAGTTCCTTTATGTCCTCCCGTTTCAAGTTTAGGTTGTGGGATCAAGACATGACCTCTATGTTCAATACTTCAGGAGTCCCAGACCTTAGAGAGAGAGGTTCCAATCATCGTCGCCGTTTGGCCGAATATCTGCCAACTAATCAGCATGAGGGTTCCGAATTGGGATCAGATATCGAGGAAAGGATGTTTTATTTCACACGGATGTCTTTTATAAAATCGTTGTTCTTTGACTAGATGTGCTTTAGCGATTTGTTTTGTTGAGGAATTGCATGGTATCCTTAAGCAGTTCTTCCAGCAAATGCCTTATTGCTTCGGGTTGGCTTCGTTAGCCGGCGTGTAGTCCGTGGCTCCCGCTTGTTTTCGGCTAGGCCTGGTCAACGTTGGGGGACACACTCTACTGTGGGGGTTAGATTATGATGGAAAAGTGAGAAGGATATGATGGAAGTGCGGTACATTTAAAATATAGATAGAATACGTTCGTTTAAGATGTAGATGATAAAGTGAGTTTCCAACTTGAAAACCGCCATATAATTGGGTCACGGTTATCTCTTATAGTTTATTAAGCACGTATAGCCGGGTGGAGGGTGTTGAAAAAATATTTTTTTCGCATAATGTGTCAAACACTGACTTTTTCCGAGTAAGTATGGGAATTTTGATGTACGCCTGGTTCTTGGCCCAATGAGTGTAATCAACCCAAAACGTTTGCCCCCCCCTTACAACTGCCCCGCCCGAGCACCTCTGTTTTAAGTTTATAGGCGTCACAATTTTTCGTCCTCTCTTGGCTTTTGGCTTAATGCTAGGTTTTAGGATTATTTGTACACCAAACATGCTAATTCTACTCTGAATATATGTTAATAATGTTGCATTTCCCGTATTATTTACCTCGGGATATTAAAATGCTTAACTATTATACTGACAAGTGTATAACCTATAGTTCTTTCAACATGGAATGTAGATAAAGTGAGACGAGGACATTTGTCACAAGAGAGATGATTATGATTGCCAGATGTAGAATTTTTTCTAATACTTGATAGACAATCTTGCATTAAAGTTATATTTCTGGAGAAATCGACACTAGAATCTCTTTTCACTTTCATCGTTGACCCTGATAGCATCAGCATTTATGTATTATTTGAAGGTATGCTAAAAGTGGCATTTAACGTATACACAGAGACTTATCGCATCTCCAATCATTTGTGTACGAATTAAATTTTTGGCTATCAATAAAATTTACATAGGACGTCATGAATCTTACAAGGAGATTTTTTCTCAAGGTTTTTTAAATACATCAAAACCCAATCTGGCTTGCATTAGGAAATTTTATCACCTCGTGCTATCTCATTTTAAAGAGTTTAGTTGGATTCATTTCCTGATTCGATTATAGCTTCCTCACTAAGGAATTATAAAAGTCGTTAGTCCCTTTTACGAGAGCTGTTCAATGAAGAGTGATGGTTTATTTTATTCACATAATAAGTTGTTAAAAAAATTAATTTTTTGTGATATTTTAAGCTAAAGTTTTTAAGCATTGATAAAAGATCCCCTCCCGTGGGCTACAACCTTGAAGGGGTGGAAGGGCTTGTGCGTTACGATGACCCATAGAGGGGTAGGGTCACCCATGCTAGATAGGTCGAAGGTTAGGAACCATACGAAAGGTAGTCCACGCAGCGTCTGTTCCTCAGTGAGGGGGCTGCAAAAGCGTCACATCCCAGTGGGGCGGCCATTGAGTGATGGTGTCACATTAAAAACACTATTGAGGGAGGCAACGGGAAACCATCTCAATTACCATTCCCAAGAAGATATTGATGGACATAATGATTGAGGAAGGCAACGGGAAACCATCTCAATTACCATTCCCAAGGACATAATGATGGACAATATAGAGAATATGAGTCCTGGCAAGTACGGAACTCGGAATTAAATTGAGACAAACAACAAATAAAGCAAAAGAAGCATGGTAGAAGACGCAGTGCGAGGATATGGAAAGTTTTCAGAGGAAGGGAGAAATTGGTGCGCTATCCAGCAATGTTAAATCACTATCGGGATGTAAGAAGAGATGATTTGTGCTAACAGTTAGAGATCAGTCGGGTAAGATAATCTTTGACACAAGAAAGATCCAGGAGATGTGGAAGAAATGTATAGAAGAACTGTATGGTAAAGAAATTAGGCCAACAAGGTTAGACATAGGAAAGGAACATGACGTAGAGGAAGATAACTTAGGTCCAAGCATACTCAACGATGAGACTGAAAAGGCATTGGGGGAGATGAGATCAAATAAGTTTATCACAGCAGACAACATTCCTGCGGAACTACTAAAATGTTTAGGAAAATGCGGGAAGAAGGCCCTATATGGACTGATTCGTAGTGTCTATGAGGAAGGAATTAGGCCGAAAGACTTTGTGAGATCGGTGTTAGTTCCTATTCCGAAAAAGGTATAGGCTACATCATGTGAGGATTACAGAACAATAAGTTTGATATCCCACGCAGCTAAAGTTATTCTCAGGATCATCAACAAAAGGAAAGAGAGTAAGGCAAATGATTACTTAGGGGATGATCAGTTTGGGTTTAGGAAGGGGAGAGGTACGCGTGATGCAATTACAGTAATGAGATCACTAATCGAGAGGAATATAGAATACAATCAGGACGTATTTGCCTGTTTCGTAGATTTCGAAAAAGCGTTTGATGGACGAAATTGGAAAAAACTAATGAGTAAATTGTAGAAAATAGGAATGGATTGGAGGAACAGGAGACTGATCCGCAACCTGTACATGTCTCAGACTGCTCAGGTGCGAGTGGGGAACGGAGAGTCCGAATGGGCAGTGTTAGGAAGAGGTGTAAGACAGGGTTTCCCATTATCACCGGCGCTGTTCAACGGATACGAGGAATGGAGGAAATTTCCTCGTGTGTGGAGGAAATGATTAAAGAGGCATGGGAAGAACTGGAGGTTGGATTGAAAGTCGGAGGGGAATTCGTAAAAACATTTACGTTTGATGTTGACCAAACTCCAAATTGTCAGCCAGCCAAGGAATTACAAGCATTTCTGAGGAAATGGGAAATTCAGTGCGATAGATATGGGATGAGAATCAATATTAATAAAATAAAGGCTGTGCGATTTTCCAGAAAGTAAAAGGCTAAGCTAAACATTAAAATAGGAGGGTAAAACTTAGAGCAGGTAGAACAGTTTACATATCTTGGAAGTGTTTTGGACCAACATGGTCAAAGTAATAAGAGCGTAAGAAGAATGACGCTAGTCAAAGGGGCTTTCACAAGGAGAAGGGAGTTGATGACAGGGACATAGAGTAAGGGTGTAAAGAAAAGACTCATAAATACTTTTATATGGAGCGTAGTTATGTACGGCGCGGAAACGTGGTCACTGAAGCAGGAGGATAGACGTAGATTGGAGGTTTTTGGGTCAGGGATTTGGGTTTTTTGGAGACGTAGATTGGAGGAAATGTGAGTGTGGAGAATTATGGAGAAGGTGAAATGGACCGAAAGAAAAACAAATGAGTAAGTACTAGGGATGGCGGGTGAGGAGAGAGGTTTGTTGGGAGAAATCCCATGGAGGCAGAAAAAATGGATGAAAGGCATATTAAGCGGCAATGGGATGTTGAAGACGGTAATAGAGGGAAGAATGTTAGGCAAACGAGGATAGGGCAGGAATAGGATAGGGATGTTGGACGGTATGAAGGGAGGAAGGAAGTACCCAGAAATGAATAAGGGCTTGCTGTAGAGTAGGATATTGGGTTGTTTTGTAAGGAGAACAAAATATTTATTTGTTATTTTTGTCCATCCAAAACCTACCTTAACTGGTAGATTACTTAATAATTAATGATAAAATATGCATTAATTTGGCCCCGTTATTGCACCAGCGGCATCCGTTGCAAGTTGAAAAATGCTTGCGTCTGCTTAATCTTGGTCCAGTTACGACTACCACTTGCGCGAGAGCACGAGAATCGAAAAGAACGTTTAACTATGATATTTCTAAGTCTTAGTTTCTTATTTAATCCGTTTCACTCAATCCACCTGTGTAGATGGGGCATCGAATGATTTATAGTTAAATTAGATTGATTTTCAACATTTTTAACAGGTGTAGTCTAAATCAAGAGGCGCAAGAAGTGGAAAAAATTGAAGATTTTCTTTTTCATCTTGTGACGTTAACGAATGTGATGCAACCGCATCGACGATGCGAGCGAAGGTGTGAATCGTGGTAATGTCTGAGTCGTTATTGCATGTGGAACTTGATCCGCGGGAAAGAGACAACAGAGGACGGTAGGAGGGCTGAGATGAAGAGAAGGGGAATGGAGAGAGAAGTTGAGGGAGACATGGGAGTTGTGGAGTAGGAAGGTGGCGTAGTAGTTTTCTCCTTCAGAGGGGGGTGGGCTGGGGGGGTTGGGCGCTCATGCGATACCGCACGGGATAACCCCTTCGCCAGAGACCCCGGCGCACGCATACCCCTTCCCATCTTCTCACCTCCCCCGCTGTAACCCCCTCTCCACCCGCTGCCTCGTCCCTCCCCTACCCGTCCATCTCCACCGCCCCTCCGCTCCGTTCCTTCTCCCCGGTTCCCGAGCTCCGAAACTTTCAGTTGCTCCTGATCCACAGGCAGGGCAGCGTCGCACTCGCATCTGGCGAGCGGGGGGTCTTCGGGGAGACTTCGGAAAACCCCGCCGCCCGAACATTTCACTGCGACCGATAGTCGCGCCGTCATCACCACTCGCGCCGGACCGGCAAAAAATATTCTCCCAAGAAGTAGGGACACGCACAGAGGACTAGATATCTACGCCTGTATCTACCCTTATATTTCCTCTCTTCCCTCCGGTTGGGGTCCCTGGAAGGGTCGAACGAACCTCGAGAGTCGTCTTCTGCGTAGGGGGTTCATCTCCGCGGGAGATATTTAGGGAGGGAAGGAGTTTTCCCGGACTTAAACCCCCTTTCCTCCTCCCGCTCACCCTCCCCATTAACCCTGCCTCTCACGCTACCCCCCCTCTCTCCTTCACTTCCAGCTGCCCTCTCTCTCCGCACCCGGTGTCCTCGTCGAATGGTGACGTGAGGGCTTTGCGGCGCGCGCCGTGGGATTGGCCACGTCGGAGACTTCTCCCTCCCCTTCCCCGGGTGCCGGGGTACTCTCGATCCTCCCCCCTCTTCCCCGAAATCTCCCCTGCGACCCCCATCGCGTCGAGGGGTCGTTCGAATGGGCCGCGCCCCTTCTGCCGGACGGCCGCGGGTTCGAAGCCGAGTTCCCTCCCTTCCTCGCAGCCGGAGGAGGCGAACCGGACGCCCACTTCGCCGGTCAGGGTGTGGGTCTCGCCCGCTAGGGGGTGAGTGAAGGCATTCGGTTGGCTGAGGCACGTGGTGGGCCTCGCGTGTTCCGTGACGCGACCTGCGGCTAGGGTCTTGTGTGACGCGTCTTCTTCTTTAATTAGGCGTATGCGACGCGGGGTGGGGGGTTTGCTGGACGTCACCCGGTGGATCTTAAGGACTCCTGGGTGTTCAAGCCCCTCAGATTCAAGCAGGGTAGGGTTCAGCAGAAGGGGAACCGTTGCAGAGGCGAATCATCATCCAGCGGCCGGTGTGGCCTTATCAACTCTTTTCTTCATTATTATTTCCCTCCGCGGGCGGGAGATGTCGGTGCTGTGGCGATGAGGAGGGAGTTGAGAGGGTGTCCATTAATTTCTTTAAGTGAAAGTGTTGCCGCCCCTTTCCCGTGGTCGCCCATATCGGTTCCTGACCTCTAAGGGTATGGGTTCTCTATGTGCTATTCGAACCACCAGTTCGTATCACTCCCCCAAAAGCAGTCAGCCAAACGACTGCCGGGCAAACTGGTGTCATGGGTAATGGAGGATCGAAGCTTTGGATTTCAATCGCGGAAAGCGAGAGTGGTGTTTGTCTCATGAAGGCTCCAAGAAGCCGTCCACGCTTTCGGTGACAGAGTTTGACTCAAGGGCATGAGACTTGTTGAGAAACGTGCCGGAAAGCATCCCCACCATCGCATTCCGGTCGCTTACGTAGTGACAACTTGTTTCGTTTCTCAGAGGCTCTTCTAGTTCAATTTATTTTCTCCCTCCGAATTCGAGTCGAGGACTATTTAGGACAGTGGGGGAGGAGATGGCATTCTTTTGTCGAATACGGGTATTAGATAGTGAAAAAAATCACCTAGAAAACTTAGGGTAAATCGCACCTCGTAGTCAAGAATGTTGTTTGAAAATCAAATCCAGATTTTATTGATTGGTAATGGTGTAATTTGAATTGACGATATTATTGGCTCTGACACTATGTAAATGGAGGCGAAGACCTGAAGGCTCTTCAGATACTTGATTTCATTAAAAAATCGTAAAGGTTTTAGAATTAGAGACATTGCTTAATTTATTTTAGAAATTTGTAACACAACCCGATACGTGTGCCATGGCGCGCGGAGACTCAGAACTGTTGTGAACACTTTTTCCAAAATTTCCTGATAGGTTTAGCTTTTGGTTTCGAAATATCCGCACGTGATAAAAAGCTGCGGGACGATTTGGGATTCGGAAAACGAAGGGACGGTGGAAAAAAACATCACCCTCTGCATCGGACTGGTAAGGACAAAAACGACCAAAATATCTCTCCCCCTATTGAATCGTGCCATCCCAACGCACTTCCGTGTTGTACGAACCCTTCTTCCTCCTGGTCGGTGGATATTTGAATGAAAATCACTTAGCGTAATTTTTCGCAAGAGGAAAGAGAGAAAGTTCGGACGGGGATATCGGCGGGTGATATTTTCCTGGAAAGCCCACGGCATTGGAAGAACTGTGATACGGGGAAGGTGGGTCATCATCGTGGAGAACGTGGTCTGAGGGACTTCTGGGACCGTCTCTGTGGGGTGAGGACGTGATCCCGCCATGAGGGCGACTCCCGCCGTCGCACGAACCTCACCGGCCCGGCAAGAAGCGACGTGATCTCCCGAGACCGCGATGGAGAGGTTCCTCATGTCGATCCCGACGGCGGCGGTGGCCTTCGGGCCGGCGCCGTCCGCGGCCGCTGCCGCAGCCGCTGCGGCCACCGCTGCCGCGAGGCTCGGTATCTTTCCGGCCGCAGCGGCAGCCGCCCTCTGGCCGGCCGTGGCGGCGGCGGCCGCCGCGGGAGGGGGCGTGGTGGACGTGGAGTCCCCCTCGGCGAACGACACCCACCTCGACGCGGACGACCTGTCGGAGGAGGGGGTAGGAACGGCGTCCGACTCGCCCGTCGCCGTCCCCGGAGGCGTCGGTGGCGTTGGCGTCCGGGGGAGCGTCGGAGACGTCGGGGTCGGTGGCGTCGCTCCCTGGCGCCTCTTCCTCGTGGGCAACCGAAGTGACTGGGGCAGCGTGCTGGAGATGGGGGGTGACAACGCGACGGAGGGCGGGTCGCAGAACGGGACGGCCGGGGGCGGGGACCCTGGAGGCGGCGGCGGAGCGGCAGCGGGGGCGGTCAACGGGACCGCTGGCGGCGCGGGAGGCGCCGTGGGGGAGGAGGAAGGTGCGGAGGACAGCGGTGTGCAGCTGGTGGCCATGGTGGCGACGGCCCTCATCCTTGGACTGCTCATCTTAGCAACGGTCATAGGTTAGTAACAATAAAAAAATTAATTTCGCTTTTCTCTTAACAGGATTTCGTTAAGAAGGACACGACACGAGGTTGGGGTACGATTTTCCTCGATCCTCAAGTTTGGAATAAGATATCTGGTTATGTTGTGGATGCGATTATTCATGAGATAAAATCCAATTAGGATGTTGGCCACTCTGATTTTCTTGAGTTTTATCGCTTTTTAAATCAATTATCTAAGGAAATATCCATCGTATCTCTGACTAAAATTTTTCTTTCATTTGCTCTCTATTTTTAATAAAGTCCTCGCCCAATTTTTAAGGAAAATCGCAAACAGAGGGAACAGATGTAGAACGGCTGTTAAATAACCTAGATGCCGCCAATGACTCATTTTTCCCCTCACGGTTCACGTTTTGAAAAAGGGGACAATTTGATAAAAAAAGTGAGTCAAATGTTACGCGCTTTCGATTAAGTAATAGCTAGCTAACCTTTTGTATTTTTTATATACTTAATATTTTTTCTATAAGCTTACATTTTCATCTCCGCGGTCTGTATGTAAGGTTTTCCCAAACATTTTCTATTTTGCCATTTCTTTTGAATTAGAAGAAATTTCGAAAACACCCCGAGTGCATATTTTATCAGGCATCATTAGTCATTAATTGCTCTAGTTCTGGGAGATGGGAGCCCCGATCGTATTGTTTCTGCTCATTTTTTGAAGGATCAATAACTTTTTTTGGGTGATGTACTGAAAATCCTGCAACTATTTATGCATACTTTGTACAAACGGGTATTGCATTATGTGAATTTTCTGTCTGCCAAATTTCGTAGTCTTTCGGAAATTTCAATCAACAAAACATTTGTCCACTCCATCGGTTTATTATTGTCTGAAGTTTTTTCCCAAATGTCAGATCATTTTAGATTAAGTATTATAACTGGTTTTAAGGTGATCTGGAGATTTGGCTAATTTGCACGTGGTAGTAGTGCATAATCCAGGATGATAAATCAACGACGTTATATGAGCAGACGAGCACAGCAAACTCGGAGCTACTCGTATTTGTGTCTTGTCGGATGATACCTGGTGCACACGTACAATGCTTACATTTTGGCAAAACGACCTCGACTTTCGTATTATAATAATTACAAATTTCTATCTTCAAGCTCTGCCTGTAAAAAATTTAAACATTAATTCCAAGCGTATTATTATGATTTAGGGAATTGCACAAGGTGAATTTTGTTAAATGTTTTGAAATAATGCTTTCAAGCGTAATAAGGGAGTAATTCTTGCCGTGCTCACCCCTGAGATAGATGTCGGCTCCGCTGCCAAAATAATGATCTGAGCCCTATATGTCAAGAGCCATATTCATTCGGATGATTCCTAGCTAATTTTAAATGTATATCACAATAAATGAGGCGCTGAATATATTTAGAACGGATATCACCTTTCCGAGACGATTCCTTTGACCCTGATGGTTTGAAGTCATTCAACTGCCGTCACTATAATGTATTGAATATTGAATCATGAAGGAATAGCACCTAGTGTATATAGCGGTACAAGGTTTCCAAACTCAGTGCAAAAGGGAACTATGAATATTAAGAAATTTAGAGATAGCGAATTTAGATTGCAGCTAATTGCAGCTATTTGCAGAATTATTTTAGTCTATATTTAACAGTTATCATGTTAATATGTTTGCTCAATTATTTAGGATTCTCCAAAAAACCGACAAACAAATTTACATTAATTTCGAACTCATTATATTGAAGTTAAAATGGCTATACCTTTATTTGGTCGCTAATTTTCCTCCTATGACTTCCTTTTCATTTTCGCCTCATTTTTCATCAATTACACGGGGTTAAATAATTAAAGTAAAAATTTCGCTAATAATTAACAAAATTCTGGGAAATAAATATTTTGGACTATCAACGAATTATTTTTCTCGTGAACTTTTCAATGTGGAAGTTCATTAAATTAGTTGTTGTTAGTTTATTAGTAATTTCATGTAAACTCTTCCAAAAAATGGTGCGTTCATGAAGAAGTAAATTTACTCAGTAATGAAATGCTGTTGCTAGTTTCAAGTGTGCATATAATAGTGATATTCAACTAAAACTCAAATAATTAATGGCTCCACTTCATATATTTGAATTTGTCCCTGTTTTTGACGTGAAACGTCATCATCTGGTGAACAAATGAAGACTTGCACAAGTACTATAGAAATATATATATATATATATATATATATATATATAAATATATAGATATACTTATATAATACCTAATAATACAAAACAACTACTAGTACAGTTCATGTACAAGTCCTCATTTGTTCACCTGATTATGGCGTTTTACATCGCATCCAAATAAATATTATAGGGAAAAAGTAATGCTGTTTAAAATCAATATGAATAAATCCCACAAAATTATGCCAGGAACTAAGAATTTCTGTAGTGATATTATTTAAATATATGAAATGCTCTCAACGGAAGTCACATTTTTGCAGGATTTAACTGAAAGATTGAAATATAGTATGTATAAAAATAAACAAAAAACTATGTAAATGAAGTTTTAGGTACTCCTACCGTCATTGTCTCCGTGAATTGCCTACTCTCTATTGGTAGTGACATTGAAATGCCCTCTGCGAATGTTGCTTTTCTTCCACCTCTTTGCCTTCCTCGTAATTCCCGGAGAATATTTTGTTTAACAAATATAATTAGGTATATAAGTCGCTGCGGGCACAATGTGGAGCATATGAATTGAGGTATGATCGGTCCTTCCAGGAGGATCTTAAGGATTTGTCGAAAGTATTTCGGGAAAATGTACCAACGATTGTGCGTCACGCGTATCGACACTTGGAATATACTTGAAGCATTTGGAAGGTATTTCAGGAAACATTAATCCAGTAATAAAACAAAATTCAATTAAATATCCATAGGTTAGTGGGGAAATGTTATTAGGAACAAATAATCTCATTCATGAGTTGTGTTATTTATGATCGGAGCCTCTTGAAGACTAAATTCTGGATTTAACATAATCTCAAAAGGTGTATTCATATAGCGATTTGATCTACACCTTGCGCGACTTCATTTGTGGAAATCAGTGAAATCCTGCTCTACATAGACACTTAATGTAATTCTTCAATGGCTCATTTTTTTAATCTCTTAATTCGCGAATGCAGAGCAAAGGGAGGTAGCCAGCTTCATCGCGATGCGTTAAAACATTTCCCCCCTCTCATGAACGATGTCTAAACTCCCATGCCGTACTCACTCGCGGCTGCTTGAAGGGTGGGGTGTAAACATAGCGTTATCTCCCAACTCCACATTTATTTGAGACTGAATTTCTGAATTTTCTTTCTTTGCAAAACAAATAAACCACCCTGGTGCCGAACTCGTAATTGTTCTATAAATTAAAATAGGATGACTTAAATGATAATTTTTCTATGTTTCAGTGCATTATGAGCCTTGAGACCTTCCGTCTTTTTTGTGCAAGAGAAAGGAAGTCTAACAAGCAGGGACGAATTCGAAACTATACGTATTGATACATTTCGTGAAAGAATCCAATATGCATATGAAATCAAATACGTAACGATCGTATAAAATATTTACTTTTCTGATGCCCGTTTTTAAAGATTCATGGAGTCTAAAAATATGCAGTGAGATCTAATCCAATAGTGGCAATGATTGGCTTACTTATCGAATATACAAGGGATGCGTTAAATATGACAATGTTTTTTTAAATGTATGTATTTATGTATATATACGAACCATGGTAGTGCAGTTGGAATATACAGGTAGTCACACCTAAAAAAGCAATATAAAAACTATTTTAGCTTTTATAATTCTTTCCAGCCGAGACTCTTGAGTTCTCGTACAAGGCTGATGAAGCATCAAGTTTTATTTCCCCTGAACTCGTGTTGCGAGTGTTGTTACATCCGAGCATTTACGAGTGCGAGCAAATGAGCTCATGTGCGTACTCATAAATCCTCTGTTTAATTTATGCACAAATCGAAACCAATTAGGATTTTGAATGTGCCTATGTACGAGAGCTAATGGTGTGAGCGTATAAATTTCAAATGGCTTTGAGTCCCTTCAAATCATTCGGTTTAACAGCAATATCCTATTTTCCACATGTTGTACTGAAAGATTTTATGCATTCGTGAAACGGGAGTCAGCAATTCAAGCCTTCTCGAGATTAATATGAAAAAATAAGACCTACTCATACTACGTATTCTGGAACTGATGCCATTTTTAAGGGTGATCGCCGTTTATTTTTATCAATGGCTACAGTAATGAGTCAATGGATTTGCCGCAGCTCTCCACAGCTTCTTATTCTCAGTTTAGACTTAATTTTGTCGATAATTTTTTCATTTGCAACCCCTTGTTTGGTGTATTCCACTGTGTGTGGGCTGCCTTCCAGGTCTTTTAGCACATTCAATATTTCATAATTATCTTAAAGAGACCGTTGTACCTCATAATATGCCCAACAAATTTGTTTTCAGCTTTTTTAACTAACTTTATTCTCCGCCATTACTCTCCTCTGGACTTCTTCATTGGTGGCACGCTTCATTAATTTTATCTTTGATATCTTTCTGCTCCATCCATTACTTCTTCTTATGCCTCACTGCAATGAAATGTGATAATACATGTCTAAATGAAGCGTTTTATTTCTTCCGATCTTTTCTGTACAGTTTACCTTTTTAGGAGGGTTACCTTTTTATCGCGTATACTCTGCTATTTAGTTCTCGTTTTTTCCGCCACTTAGATGAAAATGTGGTGTCTAAAACCTGTGGTAACCGAACGCAGGTCCTCCGATCTGTTGCCGAACGCTGTGCTTATTTAGTAGTGTACCACGTGCCTAGATACTCCAAAAATGCTGGATATTTATCGGCTATTCGATCTTTCTAGGAATCTGCGGGCGGCATAGGGAAAGAAAATTGCCCCACCATCCTGGTGTGTAAATTGTATCAACCGGTATTATTAGGTGAACTCTTCGTATCAAACCGATTTCTGTAGTCAACATCTCAAATTGATTTATATGGTCTGCTTGACTTTGTTTACAAAATTGCATTATACTTGCGACAGATTTTTCTGCAATATCCATAAGGTGATGTCCTTGCATTATTCCGCCGTCCATTATTTTGGTTTAATTTCCATTTTATATTCCAAGTTTATAAATATCTTCCATGCATAACTGAATAACTTCAAGTCTTCTTTCTTTTAGAGCAAATGTCATAGTAAAACCTTAATATTTCAATTATTTATTCATGTGCAGAATTTAAATCATATACACGTGTATTAGTATAGTATTATTTCTTATAATGATCAAGATTTATTTTTTCAGTTAGTCTAGGGGTTGAAAGCATTGCTGAGAGAATTGGAAAATCAGTACGATAGATATGGGGTGAGAATCAATATAAATAAAACAAAGGTTATACGGTTTTCCAGAAGGAAAAAGGCCAAGCTAAACATTAAAATAGGAGGGAAAAAATAGATCGGATAGAACAGTTTACGTATCTCAGAAGTATTTTGGACCAACACGGTCAAAGTAGTAGGGACGTAAGGAAATGAATACGCTAGCCAAAAGGGCTTTCACAAGGAGGAGGGAGTTGATGACAGGGACTAATAAATAATAATATTATTTCTATAGGATTCTTTGACACCCTCATAATTATCAGAAATACCGGCCATTAAGTGGTCTACCATCGCGATTTTATTTACTCCTACCTGACAATAATCTATCATGTTATGAGTTAGTTGTATTGCTAAATCAAGTAGTCTGAAGGGCTGCGTATTATTTATTCGCAAAGTTAAGGAAATAAAATATTTACCAAAAGAATGTGCAGCGATGAAAATATTGTACTTCATACTTTTGAAAATGTTTTATGTAATGGATTGAATTAAATAAAAATTCCTATGCGTTAACATGCTGAAGAAATTTGTCTGTCTTTTACTATGCGCAGCACTTGGTACATTTATCACAAAATGATCATGATATTCGAACCAATGACGTTCATGTAGATACGCTATAAACCATTTGATCGCCATATTGTATTCCTCGCAAATTCTGTGTGGCTAAGCTTAGTGTAAACCATTTCAATTCTTACTTTTTTTGTACTCATCAAGATAGAGTCGTATGAACACAATAGAGCTGTTCTCTAGTTTTCCGCTAGGGGGTTACGGGAAGGAGACATCAGTGACATATTGGAATGAAAAGATCACATATTGCAAGAGTAGTGACTTTATTTGTTTGTTCCCTTAACCCACTTAGGCAACTCGTTCCTTTCAGTAGGTAAGGTATCGTGCAATTGTGCCACCAAAAAGCCTCTAAGGAAATTATACTTCGGTTCATAATAACCCGCATCTATTTTATTATCAACCATGTCAAAGTAACTGCGCCTGTAATTATCAATGTAGACATGTTTGTGACTGTCAGTAACGACAGAAATATTAAATGGCAGGACAATACATATACAGCTTATTATTTCCCGTAATTAGTTACAGGTTACTGGTATTAATTTTAAATATGGAATGGAATTCTAAATGAGTAGCGCACTACATTTTCCTATTCTAAACGATTTACTCTGACCACATAGCGGAGATCGTTTGAAAAATTTATTTGATTGTGATTGAATAGGTAAGAGTGAATAATAAAAGACATCTTGTCCTAACCTTTACTTAAGTTTTTTCATTACTAGAGACTTACTCAGTGACTGACAACTCTTCTCCGTTTGCGTTCTAGCTCACATATTTCCTTGAGGACATATCATCAACAGATTTTTTCGAAACAGACGAAATGCTGTTTGTTTTCTCATACCTGTTAATTCTCCTTCCGTGTTACTCTCGAGATTTCTTTCGTGACTGCTCTGCCTGAAGTAAAATCGACCTACCACCTTTTATTCAATTTATCTGTATTTCAATTATTCGTTACAATGCAACAATTTTCAAAGTGCAAATATCATTCGCCTTGACTGAGAGGATTTTTACACTTTGAAAATTGCTGCATTGTAATGCGCTTTAGCGGATGGCTTCGTTAAAAGTTACTGTTATGGTGTATTCCACAGGTTCTTTGAATTTCCTTTTTTATGTCAACATTTTCCAAAGCGTTCAACACATTTTCAAATGTGCCATCTACTTGCATGTAGAGGGATGGGATAATACAGTTCTGTTTGGTTGTAGGAATTGTATTTTTGCATTATACTTATATTGCATACCAATTCGAATACCCATCTCAGGTTATTTTTACACGCAGGTTTTTCAATAACGCTGAAAGGGACAAGGAGAATCTGTTAATTGCTTAGGTCAAACCCTCCCAAATATCGTTAATGGAGCAGCAACATCGACGGTCCCATTTTCATTCTTCGTGTATGCGTTCCGTATTCGGTACATTTCGTCTGTCCTTTCCCATAATAAAGTTTCTCCTGGTTTTTCCATCCAGCACTTCAATCTTTTCGTTTTCTATGCGAATTTCGTCCTTTTCATTCCCAAATGCATTGCCTTTTGTGTGATGTTCTTTGAAGTGACTTTTATAGTTCTATGGGCTGCTTCAACTTTTCCCAGTTATAAGTTGCCTTGATATTCTTTCCTTAAGTTTTTCTTCCTTTCTTCCTGGGCTTTTCTTGATATACGTCCGCTAATGTTTCTGATAATTTTATATCTCTGCTGCCCATTATCGGTTGTTGTATTTTCATCCTTTCTCATATAAATCCAGTTCTCCTGTGATCCGTGACTTCTTCTTAATCACCCTCCTTTTGGCACTTTATACTCTTCGAGTGTTTCGTTATTCCGTTTTTCATTACTTGCCATTTATCTTATGGTATTCCCCTGACATTTTCATCTCCTTAAAGATTTGAATGGTTTCTGTTGAAAGGGAAAGCTGGGTTTTGTTCTGTTGAGTTTTTCCACATGCTATTGATTATTCTTAACTTTTTGTTTTATCTGGTGGTCCCAAGTTATATGACTTCCTCCTGGATTTGAACTTGAAAAATCGATGTCTTTTACACAATATGATTAATTCCTAGTTATAATTCTAAAGATACATTAATAGATTATTTCGCGAATGGCCGTTTTGTGTTTTATGTACTTCATAGAAATATCTTACTTAATTTTCACGTTTCTCTCTTTTGAGGTATCCTTGGCGTTATTTCTTATTTTTAACCAGGAGTGGTGCATCTTTAGTTTATTTCATTTTGAGTAAGTTTGCCCATTCATAAATTTGAAGTTTAGGAATAAATTTTTGAAATATAATATCAGGAATGAATGCTTATAATACCTTTGTCTGTACACCTTTCGACATCATGCATTACTAAGTCACGGTTCGGTTTTTTTTACTGTACTGAAGACGATTCAGGCAGTAGCAGGATAAGTGTGGCAGCTATTATATTATCAATAGAAAATATCTTTCTGTTACTTAACTCTATGTTAACCATTTTTATGAGCAAAATTATAAGATTTCTTATCTTAAATTCATCACGTATTTTTAAACGGGTGGGTGAAGTATTGGATGTTAGTCTATTAAATATTATAAAAAATAAATCTTTTTAAGAGGAAGTTGAATACAAATAGTTGGCGAATTGTTTTACACAGAAATGCCAGAAATTTCGGAGGAAATAGTATGTATTTAATTAGATGATACGCTCTTTAGTGTGTTAAATTTATTCTTATTGAACTTCAAAGTTAAATCAGGGTTTATTTCCCAGTAAAATGACGCCTTTGACGTGCCTAAGGCGAAGCCTGATTGGATCACGTTCTGGCTTTCGACACTTTCTCCGTCAGAATGTCGTTGGAACTGGGTTTTATGCCTAAGTATCTATTACGGAACTTTTCAGACGATTGGTAGGGAGTGGGATGGCGCCTGCCCATTGTCGTCGCATTTCTACCGTAAACCCCGATTTTCTCCCCGAGCCAAAAGTTCTGAAGGGCAAAATGCCGCCACAATGGACTCCTTTTCACTAGATACGTTTAGACAGAAAAGTTTCGCATTGGGCGCCAAGGTCCCAATTTTCTGCGTTTTCCGAGGAGCATGTCAAGTGCGGTACGTCGCCGTTTACAAAGGACACCTTTGAGCAGTCCTTTGCGCCTCGGTGGTTGGTCGAAACGAACAAGTCGGTTATCTACGCCTCTCTCTTTTCCTCTCCCTCATTCCTTATTTGGCCAACCAATTCATCCATACTTACCGCAAGGCGAAAGACTATTAGCGTGGCTAGCTTGGGAAAGGAGAATGTCGAGCTACAGTGACGTGACGCTTGAGGTAATCTGTCCCTCTTGTGCTCCAGTTCACATCTGGCCTGAATGGAAAAAGTTCTGATTCAGAAATGACTATTATGAAGACATTGACGGAGGATTTCTAGCGAATAGGTGGAAGAGGACATATTTTCTCAGAACGAAACGAAAACTCGTAAACTGTAGAAATATGTCATTCTAGCTTGCATTAACGATATCACAACATAAATAAAACGAGCGTTGTTATTCAGGTTGATGTTATTACGCAAGGGAATAAGAAAGTTTTAAATTCAATAATAAGATTCTCTTCCGGTAGAAATTGCCTCTAACTTAAAGCCAACTTAGACCGGCCCAGTCTTAAGGCAATACGTCTCTCATTGAATGTACCGTTTTTTTCAGTTTTATTTTAGTTTTTATCAGTGGTCTTCTATTGCCAACATAAGGGGCAATTGGAGACACTTGAATTAATAAGGTGTATCTGTTGTTCTGATTGGAGCGTCTCCTTTGGCTTATCCCTCATTATTAGTTTCTGCGTATTGTGCCAAATTACGCTTCTGTTGATTTATTTGTTTTACTTTTGATCATGCCAATCGCATAGATATGGTAGCAGTGCAAAAATTATAAGCTCATTTATAATTCGTAGCAGTAATATTCGTCCGTTTAAGAAATTTTCGGGAGGACATGCTTTTTCCTAATGCATTGAAAGCGACAGAGGCATATCTAGCCACGTTCTATGTTTGTATAGCTTACCGTTCTTTGGTAACCTTATTTCTTTTTCCCACTTTTATAACCTGAGAACAATTATTTCATCCTTATTTCTGAAGGCGTTTCAACATTTATCAGAAGCCAATTAAATAAATTATATCTAAACCAAATAGCGTGATATATTATTGATTTAACGACTATTTTATCAAAAATATGATGACTAGATACTCAGGCTTTTCTTAATCCAATAAAAGTAGGAATCCTAGGAAGATGTTACAGCTTTAGGAAAAGTACAGGTCTTTCTTTTTAGTATAGATATTAAATATTTCCACGAATTGAAGCCTGAAACAATAGGATAATAAAAATCCGTGGAAAAGTACACGTCTTTCTTTTTGGTATAGATGTTACAGCTTTGTTTAACTTCAGTTCCATTTTATCTTCCTAACTTCCTTATATTCCTCCAGAATTTCGTAATTTACCTTCCATGAACCGCTTCTTAAGTTTTTCAGAATTGTCTTTTTTGTGCAATTTCACCTATAACTTCCACCTTTCTGTCATTATGTTTTTCCAGATTTTTTTGGACTGTGAAATCTCACTAAACTTGATGATTGGGCTGGTGGAAATGCTTTGCCAAAGAATATCAATAACTTGTTTAATTTGGGTGAAGTTGTAAATTTCCTATACGAGGAACGTTAATAATCATTTATTGCTTAATTTACTATTTTCTATCGTAAATAGCGTTATAATTCTTGGTAATAATTCAACCCAAAAGGATATCATGCATCAAGTTGTATTCGCTTTAAATTTTAATTTTTTCTCTCGTATAATGTAATTTTGGTCATGAAACGTTTTACTACACCATTTCTGTTTATTTTTAAGTATACATATACTTATGTGATATATATATCGATGATGCGGAAGTACTCGCGAGAGCAATATAACTTTTGGACGGCACAATAGAACACAGAATAAAACAGATAACACGTAAAAGGACACTCACACTGTAGATGATTTGAGCTCTCGGCCTACTCCGAGGCCTTCTTCGAGTCTGACCTGTAGAAGGCCTCGGAGTGGGCCGAAAGCTCAAATCATCTACAGTGTGAGTGTCCTTTTACGTGTTAAGTTTTATTCTGTGTTATATTGTGCCGTCCAAAAGTTATATATATATATATATACATATATATATACTGATAAGTCATAACAAACACAGAAACCAAAACACAAAAGAGGAAAAACGGAACAGGTTCTGTTCCTAATTCCTCTTGAGAAAGGTGGTTGGACCACCGAAAATTCGAGAACCAGTGAGTTTTTCCTCTTTTGTGTTTTGGTTTCTGTGTTTGTTATGACTTATCAGTGAATTTACATTACACGTTTGTGGGTTTTCCAAAAAAGTGTATATATATATATATATATATATATATATATATATATATATATATATATATATATATATATGATAATTGGTATAAAGGGACATGGTAATCCAATGAGTGGAGTAGCGGGCTTCTGAACGTAGGACTTGGGTTAGAGTCCGGGTGATGCTTCTGGGTCTCATTCAGCTTCACCCAAACTGAGTGATTCTTAAGGTACCAGACCTTCCTGTGAAACTGAAGGGGTCATAGTGGAAATAACGGTCCCCCCCCCCTACGCTCTTTATCTGTGAACATCACACGTCTTACTCGTACACGGCATCGTAACAGGTGATCTCTACGTTCATCTATTAAACTAACCTTCGGGTTGTTTGCCGTGGTGATGGTATATATTAATATCCTCGTATGCACTACGTACCATGCAACTAGCATGGTATTTTTTAACTCGTGGTTTCTCATCTCTATGCTGATTACAATGATTTTTATTGTCTCCTTATTACTCTTCCCCATGCCCCACGGTTTAACGCTTAGAATGTATAGCATTAGACTCATAGAATTAGCATATAAAATAGTAGAAACACCTCTAAATCTACCTACTGAAAGCCTCTTAACTCAAGCAACATATCCAATATTTATTCTATTATTGCAAACTCTAACCGACCCATTTTCTTCATTTCATATCACCTAAAGCATTCAATTCTCCTCGCAACCCTCTTCAAACGTTTGGCGTTATAAAATATTCATGGATGTTGTCGTCATGGACCGTGTGCAATTCGATCGCGTCACTTGCGTCACAACGCAGTCAGTGCCTCCATAATTTGAAGCGCACTCCTCGTGGGTGTAGTTTGTGTGACCTGCATCCAAGGAATGGGCGATGGACGGCCGTATTGCGTACTTCGTCGCCGGAATGTCCTTCAGTTATTCGCAGGGCGAGAGAGAGAGAGAGAGAGTATAGTGGGATGCACTCCTCATTTCGATGGAATCCCATGCGGACGAGATATATCGCCTGGAGCCTTTTAATGCAATTTACTTCGTTCTGTTATTTCGTCTCTTGTGACAATTGGACGTCGAAAGGGCGGTGGAGGGGGTAGAGATAGTGAGCAGGGTCGGGATGGATGAAAGATCCCCTCGCCTTCTGCCGCCGATAGGGCGTTGACTTAGGAAGCCGGCCGGCGCGGCGCTTGGAGTTTCTCTCTTTGGGTCTTCGGAGTGTCATTCCGGCCGTTGACTTTTTCTCTATCCCCGTGATGAAGATGTTCGATGGTCCGACTGATCGAATTTCGATTGATGATTAGGTTTGTATGATATGGTTCCGTTATGATCGATTCAGTCGATAGCGATTATGTGGACAGTACATTTTTTTCGATTTTTTAAAATTTGAAAGAGTGCCTGAGTTCGATAATGAGGTGGTTTCCATGATTTGATCGTTTATTGTTTTTATTTTTTTCCATATTTCAAAGTTAATATGTCAATTTTCAAACTGCTTTTAGTGGTTAATACGGCGGCCATCTTGTATTCTTCAGACAGAATCGTCGGAATCGAGTAAGTGGACAGAACATGTTTTTTACTCTTTGTATGGAGAGGCTCTAGTTTCGCCACAAATGTAGAAAAAGCTGGGGGTATCTCGAGTGGGAAATCACCCGAATTCGGACCTGGCCAGTCGGCGTAGGTTCTTACTCACACGGCCGCATGCCTCCTTCCAGGTGGAGTCGATTCGATAAAGATCGATCAGCTGCGAGTAAGAGACCCTTTGCGTATCAATGACGCGAGTGGCTTAACGTTCATCGAAGTCCGATGGGATAGTTGATTGCCGGCGAAGTGCCCGGACTATGGGGCGACGCCCATCGGCGACGCTCTCCTCACCCCGTCCAAATTGCCTCCTCCCCGAATCATTGGCGACTCCAGTTGTTTGTTATCTTTCCCATCCGTTCCCTTGGACTAGTAGTGCGGGCGCCAGAGTCCTGTACCCCTGCCTCCACACTCTCTCTCTCTCTCCCCCCACTCCTTTTTCGTCGACGTCATGCGCGAGCGCCGTGTTTCCATCCTCCATTCCCGTCGACTCATCTTCCAGGGGTTTTGGAGAGGGGGAGGTTTTCCACGTGCCCTACTCAGGGGTACTTTTCCACGTCCCTGCATCATCGATTAACGATGATCTCGATCGTAAATTGAAATGCAATTCGATGACACGGAGTAACTTCGCGTTTATATTTTCGGTAAAGCCTATAAAGTAGCTTTAGTAACTGTGGGTAATGTTCAATGGCATGTTGCTATATTTCAAGGGTGAATATATCTTGAAGATGTACTTTAAACTGGTCTTTAATATTTGTTCTACGTGCATTTTACAGTAATGTATATATTTATTGAACACATAGGTATTTGTATTAGCGTTGTCTCGGTGATGGGAAAAATTCCTGAATCTTTCATACCCTCAATCCATATCTTGTTAATTATTCTTTTCGTAAAACATAATTTTTATTTACCTTTAACATTATTTGATTACTAAATGGATTCTACCAGTGTATTTATTGCAAAGGTAGTTCCGGTATTTTTAGCAAATTTCCTATTCATGATATTAGTTCACAGCGGACGTTTACATGAAAACTATTTTAGTTTCTCATGAGGCACGATAGTTTACCGAAGATGATACCTGAAGGGATCGTAAAGGGGTTGAATTGGGAAGGAAAAGGATGTATTATGAGAGCTGGTGATGGATGATGACAGCGCTAGGAAATGTGAAGGAATTGACGGGGTTCAGGATGGGTTGGAGAGCTCTTATTAGTTCCTTGAGATGATGATGGCAATATTACCACATACCTTGTTGATACTCCAATTCCATTAGTTAAAAAAATGTAAATTTCGACTCCGGATATATCTTCTGCCAAGGTTACTTGACCCTCGTTCCTGAGTTTGGTTGGAATGGATTGGAGAAACAAATTATTTGGTGTTCCATGGTATTTGCAAAACTCCTAAAAATGTCGCATATTTCCAAGCAGTATAAAACTCTGACATTTCACTCAAACTATGACAGTGATATATTGCTTTCAAATTATAACTTACCGCATCTCAAAAGTTGAACGTTAAATCTTATACTTTTAATGAGATCGTAGTCACATGGAATACCATCATCTTATAGTAATCACGTCCCATTCGTGTTAGTCCTAGAAAGGAAATGTCATTTTAAAATACCTACTCAGCCTCCTCAAGTCGGAGATGTTACAGGACTACTGCACAGTATTGAAAGGAAGTATGAATGAATATCTCTGCCTACATGCTGTGGAATTAGGTAATGCAGAATAATTA
The DNA here is from genome assembly GCA_037158775.1 of Hetaerina titia. Taxonomy (NCBI): domain Eukaryota; kingdom Metazoa; phylum Arthropoda; class Insecta; order Odonata; family Calopterygidae; genus Hetaerina; species Hetaerina titia. The sequence continues at coordinate 41,308,114 of CM073771.1, forward strand.
AGAAGGAATGTTGTAGTTCATTCATGTATCGTTATTTTTTCAACTTGAGTTTTCATGTAGGGTTACCAGTTACCTTGAAGATGAACAAGTAATTGGAAAGCAAAAAGTCGGAAAATATGAAGATAATTGGGTGAGATATTTTTCTTTTTTCATTCTTTTCCCTCTCTACCATTCTGTAAAGTGTCTTCTCGTTATTCTTCATGGGAAGAAAGTGTGAAAAGAACCAGTAGGCCCTCCCGATGTTGCGTCACTCACAAACGGGGAGGCCTGCTGCAAAGTGAGGAACGGGAGAGGGAGGAATTTACATGAATTTTGACGTCACGCCGATATCATCTAAATTTTGCGTGATGAACACGAAATGAGTTATTATAGTAATGCAATCCAGAGAGTCGAATTACCCAAACTTTTTCAGAGTTGCAGTTGATTATGTGGATTCATATTTGAGGCACACCAGGTGGCACCAGGGCAAAATGTTTGGCATAATTTTACGGGGATGGGGTTCAATTTTTACGGCGCACTGGGAGAGTGTGTTCAGAAGAGGCGAAAAACGGGTGGGGTATTATAATATAAGCAGAGCTCCTAGTTGCAAATATCTCGGGTCCTGAGAGCGAAGCAACAATGGGATGGCTAGATGGCGATGAAAGTTTTCGATACGGGGATCATGAGACACGCTGGTTTAATGCGTCTCCTTCCCACAACTCTCCAATGGCGGGAGAGAGGGCAGGAGTGTGCTCGTAAACTTTGTCTTGTTGTTTTCACAGAGTAAGCCACAGGAGAGAGAAGCTCTCTTGCGTGTGATATAGAGTTTCCTTTCCCGCCTTTTCGGGAGATGCAGGGTCTTCGCCGTTGACCCCTTCGGGATTGTTGAAACTCCATTTTACTTTGACTGGTTAGAAGACCAGGGAAAAAAACAGCGCATGGAGACCCCCTGAAATTATCGATTGTCGAGGCGTTCATTTCAATCGCACTTGTAGCGGACAGGAACGGTATTGAACACGGGTTTTTGGAGCTCGAGAGTACAGGTCGCTGTAAAAGCTATCTTTTTTCCACAATTCTATAGCCGTAAGTATATCGTGCGTGCTACTCGATGGTGTGTGGCAGGGAATGCAAGCAGCAATTGATAGGGAAGTGGGATTTTAAAGAATGAAAACGGATTGGATTGTGTTCTTTGAGTTTGAAATCTTTTGGCTACTCAAGGTTCGCAAATAAAGGGACCTCCTACTGTGGTACCTCAGGCATCTCTTTGCCTAAGAATAAGCAGAACATAAAATTTACGGTTTACATTAATATAATGTCGAAATGGTGTATATATATGTATATATATTTTTATGACTTTGATTAATTGATTTCACTTCATTCGGAAATGGTTTTTTCAGTTCCCTCAAGTAGGATATTTTCCTGACCCATTAGACTCTGAGAGAAAAAACTTGTGAATCCATCAAATATTTTAAATCTCACACTGTAGGTTTCGACTATTTCTGTCATCTGCAACCTATCTGACTTAACTATTATTTGAAACATTCTTCGTGAGAAATAAAATATATCGTGGAATAACGAGTATTTTAAAACTTTTTTTCCTGTCCAATCATATAGTTTTCGCTGAATTAATATCGTGCGCTTCATTAGGCTCATTTAAAATGTTTTTACGATTTAAAACTGTTTTCTGAAGTAAATTTTAAAACCTGAGAATGTTTTGCCGTAAGGTTAATCATGACAGCGTATCCCAAATAGTAAGCAGTGCTTCCGGTTACTGATCGGGTTCAGTTCCTTTCAATAGCTTTGGTAATCTCCCTCTAAAAACTAATCGATACTATTTTATTCACTTTTAGAGGTTCGAGGAAAATTGTAATGGAAGGGAGGGCAGGGAATATTATTTCCCCCCATTAAACTGAAAGTGTGAATTCACACGCATGTGCGGGCCTATTCGAGGCGTAATGTAACCTCAACTACTGAAACAAACCTTCTGGTTGGTTACTATAGTGTTAATGGGTTATCATAATAATCTTCATGTTTATCATTTTTGGGATCGGAAGTTCTCCGAGTCGTTATGCTCCATAATATCGAAAAATTAAATGAATAAAGCAATTTCTGGCGTAACTTGATCTTCATACTGACTTTTAATAATCAAACCACTTCACTTTTCCACATAAACTTTTTAATTTTTACAACCCAGGTTTCGTTATAGCATAATATCATTAGGTCTGATGATGTTATGCTATAACGAAACCTGGGTTGTAATAATTAAAAAGTTTATGTGGAAAAGTAAAGTGGTTTGATTATTAAAAGTCAGTAAGTGAAAGTGACTTAGAATACGGACATAGAAACATAAGTGACGATTTCTCTCGCACAGATCGTGATAAAATAATTGGAAAACGTCTCATATACCTACTTGAACAGATAAAAAATAAAATGTTATCTTGTGTACATATCTCCTTGACAAAATCACTAATAAACATAATGGCTACCTTATATTACTAGCTTTGGTATTGTGCCTCAAATTATATCAAATGGATTTCCTATGCTTGTCTTTCCAACGCTTCTCTCTTCTCGAACTCCTCGATGGTAAATCGATGTACCTCAACGTAAGGAAGTGCTAATCTCTCCTTGATTTTCCAGTATTGCATCCGTTGGAGTAATTGATACTACGCTAATATTGAAAAGAAAGCCGTTCTACCGACATCTGTCATGAATGCGAGAGAAGGGAGCCAGGGAAGCCAAGTCACGGAATTCTCATAGGATTTCGTGTTATTTTTAGGCCGTATTATCCATAAACCCCTCTACAGCTTCACATGAGTCCTGCCGCTCAGAGTGGGCTGAAATCGGGAGAGGCTGGCCAAAATCCAAGATTTACATTTTTTGATTCGAAATTCGGTAATGGATATAGTGTAAGGCTTGAAAGATAAGTAAAAAAATTTTTTTAACTCTTGGCACCTTCCTGTGAACAGTAAAATCCGACTCAGTCCACTGAATGAGCAAAAATCCTCCAAAGCTCGTATTTCTCGGTAAAAATATCATACAGTTATTTCTTGTAAAGCGTCCAACTTTGCCATTTTAATTTTTGTTGAGATGACGGAGATTGCAAAAAAGTACCCAATGGAATATGTAGTTTGGTTTCGGTTTTTGCGTGATATGCTTAAGTCGGTGTGTCGTAGGCCAGTCAGTTGAGCACTGAGCTACGGACTGCAAGTACCGGGTTTGATAGCGGAAAACGCTTCTGGACACCCCCGGCTACATTCAAGAGGTGAATTTTCGAATATAAGATCTTCATCTAAAAATACATGTGGCACAGAATAAGGAATTGGTCGGCACAAGGTAAGGAAGAGGTCCCCATACCCTGATTTTGAATGTCACACCACACATCAGGTGAGCTCTATTCGACTCACTCGTCAGACCAAACTTCAGGTTGATTACTATGATTGGCTTTATGTTTAATGATTAGAAAAAATTAAATCCTTAAGGCGTGTTTGCTCAAGTTTCAATGTTGAGAAAAAGTTGAAGAGTGGCCACAGTACTCTGCTGTGATGTTTATTTCATGTAGAACGAAGTTTACTTCACTATGAAAGAGAAAAATACTGCCCCAGCATGACTCCCTTTAGTGATCACGGTGGCGCGGTGGCTAATATACTAGATTCCCACCCAGAGGGCTCGGGTTCGAATCCTGGAGGCGGTAGATGGTTGAGGTGCTCTGTGGAGAGCAATTTGTGCACACAGTTCGTCAATAAGAGCAGGCTAATGCAGACACCGGGTTTCCATCTACTCTCCTTTCCTACCCATACCTAATAGCACAAATGTCTGCTGCGCACACGACAATACTACGACTCCCTACTAATACGGACACGATGTATAAAAACTCCTTGTGGAGGTTTTCTCGCTGAACTGAGCTCAAAATTTCACTTTTCGAAATTAAATTCTTAAAAAAAATTCGGTAATCACCGAAAGGTTGGTTTCATGTGAACAGAAATAATCGATTCCCTTTGGTAGTTTTATACATCGATTATCTTTTTCGATTAGCTATGATTGTCTTTTAACGTTTATGTTCGATATATGATCCGCACGAAGAACGTTATTCCAAAATATATGAAATCAAAAAATGAATCCTTATAAATCATAATAATGGATAGCTTTTCACTTAAACTGGAAATTGGAGACCACTGTGCCGAAGATTGTATTTCACTAGAAAAATCTCATATTTCACTTGAAGCCTCTCGTGTTTACTGGTATCAAATATTCATGAATGAAGTGTTCGTATTAGGTGGCTTATGGATTCGATTTTTATAATTTTAGATAAACCCCTCTCCATTTTTAGATTTACCGTTTATTCATTATACCAGTGCTCAGATATAAGTGTGCAAAAACTAGACCGTAACAAATCCGCCCTCTCTCCCATTCTGCATACTGTTTTCAAGGACCTAACAGCTGACCAACACGTCCTCAGTAAAAATATCCTGTGAATACTGATTTCCACTTTTTTTGGGAAATCTAATACACAGTTATGCATGTGTTTAAGCATATATTTTTGCACATCTACCTTCTTAATGTAGTAGAGTAAACTAGAAAATGGCAATCGATTAACAATGAATATGGATGAGTATAAAGAATGTAGAAAGATATGCACGGTTGTGCGGAAAACGTAAGGAATAAGGCATTTAACCTTGATGAAAAAACCTGCTGCAGGAAAACAGCCACACATGAAGGGGAGTGTGAAAAAACTGTTAATACTTAAAGAAAGATAACGTTATAATTTACTTAATTAAAAAAATAAAGCAATGTATAAAAAATAAGAGAAGAAACAAAAGGAGAACTGATGGTGTAAGGCTTAGCTACCAATGAATAAAGTAGTTCCTCATCATTTTTGTAGCCCGGGTTAGTCAAGGGGATAAAGCGCTCGTCTGCTGTTCCGAAGGTCGCGGTTTTGAGTCGCGTCTCAAGCATGGTTGTTATATCAATTCTTGACATTCGACCCCTGGTAAACCCAGGGCTGAAATTTAAATGCGGCCAGAAAAGGGCAAACAAATATATACATTACTTAATATTATGTCGCTGAGAACTCAGCAGCAAGAAAGAAGATTTTTTTAATATTTTCATTCAACTATTGCGTCAGAGGTGACAATTGCCATGAAGGTCACCGAAATTTTCGATCATATTCTGAAATTTCCCTCTGTTGTTAGAATAATATGTATTGTTAGAATAATAAAGCAGGGATAATTTTTTATAGATCATTTCAATTTGACGTCGTTTTTAATTTAAATTACTTTATTACGAAGAAAAAACATTAACTGATAGAGATTTGACTCATTCATTCATTATTATTGACATCCGAGTTGATAAACTTAAAAAGTAACCGCTATTTCCCACCCTTAACGGAAACTTTAGACACTATGCATTTCATGCCAGTCACCACTCACCAGGCGTAACCATCTGGTGGGTGGTGGATGAAGGAGCATGGAGGCTATTACGAAGGCTGCAGTTTTGTCAATTTCTCATTATCCGAAAAAGCCTTTAAAGCAAGATATAAGGATTTAATAAATTAAGCGTTAAAACTAGGAAAAAGTTTTGCGGAGGGTTAGAAAAAATCTTTTCATTAGACTGTTCTAATAATATCAATAGCGAAAAGGATGAAGGAGATGACCTTCTTTTGTTGGATATTTAAAGGGGCGCAAGTAGAAAGATATATCTTAGGATGTCTGATTTCTCTATCTAACTCTTCATATATTAATAGGAGTGTACAATAATTTTTATTAAAGTACACTTTTATTAAATGATTTTCGATGATAAACTCACTTTGTTTTTCGATAAAATACTGCATTTAAAAAAAATTTAATGTTATAAGGGAAGAAAAATGTTCGATGTGGCATCGTTTTAAAACGTAGGTCCAAAAATACGCTTGCGGTGATATTTTGTCTCGGGTAAGCTCTTGCAGAGCAGAATGGCATGCATCTCGTAGGACACAGACGATTTATGGCTTGTCGATAAAACAGTGGGCGACTACGGAACATCTCTCCGTTCTCACTTGAAATTATCCAGATTTGCCCTGCTTTGGTAACCATTTCATTAGTGCTGCTCCAGACGGGGGCGAAAAGGGAAATGAGGATCTGCCTTGATACGCGCATTACTGGAACATGCGAGGTGAGCGAAAGAGAAAATGTGAATCTCCGACTTCTTAGGATTCAGTGTAACATTAGATTACTATTTATGTTTTAAACCACTTCGTTTCACACGCTATGATCGGGTGTACAGAGGAGGAACGGTCGAAAATGGAGCTTATTTATAGTGTGAATTCCAGCAGGCCAAAGAATTTTTCTCTCAAACTGGGAAACGAAGGTGCAGAAAGTGTTCACGATTTTTAGTCATCTTATTTTTTTTACTTTTAACCAGAAACTTTCCTTTGGCGTTCGCAGGAATCACTATTAAATTTGTCCTCGCGCCTTCGCACATCAGATGGTATCAATAAAGGTTTCTCTTTCTGCTTTCCTTCTGCGACGCACATTCACTTCACTCCACCGTCTGATTCAGACTCCTCGATAAATTTAAATTTCGGACCAAATAAAAACGAGAGTCAACTACTCACTCGCCTACTTACTGAAGGCACGTTCTTAAAACGGGAATAAACGGAGGTTTTGGCAAAAAGGTTTTCGACATCCTATCAGCACCTTATGACAAAGATCCACAAATAACGCTCACCCGGTGAAAGAAGCAAATGAGTGCTGTAGTTCTTCCGCTCGTAACGCGCGCTTGGTTGCCTTGCCTCCCCTCTCAACTACACAAGTCCTCTATAAGACGGCGCTAAATACAGTAAGAACCCGGAAAATTTGCAGACTGTGTAATGTAGGTAAGTAACAAGTCCAGCACAATTTCTAAACCACCAGCAGACTCCGTATTTGCAGCTTGCCAGGAATTTGACTTATAGTTTAGGGGAAGCACAGGTTGCCAAAATTTGAACGACATTAATCCAATGCAGTGAACCCAACTGTACTATTAAAGATACCATAGTTCCCACTGGCGTGACTGCAGTTTGGGTTTGAAATTCACGATTTATGACCTGCCTAAGGAAGAATTAAATAACATTCGTGAAAGCTCGTCTTTGAGGCAAGAGGATGAGCGAAAATCGAAGGCTTTTGAGATGAGGTTGTGGCGAACAGTGGAGCAAATAAATTGAAAAGAAAGGAAGATAAACGCTCGAGTTTTAAATAGAATGACAGAAGAGAGGAAGTTGCTAGGTGAAATCTGAAAAATGCAAATAAAAGGGTTGAGGAAATATTGAAAGGTGGTGGGATACTGGAGGGTGTGGTAGAAGGGAGATCGTTGGGTGAATGGGTTAGAGAAAGGAAGATAGTAGACCTTTTAGACAGCTCGAAGACTGACAAAAGTTACAAATAAATGAAGAAAGAAATAATGTAGACCAATATAGTATCCATATTGGGTAGAGTACTTCGAATGATGGTACGTAAAAGTTTATTACGAAGAAATGAAAGAAGAGTTAAGGTAGGGCAAACAAAGGAAAGTTCTCACGATACGTAAAAGCAAGCCTTCAGTGGCTCTCCAAAACCTACCTTTATTAGATAGAATACCTATATTGAATTATTCGTTATTTTAATTTGATGGCCCGGTAGGTTATTGGGCTAGATAATACCATTCTACCTACTATTGGAGTTCACTTTCGGTTTCCCATCCCACGCGATGACTTTGAACCACCCTACTTACTACTACCATAAATATTAAATACAAGTGGTAAAAGCGCTTTCTCCTAACAATTCGTGGAAAACTGAATGATGGTGAAGGGATGGGAGCTCTTCTGTACTCGGTGGAACATACGAATCGCTGAATATTTTACTTTTAAATGGCTCCACTGTGTCATGTTAAAGGTCTAAAGAATAAACAGGCCATTGAAATAAATGATTTAGGTAACCATTTTTAGGCCTGTGGTTGAATATGCCGCCACGATATATAACCCTCAAAATATTGAAAAGGTACTAGGAAAGACTGTCAGGTATGAGTTACTTGGACGTTGGAGAAAGAATAGTGTAACTGAGATGATAAAAGTATAGTAGGGAGAGTATTCACCGGAAACTAGAAGGAAATTTGTAGAAAAAGTAAAAGAAAAGCCCTGCGCTGTATTAAAGATTATCACGGAAGAGAAAGGCTGTAAGGAATATAATTTAAAGAGTAGAATAACCAAGTTGTATAGGTAATAATGATGATAGTGACCTTTCAAAATAAAATTAAGATCACAAAAGAGGATAGATGTTAATTTTAGAATAAGAATATCAAAAGTTGGAACCATTAGAGCCCTTTCCTAAAATTTCAAAATCATAGGAGTAAATGTTTCACATACTTTGGACAAAAATCATTTTTCAAGGTTATGCAAGCGTGAATTTCAACTAATACTATTCCATTTATTGAATGGTGGTGATATTTTTTCTTGTCGTACCGGTTTTAGCCTAATCGTAATGTAAATCACTAAATAAATAAATTAGCTTTATCTGTTGGAAGTTTTTTAACTTCCCTGTTAGTTTTCTAATAATTTCCTCTTAAAAGGGTATGCTACCCATTGGTTCTTATGATACTAGTATATTCAGTTAAAGGAATTATTATTATAAGTATGATGGACAAAAAGTAATATTTAATAAGTAATAAGTATTAAAAAATAATATGTAATAAAAAAAGTAATGTTGTTTAATTGATTATCATATTTTTGTTTTTGCTTGAAAAGTTTGCTGGAGCCAAGTCGGGACTGTATGGGGGTTGGGAATCGTCGCGACGCGTTGCAGAAGGTCTTTGCAAGCAGACAATCGACTCAGTTTTTGGTCATTCATCAAGACCTTTCGGACGAGTTTAGCGCATATCTTTCGCATCGCCAAATTTTCAATCATAATGGTGTGTAGTGTTCTCTTATCAATGTCAGTACGGTCTGCGATTATGCGCACACTTAACCAATAGTCTAAATTCAGCACTTCACGCACAAGTCCGGAAAAAAATTGTAACCGATACATTTCATACAAACCTTGTAGTATACTTGAAACTTTTGAAATGTGAGTCTAAAGGCGAATGAAAAAAGTGGAATCCTATTTTATAAATTATATTTCAGAAATATATACGTTATAATATCGTGAATTATTAATATTATGGATGCACCATTGTGTTTTTAATAGTGATGAATTGATTTTAATTTGATTGCCTCCAAAGTCTTCGAAAAGAGTATTCAGGTATATGTTCGGCGTTGTGACGGCGGAACCACGTTAAGGCTTCTCGCTGCGAATATTTAGGTGTGAGCTCTGCCCTCGCGTACCCAAAACGACCTTTGCAAAAAGCTACCATGCCCAATTAGTTGAAGGGTTGTGGTTTCTCTTCGGTATGTGTGCGTAGTTGTCAAATTATTCTTCCAGCGTCAACTATCAGTGCAATTACGAATCTGCGGTATGTGACGCGTTTATTTTTTGTATCCAACCAGCGTGATAACTGATTCTTATGCAGGGACTGTGCCTGGATTTTCCCATTCGTAAGCGCTCGTAAGCATAGCGTTACAGTTCGACATTTCTCGGTGTGTGGAATACAGCGTTATTTGGCGCTCGCTTTGCAAAGGCCAGCCCACCACGACCATAACCAAGGAATCGGGACGGATAGTAAAGGAGAGAATATAAGAGATCTAAAACCACAGATATAACTTACGACCAAGGCTTTGGCAAGACTTCCGAAACACTGAATGCCCCGGCGCACCACGTTCTCCTGAGTAACGTATAAAATACGTGATCAGATTCATCGTTCGTCGCGAGAAACAAGGCAGACTCTCTTTAGATTTTGGTTTGGAGAAAAAAGTCAGTTGTTTTCTAGTACGGCTTGGGCAAGCACGACTGACAGAGCTTACCTCTCAACGCGCGCCACTGCGTTTACAATATCTGCCAAGATATAAGATGTCGATGAATTATCGAGAACACTGAATTTTGATCTATCTTGTCTAAAAAATACTCCATTTTAACTCCACGAAATTTAGGGATTTCAACAAAGCTCCGCAGAAGCAGCGATGTTTTCCTAACTCATCTTGCGGTTGCATTATGCCTTTTTATTATCATCTCTTTTATCTGAATGTGTTGAATGATCAAATCATTCAACATACATGTATAGCCTACAGCGTATTACGTGCCAAGAATATAATTACGTTTCCGTTAGGAATTTTGTATGCTACTAAAACCTAAAGGTGATGAATTTTTTCATGTTTGATTTGGGCATAGTCGTTGATACGGTTTATAAACTTAGAAAAAGTCTTTCACGAATGCATGCGCATGGCGACTTACTGGTCGTCATTTCCATATCCATCTATGTTCAGTTCTTGAAGACTTCCTTTTTCTAAATATTGTTATTTCATTGAAAATTTTTGAGATAACCCACCGCGAACATAAAATAAGTTCCCCTACCGTTATTTGCCGGGAATTATGGGAGATTGATTTCATGGTGGTCCACATACCATCATGTTTTTCTGCTTCGGTGATTTTACGGCAAAGTGTGTAATCGATAATGGTTATTTTCTCAATCGGTTTAGTGTTTTTAAATTAAATGATTTTTTCAGAAATCGCATCGCTATTAAACTTAAAGTTTACGTGCGTGAATTTTTCGAGTAGATCAACAGGTTCTCTTATATCATCCAGCACATACGCTTGTCGCCAGGCAGTAGTAATTTGGATAAAAATTCGTTACTTAACACTGGTTATGATGACGTCATTTTGCTGTGGTGAATATCTAAAACCTATTTCTGCAAAACCTTTCATCTTTCCAAGGAAAATTGCATTTTGGGAAGTTATAGAAGCAAATGCGTTGATTAAAAATACAAGGAAGCTTTAATACTGTAGTGAAACTTTCTGAGCAGAAGATATTAATTCATTTATCAATGAATTATGAAATCCGTTTTTTTTAACTGACGAATGAAATCGTAGTTTGGTTGCGGCACTACTAAATGTTTACCTACTAGTTTCCATCTGCTGTCGGCTGAGGCACTTTTTTGCAAAAATGGGGGAAGATTTTCAAAAAAGTCAGAGGTGGAAACATCTTGCTGGGTCGTTATTCCGCCATTGTGTGACTTTTAAAATGTTCAGGGTAAACGATCGAATAATTATTTTTAGTTCTCTCATTTGACTGACAATTATCATTTGTATACTGATGCAATTTATCATTTTTTACTCTGGTGCACAAGACTAATAATTACTTATGCTAGAATTTATTTTTAGAGATATTTCGTTTTGATAACATAATTTTTTCAGAAGTGCATAATGAAAACAGTATTTTACATCGTTATATGTGAAGAAAATTTTCAGTTTTTCATCCCCAAACTCGCAAGTTTTCTCAAATTGTTCTTTGACACAAACGGAAAGAGGAGTTATTATTGTTTAAAAACAAAGTTAAATACTGTAGATTAATAGGAATATATTTTACGCTATGGGGCATTGCCATTTTATGTATACTGTTTCATAGTCTTATGATCCGAGAAATAAGTTGTAACTATGTATTTTTTGCAATAATTTACACCAATTCCCATTTCAATGTGAACATTTTGTGAAACTAGGCTTTTGGAGAATGTTTTTGTCGTGAAATTAAAGTCATGGCCGTTATATTCTGTAATAAGTGTAACTAACTATGGAATCAATAATTTTGTCACCAACATTTTATACAAATTCTGATTTTAGCTCATAAATTTGCCGTTGTGCATTATTCTACGCATATTGGACATTTAGCGGATGCAAAACCCTAGTATTCGAATTCTGTACTTGTGTTGGAATTGTATTCAAGTTGAGACCATATCGAACAATTTAATATATTTCTTTATTTTTCTCACAAATTTCACCGCGAATTCGCTCAAGAAAGATTGAGTTTCTCTTGGTTTTATTGCATATTTTTTCGATTTGTTATGCCAATATATTCGCACAATATATTTTCTGGGCTGTAATTCCTTAAATATTACTACGTTCATTTTATGGAGCAACTCCGGGTGTAGCGCTTGGAAAGTCTGGAGCCATATTTTTGTATGTGAAGGAAGCTTATCAAGGAGGGCTTTTTGAAAACTCCAATAGTCGTTTGTCACTCCATGATATAACAGACGTCGTCAATATTGCTTGGCATTTCCGATTAAATCGCCTGAAATTTCGCGTCATCACATCGTTATCGTTTTCGTCATGAAATCAATAATGGGAGGATTGGCAGGCAATTATATTGGTAGGGCGTCCAACTACTGACCCTAGGATGGAAAGAGATCTTGTTATGGTATTTGGACATTCCAGCGAAAATTTAAGTGCTGTTTTTGATTTTGAATATGAGCCTAGGATAGCTTAACGTATACCAACCCGGAATTTTGATTTTCGCAGGTCTCGCCATGGAGAATGTTTCCTTAAAGTAGTCCAAAGTTGCAAGAAAAGAATTTTGGATACGCTATTGTTTTTTATATAAACTTCGCATCATTAATAAGGTCCACATGGTTATGACTGATACCAGAGTTGATACGTCAGTTCCAAGTTTACCGTTGTTCGGACTATATTTGCCTTCAAGCGTCCAGGTAAATTTACTCGAAGTTCTAAAGAGCATAATATTTTTCTCAGTAGAAAGCACTGGATGGTTCAAAATGCTGGAAACTCTCTGAGATAATTAGATTGCTTTTACCATTCAAAATTGTTCCACGTTTAATGGTCTTGTAGTCCACCAACGGTACGCCTCAAGCCCTAGAAAAGGAGTTCTCAATCTCCCATCGCCAATCAAAACCAAGGTTCTGGGTGAATGCTTTAGCGATCTGGATGGTGGGGTGAGGAAGCAGAATTATCTTATGGATTTCGTAGGAAACTCTGGCCTTGGTTGATCTTCCTTCCAACCTTGGCTATTCACCCTGGCCACACCCTAGTGGAACAGGATTATCCATTCCGTGAAGTGAAACTTTTGCGTCTACTCGAGATGCTTTCCGTAAATCGTCATTAAAATTGGCGCACACATTCCCTCACGATGCACTAAAATTGAAATGAGATACGAAGGCAAGTCATTGGCTACCTACACTTCCTTCCCTAAGGGTCTTCGCCAGTGCTTTTGGTGCCCTTGTCTCGTCGTCACCCTCCCCCCCTTTAGGTATAAATTGAGTGAGTAGAACATGGTCTCCCCTTCTCTCTATTCCGTCTCGGTATTCGCCCTCTCTCTCTCTCTCTCTCTCTCTCCTTAGGATCACGGCCGTATTTTCTCTGTGCGACCCTCAGCGGGGACCCATTTGCTACCTTCTCTCGTAATGACTTCTCCTCTGTGGCGGCAGTCCGGTCTAACGGCATCCTCTCAGGAGGCCTATCCCCTCCCCCCACCCCCTGGGGGTTTTGGGGTTCCGGTAGGGTGATCCCATCAATCCACCTATTTGTCTTGCTTCCTCAAGGCTTCGGCGTCGCTTGCGGAGGACGCCTAGTCTTCCTGCCACCAGGCACCAGGATTTCGAGGGCGTGTCTGCCGGCTTCTCACGCACCGGGTACGCGGGATTCGTTTCTCAGCTTTTTTTTTGCTGGTTATAGCCAGTGAGTAATTTTGTCTTATTTTTTCCTGTACATTCGATGAGTATTGAGAATAATGAGTTCGGATTACTCTCAAATTACGACGTAGAGACCCACGACGACCCTAATGTAACTTGGTTTCACCAAACGGAACAGTGGGGCGAAATATTCGAGAGAAAAATTTTCAAGGGGAGTGTCTTTTCGAGTTGGTTAGACCTCTCCTTGACTACTCGCCAAACATTGATGACTGTGTAATTTTGGAATTGAAAATTATACTCTAAAAAATATGCTAATTTCGTGAAAAACCATTATAAGTTAACAGAAATTGTCACATTACTGTGGGATACCCTGGCACAGTTCTTTTGGGAGTGAATGTGGGATTGATTTTATCTCAGAATCAAATTGGTCCATCATTGGACCAAGCTTGTCCAAGTAGTGAGTTGAATTGCGTTTAACAAAGAAACCTCTACAAGGATTTTATAACAGGATCGTTAAGTAAGGACTTTTAGAAATGGTTAGTGAAAACCTCTGTATGGAGTGTGGTTTTTTTACGGCGTGGAAACGTGGTCGATGAAGCAAGATTAAAGTTTATGATCGTAGAATTTTCAAGTGTGCATATGGCGAAGAATGGGAAAAGTATACTTGACCGAAAGGGAAGTAAATGGAGAAGTGTATATTTAATTATAGGGGAGAAGAGAGGTTTGATGAGAGAAATCTGAAGAAGACAGGCAAGGTGGATGCTGAGTATTTTGGTTAGCGATTCATCCAAAGCCTGCTTTAAACGGTAGATTGCCAAATAATGATTACATTTGTAAGCGAGACCAGAGTGAAATTAACGAAATTATCTGGCGGAAAGATCGATATAAAAGATACTTTTTCCTGGTCACTGACGTTAGAAAACAACGCACGATAATTCAAGCCTCTCGAAAATAAAATGGTACCAAACGCTAATAATCACTAATTACCCTAATGGATGGTGACCTAAAACCCATTGTCAACCAATGCCCTTGGAAAATAGGATTTAGTATACATTACAAAGTGACCTCGGAGCCTGGATCGAGCCAAACGGCAACGTGATATGAATACTCTACTCACCCGATATTGAAATTGTATCATTTAATATTTTCTTTCGATTAATTATTCAAGTGTTCAGCACAGATTATTCTCAAATAACGACGCCTTGGATCTCGTCGGCCCAAACATGAAGATATTTACAATAAAGGAGTGCATTCAGATTAGAGGATAAGGTAAGCTATAATAATTCCCTAGTTAGTAGGAATTTTTTTAGTTTTCATTTAGCAAACACCAAGCAAATAGTACGACTCACCTTGTGGTGTGTCCTGACTTTGGTGTTAGAAATTTCCTAAGTTCTTTTTATCTCCATATGATTACATACGGAAAGGAATTATTTATTCCTCTAGTGCTGGCTGGTAGCCCTCCTCGTATTAATTGAACTTGTTTTAGCTGTACTTATACTGAGAATTATGCTTCCTTGTACCAGACTCAAATTTCTACTACCCACCGCGACTCGGATTCCTACTGAATGTATTTGGAAAGAGGTCAAATATGAAAATACAGTTAGTTCAAGTAGTAAATATAACAATAGGCTACGGTTGTAAT